>QNGE01000824.1:37569-214746 GCA_008508345.1 Paragonimus westermani | reverse complement strand
TATTCATGGTTGTGTGTGGGCTGAGATACTGCCAGGACGCCCAGACCTAGACAGGAGAACGATTAGGGTTCTCAACCAAAGCCTTTGGCTCAAAAGCCTGTACCGCAAGGCAGCGGGTGGGTGGCGGTGTACCAGAAGTGGTACGTTTTTCAGGAAGAGATGCCAACCATCTTCCAACCCCCAACCTGGAGTACCAGGAGACTGTGGTTTATCAGACCTCTACCTGTTGGCCTGCCTGGTATGAGTAACTCTGTCCAGTTTAGCCCAAAAGGTCATAGAGATGCGCAAGCCGTCACACCACGTCAAGGTCCAGTCTCACCGTGACGTAACATTAGTCCTCCAAACTAATTGTCCATTGTGGATTCTGTCTTGTTGCCACGATTTATGAAGGTTATGGAACATCATTAGCGGCTGTTCGAATAATTGAGATATTCATTTTTCCTTTCACTAGATGTGATTTGTACCTGCCTTCAAAGCTTGAGGCGACGACTGATGGCTACACACGATTGACCTCTGAAAACCAGTCAATTTCGAGGAATGGTTCTTTAGCTCCCCACGAAACGGTCTGTCTGAGAAACGCATATATTCGAAATCCATAAAATTTAATTACTCAGTAATTTGATATGTTTCATCTTGTGCTCACCATGACCCATATTCACCACCACTGTGGTTTTAGCCGGCGCTTATCAGTTCTTGACACGTTCTGCCTATTTAAAATAGGCGTTGTCAATCGTGCAATCTTATACAGAAGTACTTCATATACATTGCACTCTGTTGCATCAGGAGCTGAATAACTAATGCACGAAGCCTCCGCAATTGATGTAAACGCATACAGGTCAACTTCTGGCCAGAGGACTCACGACATCTGCCAGCTGGACGTTAAGTCAGTCTACGGGAAGTAATTCTAGGCGTCTAGCTTCATTTGTACCCAAATAACGGCGGTCGGACGTTCACCCGCTGGATATCCACAGAGAAAAAACCAACGCAAAAAAATAAGTCATTGGCTTAACAAACGTAAGTATCGGCAGAGAAGCTACTGAAAAAACGGTCCTACATAAAAGCCTTCATAAACCTGGTGAAGAAGCAAGTCACCTTAAGTTATTTCCTGAAAGCTAGAATTTGTTATTACGAGAAAAGAATAAAGTAAGATATTAAACTCTGGTCAGACATTTATAAAACCTTCCGATAAATCCTGACTTCTCGTAAGAACTCCAAAGAAAATGCTCCGAAGTCACCGTTTGAATATCCCTATTAAGCGGCTAGTAATGCTCGGAGGTCAGTATTGCCAATCAATTTGACGTGATGTCTTTGTGCTAGTAGAGTGGGCTCGGGGAGAATTTTTTCCATTCATTATTCAGAATGACTCAATGGTATGAACAAAAGTTAACTGTCAATGCCAAAGGTGTCTGCCAATCTGCGTAATAGAAATAGTTCCACACAGTCTACTCACATTTTTCTTTAGCTGTTCCAATCAAACGGGTATTCCATTGTCTCGTTGGGTGGTGTTAATCGAATGTCCATCGTCAAATGATCTTATGACAAAATTATTAAGATGTCTGCTGCCTGTATTGCAATATTTGGCTTTTCTGTTACTAACGTGTAACTTGGTGAAGAAAGTTGCGTTTGGTCGAGGAAAATATAACTGAATTTACAGCAAGCACTGTAAGTAGCCTGTTGAGACACTTCAAAATACTATTGAACTCTTGGTAAACTACTGCAGAAACTCGTGTTTCTTTTCAATACGAAACTGTCACTAAAAAAGAGATCAGCTGGTACTGGAGTCCTAAAATCTTACGGCTATACAGATTCAGTATCTGGATAACTTATGAATGGTTTCGAACTCGAAAACAAACCAAAGATATGAACTATGTATTATTTCAGTGAACATACGTAGCAGGTTGTCTGCAGGAGACAAAAAATGTGTACCAGTGAACCACAACTTTAACCTACACAGCGCCGCAGAACGGTAATACCGAAGTGAAACAAACAGAACGTAGGTTTGGTTGCGAATTCTGTTAGCTTCTAAGCAGTGAGAAAAGTAGCCGCATTCGAATTATCCAGACAGTCAGACATAGCGTAAAATTTACAGTTGTTCGCGCGACCTCATGCGATATCAGGTGAGCTATACAAAGTGAATGAGCCGTCTATATAAATGAAATCACTTAGTATGTTTTTACGTAATTCTTTGCTGAGATCTACATGGATTGTGAGGCAAAAAGTTAGTTTAAAAAGAAAAAATCACTCCAAAAGCAGTGTTCTGTGCACAGCGTGCTCACTTTTGCTCGAAAATATAATGTGCTTTCGCAGTTTTGCTAGTGTGTATCTTTTATACATGTCATAGTAAGTTTCGTGAAAGCCAATGTTTGTATTCCCAAATGTGGGCAACTGGGTGCCCTTCCCGGAGTGATGTTTACTATAACTAAGATAGCAAACATCGCAATATCTGACCCATAGTTATAGTGCTCGTTTGTGGAATTATTCATCCACAATCGTGTCTGGTTAGTCCTGGTAGATGAGATCATTACTGATTTCCCAAAGGACATCTCGGTAAGGCAACAACATTGGATGACAGCGTGACTGCAAAGAAACGAAATACTGATTGAATACACAAGCATATACAAGTTTTTCTTCCACTGATTTGACACAGGGGGATGATTATGAACCGCGATGAGCTGACAGCTCGGAAACCAAAGCCAAACGATAATAAATTGCAATAGCTGTCAAATTAACCGGATCCCATCTGGTTACCGCTATCAGTTAAAGATGAAGCACAATAACCAAAGAAGTGTTCCGCAAATGTCATAATTGACCTTCATTAATTGTTTTCTTCCAGGTACTTGCACTTCATTATTGACATTAGGGGTTGGTCATCCATTACCGATAGATAAGTGTTTTATTTATCAAACCGACTGTGCAGTTTACAAAAGGGAACAAAGCTACCAGTGCTCATTTCTGCTTTATACCATTGCTTTCAAATGAAATCAATTATATATTCACAAGCACGTTGAAAAGAATATCAATCAATGAGGGATTTTTCAGTCTAACGATGTCATATACATCTGAAATTGTTTGCCCAGTTGGGGGATGTCACTTTTACGGATGACCGCAGACTACAGCAGCAAACAGAACCCTGCAATTTGTTTTTTCCGTTCTCTTTTGGAGATTCCTGAAAGCCTTTTATTAAGCAGAATAAGTAAACAGGGGTAGTTTTCAGTGGAATATCCCTCGTTCAAACCATTTTCTTCTGATCTACCGTTTCATCTACCTTTCTATTTGAACCTACTATCAATCCTGAGGTCAAACCACAGTTGTTGGTAAGGCAACTGTGAAAAAAGGTAGAATCGAGAACGATGTGTATTAATCCCACATATCCAAATGGGTTACCTGTTTTCACTGTTAAATTCAGTAGTGCATTAAGAACTGCAGGTAAGATGTCATTACTCCACGAAGTTGGGGACTATAAAACGTTTCAAGTTTGAGGACAGTTCCTTGCTTGCGTGATAGACCATAAAATCGACCTGAAATAAGCGCAAGCTTTTACCATGATCAACACTTTGTAAGAAGCCAACATCAAGCTACGGTATTAACATTTGAGCTTCAGGAATACGCGCACATCTGTAGGTTGAATGCTGAGCTGTAGGGTGATCAGTCTGACTGGTTATAAATCTCCAACTGTTGAAATTTGTCAACAATAGAGGGAGGGGTGTCGAACGTGCTGAGGATCACTTAAGATATTTCATACTGGCACACTCTATGTGCTGATGTTGTAGGATTTTAAAGCATCCGAATTTTGCCAACATTTTCACGAACGAGATGTCATCTGTCAGGTCTGTTTGCACCTGAACAGGTCGATACAGTGATGCTTTGCCTTTGGGCAGATTTGTTTCACGTTTCACTCAGTTATGCAATAAAATGTCAGGGGTATTTATCATGGGTGAAGCGCGGTGTTGTCCTCATGTGAAATCCCGGATGAGTGCTACTCAATGTAATACATAAGAGTAGAGCAAGGCTAACTCTCTACCAAATCAGTTTGGTCGCACGATTCAACGAAACCGTGATTAGTTTCACGATCATATGATTACGTACCTTGAATTGTTTCAACTATATGTGTTACCGTCGGGTTGCGCATAAACTTCGTTGACTTTTGTCGAAAGCACCTGTGTTGATGGAATTATATTTTGAAGTCAAACATTCTTCACCGAAACGAAAAGGCAGCGACCTACGTAATGGTGGATTCGCTATCTCACAAGTCTTGTCTCCAGTGTGATTGAGTTGGTAATATTTCTGGGTGTAACAAACTCTTGTTCTTCAGGGTTGAAAAAAGACTAACGTTTTCCCTAAACGATCTTTTTATATTAACGTCTCGTTCGTTAAAAAATGGAGGTTTCACTTCCAGTGCATTACGGGGATACTACTCACACCTTATAAGGAGGGTTCTTAATAAACGTCCGCTTTGACCTCTGTGCGTCCGTTGACTAAGGCCTTGGAATCATAGAAGTTAAGCACACCTCAGAACCAGTCAAACATGGGCAACCTTTGTCGAGGCCAACTCAGTGATATCCATTAGAGCTTAAACGTGTGCTTAAACTTATCAGCAAAAGTTGAATGGAACTCTGTTCCATCACACGCACTCAGATGCATACACAATTCCGAAGCAGATCCATGTCTAGCCAGTCATCTTACGTCGAGGGCGTACTAAATACAAGTGCGTAAGTACCACTTCAAAACAAACATGTCGACCGCACAATAGCTCACACTCCTTAACGAGAACGGTGTTCTAGCTTGCTGACAAACTGATACGCGTAGTTCACGTGGTTAGTTTTTGATTGGCCAACAATTGGGATTCGTAGTTTTCCCAACAGTGATTTTAATACTTCAGGGTAACATTGGGTTGTGACCGTAGGCATGAGATCGTGAATAGTGGACAACAGGAACGACCTTACAACTCATCAGTGGGAAAGTCAGTATGAAGCTGGAATATTGCAGATTAGAACCGGAAACATAACCAGTATTAAGTTGAAATATTACAGGTTAGAACCGGCAACAGAACCAATCTACGGTGAACGGAGCCTGAATGTACACGAAATTCGATCAGGGACAGGTGCTGTATGAACTGAAATGTGGATATATAACAGGAGGCGTGCAACCAGATGCTTGTACGCGCAGAACTGAAGGTGAAAACCATAATTTCGCGGATGAAATTTCGTTAAGTAGGTTTTAGTTCACCAACGTGTGATTTACGACTGAGTCAAAATAGCAAAATTAAAACCTCACATATAAGTTCTTCAAATTATTCAACATTGCTAAAAGAACACGCTAAATTACTCCATTTGGCGAATTAACCAGATAGCCGATTGAAATGAAGTTTTTGTACGACCGATATATACAAGCCTAATGTGCACCTAACAATATCGGTTCTCCCCTTAGGCTGATATTCATTCCCCGTATTGGGCCGAAATGACCTTTACATGTTGACAGAAATCGTTCGTAGATCAGTCGGAAACAAAATTCTGACCAGTCGGCCGAGTCATTTTGTAAGCTTGAATGTACCAGTCACTTGCACACTGGAGTTCAGTACGTAAAGTACCAAAATCGTGCGATCGATTTGAAAGCCGTTTGAAACGCTTGCTTCATTGGTGACGTTGACAGTGGACAGTTAGTTTTTGTACTCTACAAATGGGTAAACAGTGGTTAGGTGTATCACAAATGTTCACAATTCTGGTTATTACGGTAGTTTTGTGGTGTGAAGAATTACACATGCATTAACTTGTGAGATTTTTTGCGTATGATGAAAAATCGGTAATTGTTACAGATTCTAAACTCCTTCGGGTGTTTTCGCTTGACATTGAACGATGTGAAAAATATAGATTTGGTGATTAATTTAAAGTCTGTTTGTTTGTTCGCTTGACGCGCAAGTATTTAACTTGGTCAGCTGTTCTCTGTCGTGTGTACAAAAGGTATTTACAAAATAACCGATAACTATTCTTGCGTTCCTTCTGATAACTTTATCTGAAAATCGGAATCCAAATCATCTAGAAATGATTGGCATCCACGGCTGCGACTTATCTAATCATACGGTTACTGATATGTATATTGTAAATGAAAAAGTTACCCACTTCGAAAGAGATCTAATTACAAACTAGTTTAACAGAAACTCTTCATACATATAAAATTTAGCGGTTCACAGCTCGATTTGGCCGCTGAGATATTGTAAACAGAACTGTAAATAGTGGTAGCTTGAAGTGTATCAAACCTAAAAATATCAACCAATTTCCGAAATGTACAAGTAAAACCACAAAATGACAAGTGCGATCAACCAATTATTCGAGTTTATTTTATATATCCTTTGAAATGTCTTACTCTAGTTACAAAGGTTAATTTAGCTTGATTCGAGAAGGTAGTGATTTTCATCGGGAAATCTCGATAAGGCTAGATACAAGCTTACAGTACTCTATACTGCTCAGGTCTGTCACGTAAGGAGAAAGAAATCAGACAGAATTTCAGATTCCAAAAACCCACAACAGGCAGTCTCATTTTACGATTCTGAAAGTTTTCCGATATGCTGTGATCACTGTCAATTATCTAGTGGGAAAGCGTACATTCAGTGATAAAATGTAATGTGTTATCCCCAGAGAACACGAAATGTGTGTCAATTGTGAACTCAATATCTAATGGATTTCCGACTGTTCTCACAAGCTCGCAAAATAGGATGTTGCAGTTACTGATAACATTTGTCTGCGTCAAAGCTTCAAATGGAATTGGACGCATTTTATTAAAAAATTAGTTGAGTTCTAATACTGTCTGATTTTGTACACTGCGAAAATGACAAGAAATGAACCGTGAAAATTTTCGGTTTTAGCAGAGGAATTTTTATGAATAATCAGCTGTAAACTTTATTTTCTCTTCAATAATAATTGTGAATGAACGGTTCTGCTAGCAAGCTCAAACTGTTTCAAAAAATGCGCCGTTACACAAAGTGTAGAATTTTGCTGTACTCCGGCAACACGCTGCATACCGGCATGTGTTTACTATGCAGTCTGGCTAACAACGAAAGACAAATGCGACGGTCGACATCTAAGTGTTACCGTCTAGAATTTATAAGTACGAGATGCCTACTTAAAAGACTCTTCACTGTAATCCACATGATAGCTTGCAGTGCAACTTCGTAGTGACGAACATGTGATAACAGTAATTGAATATTACCCGCAACTGACCGCAGCTGCCTCAGTCCCATGGAATTTCCAGTCGGCCTGTTTAGAAAAGGAATAGACTCGAGATTCGTTACTGTTTCTCAATAGCGCATGTCCTTGCCATGGCCGAGATTAGAACTATGATCACGATCTCATGAGGCACACGCGTTGACCACTGCGCCTTTGACCTCGTATAAGGCACAACCAAATCCTCCTATATGATCACAGCCACATTTGTTTATGAGCAATGCTTCGATTGTCCGAGCGCATCGACATGAAACACTATGTCTGCTTTCAAGGTGATCGGGCAACCAAAACATCACTCACAAGCGAAAGTGGGTGGGCGTTCATACGCGATTTGGTCGTGCCTATTTTGAGTTCAGTGGCGCTAATGTGGAGCTCAAATGAGAGCGAAACTCAAGTCTAGCACCACATTTTGAGAGGGAGTGTTGCAATTCTGTAGGACTGCAGCAGCTGCGATCAGTTGTAGGTAACGCCCAATTTATTTGGAAGCCAATATCTCCTACTACTTACCAGTAAACATGTCATCGTTCAAGTACGTACACAGCTAACCGTTGTGCACGTTGTCCAACTTACTTAATCAAACAGGTGTTTCGTATTTAAGAAATACTGTCGTAAATGTTTTGTATGACCGCTTTGGCATTGGACTTAGACAATTCCTTAAAATACTGAACGGCCTTAGCTATACAAACTAACTCGAGGCAAACCGGTTTAAGGCACTCAGGTTATCATCTTCGGGGCGGTCACTTCATATCGAAGAAGCTATGATTATTCTGTGTGTAACCATGTTGGCAATTCGAAGCTGAACAACGACAGATCGGTAAGTTAACAAGCATTCATCTTCACATGTTTCTAATAGGCGGTAGGAGCTGCAACGTCACGATAAATTTCTAATCCGCCAGTGCTCTACATTTTTCACAATTTTACTCCAGAGGACATCGTTATTTTTTTGTCTTAAAAGAATAAATTTGGGAATAATCTTTCAGCGCAAATAAGCGGCCGATCCAAAGCGTAACCACAGTCTTCAAATATCATGTTGGTTTAGTATTTAGCTTTTCGTTAAAACAAACTCTAGTTGACGATTTTCTAATTATGATGCACTGGTAATTGAATGCTTGCATTCGGAAGCTGTCACATCGCAGCCGTTATCCACACACATTTTTGCAAGTGAATTAGTCTGCTTTGAACTTGCATCTTCTTTGACGATTACCTTAACTCAAAAGCAAAATGTTGGGTACACTCTGACAGCGAGACTCCTTTGCAGACATCTGCCCCACGGTTTGGTATACCAGCCATCTGATTTAATGAAAGTCGACGAAGAGTTTAGTCGTTCGAACTCCCTTGAATACGGATGTAATAATGTGAAAACCATGCTTGTGACCAAAAATATGAACTCATTAGACTACGTGGCACATAAACTAGAGCTGTTCAAGCGACTGTGGAGGAGAAAAGATGACAAAAACGTTACTTGGCGCCTCACGCAGAACCGAGAAGCGACCCTGTTATGTATTATACGTTGACGGAAATGGTCATTTGTATTAGACATAGATCGATGAGAACAAACCATCAGGTGTTAACCGCATCTTCAAGAGTACCGAGTTGAGTGATCTCGATTGGGCAATCAGGATAGTAAGGAGTCAGCCTATACGTGGTAAGACCGATTTGCTGTACAACTTACAAAAATGTGGTACAAATTGTGAAGAAATATGGACTCGGTGCGGAGATGGTGTGTATTCCTACTTAAAAAAGGTTAACAAAGTCCGCGTTATAATCTCTGTGCACTTATTATTGGGTGTAGTACAGAGTGTGAACACTTGGCAAACGAATTAGTGGATACGAATTAAATGAACGGTCACATGGAAAGGTTTTGCTTTACGACACAGAGGTGTAGCTTGGCTCCAACACACTTGTTTTTTTATTCAGTAGGGTACAACTCATACGGCGAATAAAATTTAAGAACAATATTTATCTATTTATTCATTATTTGTTTATTTATCTTTAGGCTGAGGTGGAAATAAAAGTACCGAGAAAGGGATGTCATCAAAGGCAACTTTAAGCAGTTGACAATGTGGCTGGCCCAGGTAATTATTAGTCCACTATAATCATTCTGATGACAGAATCATTCTCATGTTCGGTTCAGTCTCAAATATGCGCGTCGAATGCACACCGGGAATAAAACATCGCGACAGAGTTACAAAAGACCGTAACTACTCGTCTACAGGAAGGGTGTTCGGTTATATTCGCAATTGACTTGTCTATAAAATGTCTTCGTATTCGGTTGAAATACTGCACTTTTTCGACATAATTCTCATCATCTGTGGTGATTGATAGTGGCAAGCTTAGAATCGAGAAATGTGAATATTCCTTGTCTTGGCACAATGCCTGAGTTAGTTTCAGTGTGTACAAATACTGAATTGTATTTCAACAGCTTATGTTGTAGTTTGTTGAATCTTTGCAAACGTTTAGGGTTTACGTATTAAAATGTGGGAAGGTTATTGAAGTAGATAAACAGATTGGGAATAACTCAACGTTACGAGCAAGTTGTAATACTCTAGGTTTCAACCACTTCGGGTGGCCTTCCTCAGGAGTGTTGTAATCGAAATCACCTTGACAGAGGTTCCTCTGTCCTATTCAACTTCATTTGTACTACATTTGGTGCGGATATCTTACATTATTGAGGTAGCCCATCCGCAGCTGCCGTAAGTTAAAAATACGGAACACTGCAGGTAAGTGAACAAATATCAGTGGCTCATTTGTGTTTGGCCTAGTTACCTATGTTCCATTCTAACAGTGCGTTCAGTTGGATTCAACATTTCATAATGAGTGAACAAGTTGACGTAATTCTACAGTAAACCCCAAGTGATTTTCTTCACATGATCATAGTTGAGGTTGCAACGTCCGTCTGCGACAAGTCATGTTACATTAGCTTCGAAAGCGTGTGAACGTAATCAACCAGTACGTTTCGGCCAAACAGTTTGCTATTTTGGAAAACCTACCTGAGATTGAGGAACATGTTAATACCTGATTGGTGGGAAGGGTCCCCACACACCAGGTATTATAGACGCGTTTTATTACTTTGCCCCATAGACAACCAATATACCAAAAGATGAAGTAAACTATGCCGAATTTTTCTGGTCCAAAATGAGCAACCACATAAATAAATAGGAAAAAATTAGGTACTGACCCCTGAGTCCACACAGTTTACCCAACAAAATGAACAACATCATAAACACAGATGAACGACTGGTAAAAACAGCCGCAGATATCGCTTTTATATCTCAACAAGAAAAGTGCAATACTAATACTACCAGCAGATCTTTTTTCCACCGAATGCTTTTCTTAACAGCCTTGAGTTTGTCAGGTAGGTTAGTTGAACAACTGTCTGTCAAAGTCGTCGCTTATTTTGTTCCAAAAATATCCAAAACTACTCGAAGAAAATCACCCGAGAAAGGAAGTTTGTGCCCAATATTGAATATTTCGGCAGGAATGAAGTCGATATATTGAACAATAAATTTTTAATTGTTTAATCAATTTTTTGAAAAAACCTTGCATCATCTGTTTTAGGTAGAGACATGCCAAACTTCAACAACCAACTTATGCCGGCAGAGTATCGTATATGTGATCGATTCAAAAGCTGTGTAAGATAGACTTGCATTCACATAAATTTAATTATGAGAGAATGAAGTCAACCGGCACGTGGTTGTACGTGGAACTTTATATCAAAGTAATGATCTTTGGAAGGTTGATGCAAACTTCAACTGGGAGGAATCTCCAGTAAATCGCGAAGACATAAAACATGTTTTACGTTTCCAGACGAAAGCGGTTGGTTGACGCGTTGTGTAACTTCCACATGACCAGTTTTCTGTCGTGCATATGAAAAACTCAACTGACACTTGCGTTAACTCATAATTTAAGGCTGTTTAGTTGAACCGGTTTTGACAAACCAGTGTTAAAATTGGCACAGTGTAGATGTCGAATCTTGAAATTACCAAAGATGGACACAAAATCTCTGAAATTATTAACCAAGAGAGTCTATTTGTAGCTCCCCACGAGTGGTTCGAATCTGTGAACCATAGAGCGAGACCAATTTCACACACAGATTGTTGTCAAATGTAAGGCTTTAGAGACGCCACAATTGGTAGTTGTTGGCAGTTACACTATGCGCTTTCAATACCATTGCGGATATCTTGTCAGCAGTAATTTGAGCATTTACTGACTATCATTTTTTACCATACTACTGACTGTTGGTAACATTCCTATCATGCCAGACGTCAGCAAGTGAGTGTGTTTGGACATTCTGTAGTACGAACTGAAATTCGAACCTTTCCTTTGCCAACTTTATCATCTTATCTAACCTCTTTCGAAACTTACCGGACAAAGGGTTCGAGCAAACTTCGCCAGCACATTATAGTCTAGATAATAGCGTGGTAAAATCACAGCAATCGTACAGTCGAAAGTTTGATACACAGGACTTTTGAGATAACGACATTGACGATGAGGTAACTTTGTCACAATAAATCTGATTTACTGTTTGTCTCGGTAATGGTTTGCCACATTTTATTGAGAGTTAAATCAGTCATATTGGCGCGGTTGTGTGTTCCGGGATTTTCGCAAGTTCAAAGCTGATTACGACACAATGACCTATGTTGGTCGGCCTAAAGTGAGCCAGATCGCAAACATAAAAAAGTTCAAGTTACTCGACTGAAATGTACTAACAATGAACCGGTTGTTTCCCTTAACAGGTGCGGTAAAACTGAATGATTACCGAGCAAACCAACATGACAATCTGATGTTAGCTATGGTCACAAGTAAAGAGGAAACACTCAGTGTTGATGCACTAAGCCACTTGGTAAACTGGGCAGCTCTGCCGTCCAAACCGTTCGACTTGAAAATATTCCGCTTCATTTTAACGTTTTCCATTCACCCAGAGGACGACTGGGACTCGCCGGCAGTTGTGACGACGCTTGTCCACATGCCACTAAACCAAAGTGTGCTGGAGGGGGAAGAGGTCCGATTTGAATGCGTTCCGAACGGATCTGTCAAGTATGTGATCTGGCACTTCCAGCGCCAACCAGTCAGTTATGGGCATCCGCAACCCGCATCGACCACCGCATCAGAGTCCATTGAATTGGCTTTGTGCCAACCAGATGTAATGTGCAAGTGAGTGCAGGTGACTACTGTCACCAAGTCTTATCGCTCACGCTTGATGTTTGGTTGGTTTTGTGCCCACCTTTGCCTAAATGCTGTTTGGGCCACGTGGTAATTTTGAAAGTGAACTCGTAACGAACAACCGCTAACTTAAGCTAGTCTGTGGTGATTGAGAGCACTGACGTTGTGTCAGCTGCTAAGCCACTCACTTTGCAAATGCTCACGGTCAGTCAATTTTGTTGTTTTAACCATTAAATCCCACGATAAACTCTTCAGAAGTGGATGTCTTGGCTGATGACGTAACTGAGTGAACACAACAAAAACCAATAGTAAGAGAGTATTTTGGTTGTGAAATGTACTTGAAAAGTACTGACAACACGCTTGTCAGATAATTGTGAGCTTGAAACAACGTACTGTGAAACTTGAAAAATATTTTGTTCAACAATTTTTCCAAATAAATTTTCGGTGAATAATAACTAATCATGCAACAGAAAACACCGGTCGTGTCATTTTTGAGCCACATGATGCACGCAATAAATCTTGTCTACAACTCATCTATAACCAAAACGAACACCATATGTTGAAGTGATTTAATGCCTTCGGATTGATTATCATCCGAAAGATAGATTACCGGATTGTTCGCATTATTTTTACAAAGCCCTAATCCGTATTTATCTGCAGGACTACAATTCCTCGCATTTATTTGCAAACATTTGCCCATATCGGAATATATCTCCGAAATATTCGAAAGGCGAACTGGAATCACGGGATTATTACACCTGTACTGATTCCAGTCAAATTGCCTTAATATCATAGTGTGTCATCAGTTGTTATATGAATTGTCAACTGTTTTGAGGGGTCCCTACTGTTTACTGATAGGATTCAGTGCAATTTACATGCACCTTCAGCTACTTCATTGGAAAACAGATGTTCATTTTCCTGCAAAAAATGATCTTACGCAGCGAATAAATATGCAGCGGATTACTACGTATCACCCACTTATGATCAGTTGCTAGAAACGTGCTTTAAAATATCTCCAACTAGGTGTTTGTTCACATACATTTGAACAGGTGTTATGAATTGTGGGCTTGCCGAACAAAATGTCTCGCATAATGTTCTGAAACCTAGTGAGATCATCGACATCTGTAAGGTTAATTCGTGTGACAAAGGACTTCATATCCTAGCCGATTGCTTGCGCCCCCCGCTGTTGCCATAGGTAGTTATGAGCAACAAAACCTACAACTTTCTAAATATGTCCTTCATGTCATCTCAGTTTTCTTGAGAAATTCCGGGGTTGATGTTGCTTGCGGCAAAACCCAGCACCCATTCCCGATCAAATTAAAAATAAGAATTACGTCTCACATCGCCTTTTGCATTCTTGCATCTGAAAATATGCTGAATTGTTACATGGTCGTTGACAATTGCACTTCAACGGAAGTTGAAATTAAGGATCAATGTTCGATTGCCTGGGAAGAATTTTTATGACTTTCTTGTGTTATATACAGAATGAGGCTAAAATTCATGTTTTAACATAATGTACCCAGTTTTTAAGCTGTTAGCTTGTGTGAATGTGTGGAGTGATCTTAGTGACGATCTATCGTACGTTCATTCCTATATATATCTCCTACTAATAATCGACCAGTAGAGATATTTTGACCAGTAAATAACGTAGTGCTACTTCAAGAAACATCCAATTTTAGAACACACATGTGTATCATTTCCACTATCAAAATTAATCAAGTTTTTGAAAGCTCGACAGCTGTTGAATGATTTTGCCAGACGATGGTAATGGAGTACGTCAAGGCTACCTTCGTGAACATTACTTAGTTAACGGAGACATAACTGTAGACAACTGAGCTCCAGTCAAGGTTGAGCAATTCGTCATTGTACGGACCCAGATTTGTGTCCAGGAACAGAACACGTCGGTATGTGTGCGCTAGGATCCCATAAAGATTCAATAACTTACATTGTACGACTGATACATTCCGGTCAATCTGCCTGCTACGCGAAGCAAACGCATCGATTGCATGTTGTCGTTTCATGTTGGTCTATCAGATGAAGTGTTGGTTAGACTAATGGAAGGAGGCCAGTGCCCCAAAAACAGCCGGATGACGGTAATGCGAATTTGTTCAAGAATCATACTGTTCTCCAGAAATTCATAAAAGGCTACAATGTGAACTAAAGTTGAAACCGTCTTCTGCCGGTCAAAAACAATGTGGCGACTTCTGTTTAAATCGGTTAAGTAGATCAATAAACTTGCAAAAGTTGCTGTGTCAACCACTTTCACAAAACCAAAACCATTTTGAAATTATGATATAAACAAATTTAGAATATTCTGTTTCAGTACCTTATATATGCCTCATTTAACCGATAGAAGTGTTTCTCTTACGTCAAAAAAATGCGGTTCTTCTTCTCTGTGAGCTCAAATAGGAGGGCATTCGTGTCAAAGTGGTGACTAGTTGCTAACCTCATCAACCTTCGTTTGGAAAATGATATAATGTACAACACGAATTAGTTTCACAGCTAAATTCCTTACGCATTAGTCAACCGTTCTAGGCGTGGCTTTGCAACTTCACGTAACGTATGGATAACCATTTTCGGGACATATTAGTATTCAGTGCTCTAAACAAATGTACACGTGACTAAAAAACAACATATCCTATCGAGGCATTATCTGTATGCGCGAAAACAACCATGAAGTCTCTGTATCCCGAATTAAATTGGACGAGTAAATGGTAAACATCACTGACGAACTCATTTCTTATCAGGCGGCTACAATTATCAGCGCAATCGTCTGACTCTGGGCTGTCAGTACAATCCTGTAAGGGTGGGTCAGCAATCGAATTTTTTTGATTGCCCGAAGACTGAGCGATGAAATATTCACAGTATACATAGCGGTAAACGACAATCGGCGAGGAATGACGAGTAAAAATGGTCTGTTTCGAATTCAAATTAAAGTTCACTCATCAGGGTAACATTTGAAAACGAAAATGTTTCCTGTAACATTTTAATACCTTAGCGGATACTAGTAAAGCAAAATGATTTACATGTACATGACCGCGAACATTCTGTAAACAAAGTTCAAGTATCCTGATTGAAGCACTTAACAACTGTCTGTCGTAGAAATTGCCGTCGTTTCTGAAACCGTATTTCGGCGCCTAAGCTTACGAATATTCCAGTATCTCTAACTATGATAATTTCCATCCCTCAGCTGATATAATTGGTGGGAAAACTGTCTCAAGTAGTGTTGAGGGTTGATTAATGCCACTGAGCTAACATTGTTCGTTTAATGAGGTTTTGGCAATCCTACAGACGTTTCGTCTGCTATACGTTTGACAAACGCGACATCCATCGAAATGATACTTTGTAGTTGATTTGAAACAACAGCGCATTAGCCCTTCAGTTACCTATTGAAGTCTTGTTCTGCAACTTCAATACGATCGATTATGATGCTGTGGGAAGTTTTACTACCACCCGACAAAAATCTCCAACAACCTGTAACCATGTCACATCTTACGGTTCACAGCCATCTGTGAAACTGTCAGCTTATAAAATAACTTTGAATGGGTCTTCTTGCAAATATCTTTGTTCACTGAAAATCCCCACAATGGAAGAGTAGAAACCGAAATTGGTGTAAGCTGACATCGATCCAATACGGGAGTCAGTGGACTTCTTACCATCGTACATATGACTCGTTGATTTCGTCTACTAGTGTTACTTTCAGAAGCTTTCAAACATGTCTGTTTTGTACCATTTGACACACTGGTTCACTGTCTCAGAGTTCACTCTCAGTGGTGTGAAGACTCAGCTTTTGGATAACCAGATATCTAAATGGTATATCCATGTTGATTTGACACAGTCCAGAACTACCATCATTTATCATTAATGACAAGCGTAAAAATACAGATGAATAGCCCATTTGCTTGGTTCGCGTTAGATTATAACCACTGAGTGTGAAACGTAAGTGCCACATCAATGTTACTGTAACACGGCGTTGATCCAATTAAGCTGAGACCATATCAGATAATGAATGCTTATTAAGGTCGTCAGAGTTGTAGACCTGTGCAGACGGGTGTACGGATTGCAGTTTCCAAGCGTGTTATGAACCTTTTCTTAGGTACGACTTTTGTATTGCATCAGTAGATGAGCATATATGGAGTGAAAATCACGAATTCTTTCGAGAAACTGTTGTTACTAACTTGCTATACGAATGCGAGACGCATAAGTGACCTGTAGTACTTGAGATCTGTTAATTATCTATGAACAACGGTCGAAGCTATCCGTGACGTCATATTTTTCAGCTAGTTATACTCCTTTTTGTCGGTGACTGGTTTTTCTCTGGTAATTGTACTTTGTGAGTTTCAAAAACCTTTATTCTATTCTATTACAGAGGCTGTTTTGTAAAACGGTACAAATCAATACACCGCGTTCGAGATGTTACACGTTTTGGTATCCAGATTTCCTAGTTGTACTATAATCTCTATATGCTCTGTTTGTTCACAGTCCTTCAGTTAAAATAACTCCCCGAACACCTTTCTGTTAGTTAGAGAAGCCAGAGGATGAAATTGAAAAGATTAGGTGAAATGTAGTTATTTACGATGCGATGCATCGGTTTACTAATGCATAACGTTAGACAGCATAGGCTAAGGTGTTGAACGTAAGATTCGTTTGAAAGACGCTATGTTTTACCGAAGTTCTTATGTAGAAAACATGTGTAAAACGCATTCGAAATATAAGTACAAACAATAGATTACTTACTACAACTTGTTCACATATTTCTCATTGCAACCAAACGAAGATGCAATTGATAACCTCACTTGTGTTCGGAAAATTGTTTATTGAAATACCACACGATCAACAAGACTGACAGATGTCTCACCAACTCGAACAGATAGATGTTTCACACTGCACAAATTGCTAATGTTTTGAGCTGTGAGTTGTTGATAGTTTGCGGGGAGCACCGTATCAGTATTTTGTGCCTACTTAAATGTGAAGCCTCGTCGGAATCAGCAAAAAGAGGGATCTGAAGAAAGATGATGGATTAATTTATTAAAATATTTTTAAGATTTTGTAATGGAAGACCCTAGGGTAGGCAGTAATGTTGTATGATCTAGTCTGGCAGCGAGTATCTACGCAACTGATTGTGATTATCTGTATTTAGGCAAACATGGTCATAATTATACCTGAAATGTTTGCGTTTGCAAACGAACCGTTATTTACACATTGAAGAAAATTGGGAGGGTTGAGGAAGCATATGTGTGTGCGACTGTGCCTTCAACATATTAGGAAAAATCTTTGGCACAGAAAGAAATGGATCCGGTAGAGAAGAATGGTCTAGTAGGTGAACACAGTATTGAGGGATTTATAATTAGTGTTGAGAGGGAATTCAAGAGTAACCGGATATCAAAAAATATATCCACCCCCTACCAAACACAATACGCGTTTTCCAGAACACAGAAAAATGGCTAACAAAGGCAGATGGGTTATGTCGAGCAAAGTTGCACAACGCCCGGATGATTTTACTAAAGAGATTTGCAGAAACTCAAAGTTATGTATTAGAAAATGCCTCGAAAATAGATTTCATGATCTGGCAAATTATGCTGTTTGATGACTAAACTCTACGGTGTGATCGTAACACCGGCAAAGTCACTGCTGTCAGACAGGCTTAAATACAAAGGAGCCACTAACAGTATAGAAATCTTCTAGACTTATGCTTGGAGGAGTCTAATATCTTCTTCGATAGGGGCAACGCTAACTCTAGTACACTGTTGTAATCTGCTGTTCTGCAATACAAGCGACTGAGCTGAAGGTTTTGATTGAGAAACTTGATTACTCTCGCATTTTTGCCCCGACTTCAAGACAGCTTTTCAACCCACACTCAACAAAGGATACTCGTAATCCTGTTGATGGTTTGCTGCACTGGCCTTCTCTTTCTGAAGCTAACGGCATGAGAGATAAGTAAAATTATGCTATTGCTTTCGTTGCACCATCGCCCCGTACATTTCAGCCCTCTGGCACTTCTGCATCACTATTAGTGGCTTTTCAGATCCAGCCGGTGTAGAAGACAAGGCAGTAGTCCACATAGAAGCTGTTAAGGACTATTTCGTCAACCTTACCTTCATACTGATGGGTAAACCACCATTTTAGGTGCTGTTCTTGCTTCTCAGCAATTAGCTTGTTTTTTGGTATCGCCAGTTCTGCAAGTCTCCAAGGCAGCGGGATAATGGCGTCGTGTAGATAACTGTGCGCATTGCACTCTCATTTGTTCAGCGACTGGGAACACGTGAACTTCTGTGTATTAGAAAACTCTGCATTATTTATTTGGCTATAGATACGTCCATCTTTTGCAGGCAGTTAATGTTAGACAGCTCACGCCCATGAGACCTGAGAGGTCTCATTAACGTCCACTCCAATAAGGTCTTGACTGCATGACGTTATTTCTACTTCCTAATCTTTGATCTAGCACTCATCCGTAATGTCACCAAGAGGGGTGCCTGTCACCAGTGGCCATTTACATACCTCGTTTTGAAGTGTGTCCACCAATGAATTTGCCCGCAAACTGCGTACAGAATAAGCCCGTCCTACTACTGCTTCGCCTCCAGTGTGAAGCGACCATCGTTCCCAGGTTAAGTTGTGAACCAGTAGTTGTAGTGGTTCTTAATATCAACGGGTTTCCGGTGGGATGAAACCGATCAGTTAGCGCTTGATTAACCAGCGTGACGTCCGAAGCACCGTCCAGGAGGGCGTGAGTCAAAACTCCCTTCATCGGGCCGACAACCATAACGGGAACCATCCCCCAGATCACTCGGTTGTATGTGGCATTGTTGGACCCACAGTTTGCACGCGTTGCACTTTCTGTCGATCCACGAGTTGTGTATTTGGTGCTGTGAGGTAGTCTGTGGTGTCCAGCCTACTATTTTCCACACTGCACACCTTTGGCGTACGGCAATTCTAGATGCGGTAACCCTATCTGAGACACACATTCAGACTGATCTATCCGGTAAACTGAGAGCAATGAGTTTGCCGCAGTTAATCAAATCATGACACTTAATCTTCCTCACACTCGCATCGTTAGATTGGCTGGCACATATGGAGTCGCGTGGCACAAAATTCCTTTCAGGAGCATTGTGGTTGGTGGGTCTTTCTCCATCACAGGAACTTCTGTCATTTTGGCTAGCCAGTTGACCGGAACGACTGGAAGTTATTCCGGCTCAAGATGTTTTGAAATCTAGCATGGTCAGAAAATCTGATCCCTACCATCAGCTTTTGTTTTGTCAACAACCTCAGCCATTGGTACTGCAGAGGTCTGAGTAAATTATCTGACATATTTTCTAAAATGCTCAGCGAGTTCAATTTGGCGGTGTAGTACATTTCGGTGTGCGCGATGTGGCAGTTGCCCATCCCAATGGCTAGGGCGGATAGTGCGTTTGACCTGCTGCATTCGTTTGATGCCCCATCCAACAATGTTCTTCATACTGATTGAACATCACCCAAAAATGAACGCAGCTATCGCAAACTTGCGGACATTGCAGTCGACTCCTTTCAAATTGAAGCATAATGCTCGAGTTTCGATCGCATTAGAGCTGTTCAGGGGTACATAGCTTTCTTACAACCGGGACTAGAATTAGGGCCACGCTTTCGTGAGGCAACCTGTTTTGCTACTGCTACAGTGATTTCACATCATCTAATAATAACCGAGCTTCATGATGAGTCAGATCACAAAACTTACCCCGTATCTTCCGAGCTTTCTCCAAACCAATCGTAGGTGTTCGGCATGGCGCACTCACTGGTTGCTTCCTAGACGCTTCTCTTAAAATAGTGCAGTAGGTGAAATAGGCGCTGGTCCTTGTCTGACGCTTTACTCTGCACGTAATACTCGAGCTGCTGCATGAATTCAAACGATGTATGGGATCACCATGAAAATAAAGTCACTCTAAGCAAGAGGGTTTCAGGCCCTTAACTAGAGGGTGCAAAGCTGACAGACAGTGTTGTCGGCAATGATCGCTGTCATATCTAGCAAGGTATGTACACCTAGCCGGATGTCGAGCTCTGTCCAGTATGTGTAGTACACTACTCGACATAGCCCCTCATTATTGACACATTGTTGATTGATGCATCGAAGTCTTGCTGAAACTCGTTTTCGTTTTCTTCGTTCCCGGGTGCTTCAGTCTGTTTCGAATCGTCGATAACTCTCGTTTGTCTCAGTTTAATTTTCATCAGCTCGACCGGTAGTCCTTTTATAAAAAAATTTCGCCTTAAATTCACCCACTCACCCCTACGAGTGCGCCTTATTTGTGATGAGCTTATTACTAACACAAAAACCAGAATGAGTGCGAACAACAAAGGTTGCTTGTTTGGCTTTACCCTCGTAGGCACCGGTTGGGACGATAGTGGTTTTTCTTGTAATTGGCGCCGTGGAATTGCCATTCTTTGACATCCGGAGTTTCACAGAGTGGGGTGTAGCGGAGTCAAACAACTGGACACAGTCTTGATCAGTTGGAAAAACTTCAGCACTGACTGGATTCATCACAGAAACCAAGTCGATGATAATTTTTATTCTACATGTGAGAAAAAGTAAGCTGAGTGATGTACGTCCTACCGACAAACGTTGAGCCGCACCCTTATATTCAACGGTACTGTGTGCCAGAGTGAAATCAAGTCGGTGGAAGCGTGTTGATATAAACGATGCAATCTGTTACTAAAAATAAACCTCAGTTGATAGAATACAGTAAAATAATTGGACACAATAGGTTGTCGTGGGTTCACATGCGCGACGACTGCAAGCGCAGGCGACCGACAGGTAAAAAAGGAACCAACGAAATATATTAAGATCGGTTTGATGTGTCGTGGAAGGGAGCGTGACAAGCTCAGTCAAAAAGAAAGTCGACTTCCAAAAATGTCCCGCAGTAGAGTCAGATAATCACAAAATCCTGTTCATAGAAGTAACATATTTGTCTACCCGACCCGCGGGTTACATCGCGTGTTGTTTAAGGCGGGCAGTGAGTTTAATGTTAGGCAATAAAGTTATTTTGACTGTCTTCGGTTTGTGTAAATAGGTGATTGCACCAGCAGCAGAGGAGGTATAAAAAATGAAGCGAAGTTTCTTATCTTCATGGCCGAGACAGCATTCATTAATCTGTGATACCTGTAGCGACAGAGAATTTTCTGCTGAGACTCAAGTCTTGCACGCATGAGACGACTAGGTGAAATGTGCTAACCCACGAATGAGCAACATGGACGCTGACGATAGAAGATATGGTATTTGACTCCTGTTGTCTGCGGTCGATCCCACAAGTCGGGTGGTACTACTAGTTAACTAAAGAAAATACCAATGATTGCCGAAGGAAAGTCCCTTTGCCCCGTCGTTATTTAGGTATAGGCTTACTTGACTAGACCATATAAAAAAATGCTAGCTGGCATGCACCAAGCACTCCCTGCAGCTACCGCGACTGATTGGCGTATGGTGTAAGATAGACAGTGAGGTTACGGCGTAGATAAGTAATTGTTCATCACTGGGTTAGTCACTGTATATCGGGTTTGTCACCTGATCAAGACATTCGCAACTAAAAGAATCAGTATATGAAAACCTTACGAAGGATGGCGGCTACTATGACATAGTGGCGGGTAGGCTGTCGTTGTCTGGCGAACTGCTCTGTGATCTAGACGCGAGTACTGACACAGGAAAATGAATTATATGAGAGTGTATTGCTGATGGCGCATTAATTTCAATCATATCGCGTTTCTGTCTGAGAGATGTAGACACTTTGATTCTGAATGTTTGAAGATGAACGGAGTCGTTTTTAGTCGTTGGGTCCCATACCTTTTCTTTCTCGTTGTGTTAACTAAAGCTTACTCCAATTTTCATGACTCTCTGACACGTGGATGCAATTGCGATACACTGACTCCATGATGTTAATGTTAAGGCTCTTCATAAAACACAGGTGTGAGGCTGGATTGTTTATTTCAAGACCGGGGGTTCTAGTGGGCTGGACTTCGACAGAGATCTTTCGCGGTCAATTAGCATTACCAATGTCGCAAACTATCCAGTTGCCTAGGTAAAGTTCCTGCCACTGAAGCCCAGTTGGGAGTCAGACTTTGATTGTGTGAGCTGATTACAATAGAGTCCCTTTCTTGAGTAACGAAATTCAGCTTTCACCAACCCACATTCTCCGAAATGTGCCATGTTACATTCGGCCGCATTACATAGCAGTCAGTATATTTAGCCTTCTGGCATGAAAATCCTAAACCCTTCATACTACCGAATTTATTAGTTGTATTGATTTACCCTCTGGAATTGCCACTAAATGGAGTGAAAACGGAATCCGTTGGCTGAAATTATGACTGTGAATAACATAAGAATCAGTGGTCCGAGTACGAAACATGCGTCATTATTTAAGTTATGCTGATGGGGACGTGGACCTCTGTCGCTCAATTTGAAGAGGTGATCCCTGAAGAAGTTTGTGAGACACGGAATTAGGGATGGTTTAGTTTCGTGACGACTTAACTTCATGCTTACTTGAGTAAATGGAGCAACTGATAAAATTTTGTGAGAAGTTTGGACAGATAAAGTAGCCCGTTCTTTCTCAGCTTGCGCCTTTTCTCATTACCGTGTGTTCCCTGGCAATCAAATGCGGACAAGCTGTCAAGTGATCTACAGCCGAAAACAGTGTGTAGTATGTTAGAGTCAATGACAATTATTGGAGATTTCAATACAGATCTGTCGCGAAGTTCGACGGGTTAAGTCGTAAAACAATGTCCAACATCGTGTTTTCCAGACAGTCAGCTCTTTTAATACATTGTCGTGGTGGTTCAACCAGTTTTCCGACCGGATTTGTCAACTTCCTGCTGGGTAGACATGGGAATTTTGAAAAGAAATTGTGGCTCAGATTCAAATAGCAGTGAATCCACGAAAAAAATTGATGTAAGATAACACTGTCAACACCTCATTGACTCAGAAGCATCTGGTTTTCCAATCGTTACCAGTCACAAAATGAGAATTACGTGAACGATAGCAAAACGCTTTTGAATAGGTTGTAAAGTAATTTCAGATTTTAGAAATGTCTAATTGGGTTTGAACTGTCTCGAAGGGTCACAAATTTACTCACACACTGGACAGCTGATCTGCCAGGCATTTGGAAACATACTGTTTTTTCAACAGACAAAAGTCCAAACAGTTATCTGAACCGATGGTTTTAATTCACTCGCGGAGGCATTTCACGAACTATTCATTTTGTGTTCACTGTAGGACACCATATTCTCGAAACCTGCGTGGTAAGTGCGGTTCTTTTGAATGTGAACCGTGACACACGTATAGTGAGCCTGTCAGCCAAAGTCTGTCTGAAAGTTCCACGTGTATTATATACATGATTGAACAACAGGGGTAAACAGTCATTAGAGAATAGACAATTATGTTTTACACCTTGATTGTTTTGACCACCGATAAGTCTTTTACCACGCGATCACTATGGTTGGCTGCAGACAACTACGATTCAATAAGACACACGACTAGAAAATATTCTGCTGAACTCTTGCCGGTGGTTACTGTAGACTGCTTAGTCATATGAAATTTTAAGAATATGTGGCGATTCATTGCTTATTTATTTGTGTTAAAGGCGTTGCCTATTTTGCAAAAAGCTTCTATTCAACTGAAAAAACGGGGTAAAGGCGTCTGCTGGAATTTTCACTGGGTACGATAATGGAACTTCAGTTCGCAAACACAGCAAGAAAGTATCTGTTGCGTCAGTCTGAAGTTGAGTGTTCACTGGATGACTTACTGTAGAAGACGCCGGTCTCAGTCAAATGCTTTCTTATTAAACTACTCAGTGGTAATTTCACCGTTTGTGAGACCAATCTTGAAAAAGGTTTGGCATTCCTGGTTACCACCTGACACTCAGCTCAGCCGCATTACTGCTCCACAGTTACATTTGTGACATTTGTGTTTCCAAGACGATTCAAGTTATTGGTTGGATTTATTAGGCAAATTAATTGAATTTATGAACATCTCAAAGACAGGAAGTCTGGTGTGTACTGGAGAGCTGGTTTGTCTGAAAACTTCAAACAATGTTAGGTTTGAAGTGACAACAAGATTGCTGTGGAAAAATGCTTCCTATTTGGCCCGCTTAGACCGAGATTGTCACATTTCTAAAGATCATTTGTTTAGCAAAACATAACTTCTAAAATTTCTTTTCAAATATATAGGCACTAGTTTGTTAGCCTGGACGTTTGTCTCCGTCGTTTTATTTACGCATCATGTGTGACCAGCTAATGGAAACTGACGCCTTCCTGACCACACCTTCCATCTGAAGTAGAGTTTTGCAGACATTCGTGCGAAGATATGTTTACAAAGACGACCGTGGTGACACTCAAAATTCATCAGATGTCCAAAGCTTGATCTATTCCACCCTACAGTGTTGTCTTATATCCGCAAGATCCTACCATCGGCTTCAACAGCTGCATGAAGTAGATGGTTCCGAGATGCATTCTCGTAGATCTCTATTTGTGGTGTTCCCGTAGGTTGTCCTTCCTCGTCCTGTTCGTCTACCTCGTTCCCAAACCATTGATAAGTTGAATCGTTTCGTGAAAAAACAACGAATGGTAGACTTAATCTAATGTGATTACTTCAACTCTACCAAACTACCGTAAGAATGCCTAGTGCATGAGGTTCAAACTGGGATTGATTTTACCAGACACGTTCAGCATATTGTCGGAAGGTCAAGGTAGTCGTTGCACGACACAAACGTGTGGTCGATTGCTGTGCATTTCCTTTCGAAGTAGAACATGACGTTAACAGCTGTTTTAATTTCTAATAATTTTCGTGACCATGACTCTGAAAGGCGTTAAGGCTATTGAATTCGATCTGTGTTCTGACCGAAAGCTATAAATTTCGTTTGGCAGGTTATGCGTTAACACTTCTTTTCTCTCTGATTTATACCTCATGAATTCGACTGTAAGATGGTGCTCCGCAGATCTACTTGCCTTGCAACGGGGAATCTTAATACAATGTTGATCTCCAACTTAGGTCGGTCACAAAACCGACCACAAACTTGATGTTATGTAAACAAGGCCAGTGATCTCAGGTCAGTTGGTAAATGTAACAGTGTACCAATGACTGTGCTGCGAGGTCGCAAATCTCACCAGTGAGAGAGTTAGTGATACAATTGATACAAATATTAGCAATCTCAGTTAAACCAAGGAAGCGGCTAGTTTGTATGACAAGGTTTGGGTGTGCGCGCTGAATTTCTACAGTATCACTAAGTATTACTGAACCTGCAGATTTGTATTGGCTTGTTGACGACACCTTAAAGACGAGTATATGTTACTTCGTCTCATTTGCGAATCTGTGTATGTTTACGTGCACCTTCACAGAATGCAGGTCAGTGGAAAGCCTATTTCGGAAAGGGTGGGCTCAGAACTTCGGGTTATATTGCTTCATCCTCAGTAGTTTTATTTCGACACACATTTCTTGTTAGGCTAACTCAACTTAGTCGTCGTTCGGAAATCTGAACAAAAATCCGTAACCTGTACAAAATTAAGCTCAGTCTCAGTGTGCGGATTAAACCATCCCACTAGTTGTCGGCTGTAGATGAACAACATGAAATCTGAGGTAATGAAATTATAAACCATGATTATTTTTCGAGAAGGGCACCGGATATACTGTGTTGCTATAGTGCTGAATTCGTTGCGATCGTTGATTCGGCGACCGTTGCCACGTAACCGTAGTAGTGGGGGGAATGGAACGCAAAATGTAGCACCAATCTAGCGAACAAGTATTTATGATATGAAGTTCCCGGCTAATCCGCCATGACAAACTACCCTTACATGGGATCTATTCCCCATGAGGGCATAAGTAAGCACTTTCAACAGTCCACCGTGCTTAGGATTTGGGTGCACACAAACGATTCTACCGGAGATTTCAAAATACCAGCAGACAAGCTTTTAGGTATCTTGCGTACGAACGTTTCGTTCGCATCTTATATATCAGAAATTAATCCGTTCACCATAGGGTGAGCTAACACAGCGATAGTGGTAAAGGTTTCTGGTTTGATAAGTGAGTCTAGAACGCGTAAACTGTGAGAGCAGACTTTGCGACTGCATGTGAAAAAAGCAAACATGTACATGGAGAAAATGTCAGCATCCTGGAAGATATTGAGTGTTTAATGTGAGCATTGCGTTTCGTTTTCATGCACGTTCGTCAAATTTGGCAAAGACAGCAATGTTACAATGTCATATGACCAATATTAGTCTTATGCTGTAAACGAAAACAGATTTGTTGCCGTTAAAGCCGAACATTTGAACAGTTTTTAATGTTGTTTACAGTCATTTACTTATGGCTGATAGAATAATGACAGCTCCGGAAAGAAAGGCAAGATCTTGAGTGCAAGAGAGTCTGGTTTTTATGTAACTAACGATCGGCTAGGTTGATCGGCTGAATAAGAAACCCAGCTGCTAATCAAGCTACTGAGTTCAGGTGGTTTACAAAACATAAGTCGGGGAAGTACAATGCCACGGACGCTTCGTTAGGAAAGGTTTTCCCACGCGAACAGTTCCGGAATCCACTCGCTCATATGCGCCCCCTTGCTTAGACGTGCAGTCAGCTTAAACTAATTTGTAACAACAAACGATATTTTGTGTTAGAACAAAACAGTTAGGTCGTGAAGAGTAGTTGAATGTCTCTCTGCATCTCATTCGTAAAACGCCAACTGTAACAACAGTAACGTAGGCCTTCCGATTATAGCGGCATGCTCTGCCATCTCAAACAGAAAGCCAAGCTTCTAAGTAGAAGACTCATGGTGTATAATCTTCATTGAAACAATCAATCGGGACAATAGCTGTTGACAGATTTTTCGGGCAGAGCTACAAGTGTCTCCAATTAGATATACCCTGAGAGCATAAATCCGTACTTAGGTCTTCGTATGTGGACTCAGTCGCGGTTACGCTAAGCTAGTTATCACCATATTAATTAACTTATGTTTCGGGTTAAGGTGAACATTTTGGCAGTTCCGTTGATGACGGTATTCTTTCAACAGTCGAACACTTCGTTCTCTTCTTGATCCACTTATTTTTACGCATGTACTAAGACGTTCTGTGCAGTGGGTTATTCAAAGGGCATTCAGCCAGTCTGTGAAACAGTGAGAGTAGAAGGAGAGGTCGAATGCGATAGAGTAGTTAGTTGTGATGATCTTTTTGCTCCGTAGGTTCAATTGTTCACATACGTTTACAGAAAATAAAAGAACGAATGTTTATGCGCTCAATATTTTGTGTTACTAAGAGGAAAAATGTTTCGGATGTTTGTTGCCTTGGAACCGGTGGTTCCCAACATGGCGGCTCACTTGTTCGTTATTACGACTGACAGAAAAAAGACACGATAACAATACAGCCATAAATATAACTGTAATCAGTAACAAGTGACAAGCAGATACGCAAGCAGTTACACACCCCCGACGATTTGTGGGTATGCACTATGGATAACAGCGGCTCCACCCATTGCCCGCGTATGTGTCCATTAGGCAAAACCTTGCATTGGCAGAATACTCGGTTGCGATGGCAGATTTGATTGCAGTTATTGGGCAGCTCATCAGTGAGAAGTCCTCCTTACTAGTCTTTTCTCTAGCCATATCAGAGTGATCCTATAATAGATCGCTTCCGTTTTCTGGAACGAGGCCAGCTGGTTGCGCTTGTGTGTACATGATTTCACAAAGTAAAACTCAGTCTGCTTTTGGTTCCCGTTGTTCACTGTAAACGGACTCGATTAGACTAATCTTTCTAGTTAAGGGTTTAACCTGAGCCGATTAAGTTTCTCAGTAGCCTGCCCCCGAAAGTTCAGAGTAGGGCTAAATGTCGTTAATATACTAAAGACAGCTAATCCGAAGGTTCGAATTCATTCGAGCGCATTACGGAGAACGCCTAAGTCAGACAGTTGAATAGACTATGTTTGCACGATTCAGTCTGTATTGTGTTCCGGTCGCCATAGCTGCAGAGTTCCGAGGCAGATCCATTTTTTGCTACGGTTTCCTGTAGGTTACTTGTGCGTCTGTTACCTCGTAAATGCCAGTCATGGGCTTGTGTACACAAATCTATAGAGATGTATGGACGATCGTCTTCTATTAGCAGCTTGAGCCGGTTCACAGTGCAACCAATCCCCGCGGACACTGTACGATCTGCCATAGTTTTGTTATCAGGGTGAAAGGCTTTTCAGAGCACACAGATGCTGTTACAGTCAAGGCTCACGCATAAGGACAGAGAGTTGTCCTTTGTAGTGAGATAACCTTCAAGGGGTCGAAACAGTCAGTGCTAGGCTGCTCGCATAAGTGTGTCAGATTTTGGGGGTAGCAAGAACAGTCAGTAGGCATAAATCGGTGACTGCGTGAGAGAGCAGTTCTGGTGGTGGAGTCGCACCACAAGGCGAAAATGCGATTTCACGGACAGTAATAATCACTGGAGAACGAGAAGTGAAGTCCACATCACAGCCCACAGTGTGGGGGACCGGCTGAATGACGGCAGTATTGCAGTCGATCTCGTAGTTCACAAACTTGCCCGTCTAGGCATATTCTCTTCTTCAGTCATCCGTCATAATGACATGCAGTATCACAGCAGGGTCGTCACGAACTGCGATAAGATGGAGCGTGACAAACGAGTTCGCCACTGATACTCGTAGCTCAATCCAAACAATCTTTTCGTCCGTTCTTCAGCCAAGCGATTGTGCTGAACACAGCGCACACCGAGTTATCCGATACGACTGGAGGGGGTGAGCGGGGCTTTTTGGTTGATCGCGGTTGCCATGACAGAGAACTGATTAGTCAGTTCAGCCACCTGGGGCAGTCCAGAATTTAGTCCGCAGAAGACAGCGTCAAGTCTGGACGGTGAGAACGAAGATCCAGAAGAAAATGCGGTCTGGATCAAACAGCCAACGATTGGGGAGAATGACCTAGAGACTTCTTGAAAACCAACGTCAACTAGCATAAGGCAAAGATTATCCATGGGTCTCCCCCACTTTGATTTTCACTACCAGACTCTGAACACGTACCGGGACGTCCATGTCCTTCAAGACAGGGCCAAACGAATAATCTTTGACCACGTTCCTCAGAAATGGACGGTGACTGAACAGCGGTCTTGCCATTCATGAATTTTTCCGAAATGAGAGTAGCAGTGAACAAACTAGGAATGCTCACATCGCCCAGGCGAATTTTAGTGTGGACGTAGCTGGTTGGTGTCTTTGATTTGCATAGTCCATAACTCTGAGCATGCTTCGTCGGACATGGCTCAAGAGTTGCAAATGTTTCATCTTGGGGGTCAAATGCTGTCTCAGACAGTATAGGGGCTGACATGGTTTCGGTGGTGTTTTGGCTGTTCTAGAAAGCATCGTATGAAACTGTAGTCTGTGACTAGTGAATGCTTCACGCTCTCAGGTGAACAGAATACAGAAATAAGTCTCCGTATTAGAAGCCCTCAGTGAGCGGATAATGTCCGCGCGAAAATGAATAGACTCGTCAGTGATAGCAGTCGCGTTTTGCTTATGGTTGCCGCAGGCAACTATTATGGAAGCAACTATCACGTACAGTAATACAGATTAATGAGTTAACAGTTTCAAGCATGTATTCCGAAGACCAGGCGATATCTCTTTAAGGTAACGTATCGACGTTGATGATACGGTGACAGGTCTAAGTTCGACGGGAGAGGAGGGATTATTCATCTTATAAACAAGCTTGGTGCTAGAACAGTATGGATAGGTTAGACAAGTTGAAGTTGACAGGAAGAGTTTGAAATATCCGACCGAAGCATCAGCTTTCATGCGTTCAAACGTTGAGCAACAGATTGTTCGAGCCTGATGCGGTTTTTCGTGCTCTCCGAAGTGCGAGATAATCCTTTCCCAGTCATCGAGTTCAGTAAGGACCAATATGATGGTAAAATTATGTGATGGTCATTCATCAATATGTGGATGAACTGGTAATATGTCAGACCACTGTTCGTTGGACAAAAGACTGCAGTTCGTCTTGCAGGCAGTTTTTCAGTTTTAAAAAAACCTGAAAAAGTAGAAGCTTTCTTATACTGGTGGTACAGAGTTCGAATCGCTGCGTAGTTGGCTTTCCGTGTCTGCTTTCTGGTTATGTAGGTTATCTCGACGACAGAAGTACGTTTTTGAGTGAATAGTTGCCAGGTGCATAGAAAAGCTTGTGAGGCATACAATTTGAGCAGTGACTTTTTTCATACCACTTTGAAACCACCTACAAGAAGACCGCGGGGTTTTGTTAATAATTCGCGGTGTAAAGAAAATTAACTGTTGGACTCCAATTTGGACAGACAGTTCTGGACAGACTGAAAAACCACTCTGAGTGTTCGGTAGCTCAGGACTCAAAGTTTGACGTCATAAAAATCTGGGAGACGGTGGTTCGATCGGCAGTGGGAGCAGTGTTTTACTGCTAGTCTGCAGCATATGAACCCACTTCGATATTCTCCTGAGTACGGTCGTGGAAAATTGGCAGGAGCCAGTGCTGAAGTTCGTTTCAATCAGAGCATGACGGAACCAGCTCACCAACAAGTCTGACCAGAGAAGTTGATTCCACCTGGGACGAATCTGATCTGGAGGCTTTCACAAAACTGAGCTTCTCTTAGTTGCGTTAGAGGGGATGCACATGCTTCCTGTTTTGACCAAGACCAATTTCAGTCAGAAAGTTGCGATTACAGCGATTACAGTCGAATAATAGAGGAAGCTGATAACCTACTTCCGGTTCTGCGCCACCTCTGCGCTGATGCATACTAGCATGCGCTGACAGTCCAGTGTTCGATCTAAATATCTGACCAAATTTTGAACAGGTGTACTGCGCCTGTTCATCCTGTTTACTGGTACGTTGGTACGTTGAAGTCAGGTAAAGTGGTCGGGCGTATCCGGAGTTAATTAAATCTTAGCAAATCAAGGTTTGCACCTAGACTGCCCAGTTGATAACAGGAGGAGGTGTTTCAGTGCGCCAACTCAAGACATTTCTTAATGGTTTTCAGCTGGAAAACTGTCAAATTCTGGGTTGACTTCAACTGAGCGTAGACTCTGCTACAGGCTCTACCGTTAATAATAATACTATTGCCACTAGTAACAGTGTACATAACTTGCTAAAACCATTCATTTGACTCTTTTGGTGGAACATCTGCAAAGTGTCCGTAGGACTGCATTCAGTCCGTTTTTCAAAATGACATCATTCTTCCACCTTCATAGACTCGGAAATTACTTACTAAGTCAAGTTTATAAAAGATAATCGAGATTTCTTCACGGAAGTTCTGGAAGCAGCAATATTAGTGAAGCTTGGGCAGTTTGGTGAATCAGTCTACTGGAAATGGACATTGGGTGTTGATGAATGCTCAGAGGTAATGCGTGTGCCTGAGGTTGGTTCATGCTTAGTCGATGTTAAGTAATAGTGGGTTCGCTGGTACTGAAATACCAGAAGCTTACATAATCCTCCTGTACGCGCAAATATGGATGTATTACGGCTTGAGGTAGATCATGAAGTATCAGAGTGGAACGCTGAGGACTGCATATGAATTTATTTTCAACATTTTATGAAGGGCGCGTAAAGACCAACTTACAGTTGATTTGGTGAATCTTGTGCGCTTTTGAGAACAATTTGTTTGACTTGCCTACTTACCAGCTTAGATGGTGCGACCACCAGCAGAACTAAAATATCGACCTTACAATCCAATGAAAACAAGTTGAGAAAGTTTTATTCTATCGATTTCGAAAAGCTGCTTCTAGTTCTTTATTGATAAATGGCTGAGCAAAACAAGAGTCGTTTATTTTAGTACAGGTGTCAACTCATAGAAAACCTAGCCATCAGCTTCATTCCACCCAGTCCAATCCACAGGTCACGTAGAACAGTAAGCAGGATGTGATGATACCAGAGGTGCTTGGGCTTTGAAGAAGGGGTATCATAATAAGCGTGCATGACGGATAAACTCTGTTCATCACGGGCTACAACGATATTTTCACCACGTAGGCTACGAAATAGTCCAAGTACATCTGATACAGAAAGCGTTCTGAAAAAGAATGCTGTCCTATTTATTACACTGCTCTGTCAGTATTATGTTATGCATAATGTTTCACAGAGGTCAGTGTACTGGTATAAAACCGCGTTGTGTGCGATCTCCACTTTGACTCTTATGATTGTTTGTAAATTTATTCGAGCTCGGTTACGGTGCACTACTTCAGCTCTTTTCATTTCTGAAGACTCACCTACCAAAGGGTTACTTTGGTAAAAATGGTCTCGAAAGTAACCAGTTACCGTAAACTGTTTATAAAAAAGTGCCTGCGATCACGTGATGACGACATTTCCTCTGGTGCGATGTTAACAGGCGCGTACTTCTTCACCTCCTCTATGAACACAATTACGCATGTTGACTGCATCCAGTTTGTTTAAGCTCTTTTGACATAGCTGAAGAGGTGAGACTGGTTACATGATTTCATAGGTAGTGCGTAAACCGTTTCTGAATCAACTGGAAATCAAATTGATGAAGGTGGCATTCTTAGGAGATCAAGACCATAAGTTACTGTTCCATCGAAATCCACTTTTTACTAGCACACAAAATAATTCATAGTCTTCTTTTATTTTCCTTGCATGTGTTCACCAGGGAGAAACACTCGTTGCCGAATTTACAAGTACACGCGAATGGGCGGATCACGATTGTTAGTGCCGGCCCTGAACACGCAGGAAAGTACGAGTGTGCAGTGGTGGCGGGTGTACAGACCACTGTAGCATTTGCCTACCTGTACGTAGCTGGTGAGTCCCACAAATTTAGTAAAATTGCGCCAAATTTATAAGTGCTGTTGAGGTGCCAATGCTTCATTTAAGTTCACACTTCCTTTCTTAATGGCTGACATGTGAAATTTCTTCATTGAAGCCTCAGATATTACAAAGCAAACTATGTGTTGGCACGCTGATCACATCTCAGTCACTCACTCGTGATAGGTTTCTTAGTTATTTGCTTTTGATAGAGTAGACATTCCTACGTTTGAAGAAAATTTCGAGCATGGACTGAGACAACGTAACTGCGCATTTTGGAAGTGTCTTCGTTAAGCGTTCGATTTCCTTATGTGAAATCGTAATTCACTATTCCATATTGCTTGCTCAACTCAGTAGTTTGTTGGTGATTGTCGGTTTGTATACCATGTTCGACGAGAATATATTCAGTCCGATGAACCATTGAAGTTCACGTGCAGCAGTGTGTGAAAAATTTCGACCGAATGAATGACGGGGACGATGTTTAGCGGCAAGTCCACAACAACTTCAGCTATCTTTCTTCAATGGGAGAGAGTTGTCACCCAGTCAGTGAACGTGTAGAAATTCTGAGCGGTGGTCGACGTTTGAGGTCGTTTGAGCTAGTCGTGTCTGCGTGGACAAAATGCTGTGAACTGCCCCCGCCTCATTAGTTGCTTAAACGTGTGCGAGAAGAGATTTTGCGGTTTGTTAACCAGATTGAGAATAACGCAACTTAATGTGCAAGTTTTTATACTCTGTGTTTCAACCACCTCGGGTGGACTTCGTCAGAAGTATTGTTATCGAAATCAAAATTTATTACTTAATCACATTATTTTTGCGGTTTGGGTCATGGATTATTTGAGAGAACAGGGGTAGCGATTGGTTGTAAGTAGAGTATTCTCCATGTGTGAACTGAATGAGTTTTTGAAATATCTTTGAAATCCTACATCCCTGAATGTTGTTACTTCCAACTACTACTGAACCCGTTTTTAATCTTTAACATGTCTATGCAATCGGACTTCTGATCATTTGGCTGCTGGTGGTACACAGCCAATCATTTCCAAAGTCTTCCTTAACGCTGGACACACTAGGAAACTGTGTTGTTTCCGGCTGCATACACGCACTCAGTGATCAGGGTTTCAACACGGGGCAGCTCTTCCAATAAACAGTGATTTAACAAGGGAAATAAAACGTCTCTCATGATGCGAACCTGGATTAAGCAACGAATTTGGAACGAGTGAACTGTAATAAACCGGTACTTACTTTCCGGGTCATGGCTCCATGTCCTTGGAGTGACCTTAGCAACATGTGTCGAATTGTTGAAACCCTCTGTATACACTGCCTTAGGGTCCATTAAGACATATAATCAAGGAAGTGGCACGAATGGTGACATTGGTTTATGCCTCTCAGTCTAACAACTAGTAGGATTAATCCACTGAAGGAAAAACGGAAGCATCCAATTACACTTAAGCATGATAGTGCTACTTCACAGTAATTTATTGACAATTTTTGAAGATAAAACCGTAGTTGCTGGAATTTTCTTGCTAATCAAAACCAAGCAGCCACTACTCGGATAGTCGAATGCCACGCAGAAGCTGGTAGGGGTAAAAAAACGTTTGCAATAATGAGTTTTGCTCAGGTTCAGATGGAAAGGATTGCCCACTTGTGCCTGAGATTGCTGTGGGCATCAGACGTGAAGACGGTAGCAATCATGTGCCTAAATGTGTGTACGTTAGTAGTTTGGTCATGGATTGCCGATGCTAATCTGTCTACTAACTGTGACCAATAGTCAGCGCTGTTTACCATTATATGTATCAACGTTCACATAAAAAATGTAATGTTGTCGACTGTTACATTCATCACTGTTTATGAATACTAGGTCAAAAAAGTAAACGCAGTCGTCTGCGTTCTTTCGGGCTATAATTATTTTTACTGTTGGTTAAAGCGGGGGATTGTGTCAACCGTCGTGACTTTACGGAACGGAACCGGATTTACCTCATCCAGTAAGTAATTCATTTTACCTTCGAAGACACTTTAGGTTCTCATATGACATCCAACTAGGACATATTACAAGGGGTTTATCACACGTGCGTTCCCTACTCCCTTTCTTTGGATGTGACTCTGTGACCAGAAATACCTGTGCTGTTCTCGTAGGTTGATGGAGTTCTTGAGAGTGCAAACTAACAATATTAAAATGCGTGTTAGTTAACATGAAATATCGGTCGAACATATATGGTCTATCTGTGAATATTTCGAAGTATAATGTGTTTGATTGTCAATTGCTAATAACTATCAACATCCGCAACTCATGAATCCACATGACAAATTGCACACTTGAAGTATAAAAAACCTGGACTCTCGATTTGAATATTTCAGAATTAGTGTGTATCGTAACTCACTAGCTTCAGAAAGATGGAATCAACATTGATTGAATGCATGTTCTCAATTTTTACTTTCTGCCAAACACTCGACGAACAAAGTAACACGATATCAGCATCGTCGTTGGATTTACCAGTGGTGAGTTTGCCATTATTTACATGTATAAAACTGAACACTCACCCACTGTGTAGAGAACGCTGGTGACAGGTTTGTTTGACAGAACCCTCAACTCATGATGACGTCGATTTGCCGGAAACAGACGACATTCAGTTCTTCGAAGTAGCTGGCTGTTTCAATCAGCACATCACACTGTTCGTTTCATTGGACACATATTGCTGGTTGTCGATGTGAACAAATAACGGCAAAGAACTACGGTTAGAATAGCCCGATCGGAGCTGTCGTGCCATAGTTTGGCATTGAACTACAGAGATCGGGATACGGTATGTCATCAGTAGCAATCTCTTTAAATTTGTAACAAAGTTGTGCCGGGTATAAATGTCAAGAAAGACCTGATTCGAAATAGTGAATCGGCTGATCAAAAGAGAAGGGAGCTATACGCCACGTGGTGCTAGCATGTTTACATTAACCGATCACCAATGTAAAACTGTCTATGAGGCTAAGGACGATACAAGCAGAAGCTTCATCAGTTGGCAGTATATGTAAAGAGGGAGTGCTGAATTCTAAGTAAGGAAAACTGAATTGGAAATTTTACGCACGCGTAAAAACCGGAGAAAATGTACCGAGTAAAATTACTTCAAAGATATGAAGAAATCTGAGGTTACAATAGCAAAGTTACACTTCGAACTTTCGGACCATAACTGCTGGATACGCATCAAGGTCAACTGTGTGCCCCACACTATGCTTCAGAAACAACCTGGCCAAACAACAACAACAACATTCACGCCATTGAACCCAAACAGCAGCCATTTTACTCATCGTCTGCAACCATTGAAACTAAGATTCGCAGGATTCCCAGCCCAGTAAATGAAACCCTTGGTGTATGACTTTAGTACTCTATGTCGAATTGTCAACCTTCTACCTCGAAGATTATACCAACCGTCCGCAGCATCAGCAAGGTGTTGTGAGTACGGCAGATGACATGCTGGCACCTAGACATCCATTTCCGTGCGAGTGTAAAGACTGAAAAAAGATCTCGTTTGGGAATCACAACCAAGTACCCGATTCTTAACGTTTTCGTTACATGCTCCTAGATGTTAGTCGACGCCAGTGATCGGACATAAGCATTGATGATCAGCCATTTGAAGAAGGTTAGTGTTTTTTGCCCAGAGCGGCCAATTAACGTAGTTGTAAAACAATACGACCCCCACTGTTTTCCTACACACACGACTTTGGCGCCTCAAAGAAGAGGTTCTCTTTTGCTAGAGGTGTTCTACATTGGCGGACACCACCATAGCCTCAGAGTCACGTGCTTATATTTCATTTCCTACACCTCCACCACTGCCAGTGCACTTTTCCGAATACATAAAAATGGATAACAACCTACATAACCTCGTTATGAAACAAAAAATGTGCATATTCACCACTCTGGAGTTGGAGATTACACTCCAAATTATTTAGTGAAGCGCAAAATAGTCTCCAACCCTACCTGCAAAGCATGGAACTTGTCAGATAACAATACTCTGTCATCGGCATAATCATGGCAGGTCTCCCGCTAGGGAGGAGGTCTATACCGGCATCTTGTAAGCGTCAGTATTAGTTCTCAATTTATTTTGCCTCTAACAAATATAGTAAAAAAGATGATAAAGGCGGACAGCCTTGAAGTAAGCCGCTCCTGATTCTAGAACTGTTAGACAATTCATCGTAATAAAAATCGTCGATACTGTATTCACACAAATGGTAGGTGCACCCTTGCGTTTAAGCAAATGAAAAAGCGCATTGAGTTGAACGCATCTTTGTAGTCGGGAAACACTACAATTGTTGATTGGTGATACGTGACGATGGCGTAGATTTTCCCGAGGAATGAAAACTTGATCAAAAGATCTCTTTACAGAAAGACACCTTGCCCAATCTCTCCGCATGTCTGCATCTCGAGCTGCAGTGAGTCTACGAATTTTAGTGAATGACAGGACCTTGGTAATAACTGCGGTCAAGCTGATTCGACCATGGTTTTCGCAAGAGCTCGACTCTTTTGGTGAGTATGATAGATATTTTTGAGTGGCCGCAACAAATAGATGGTTTTTGCCACACATACAGGTAGAGACCATTGCGACGAGGTTTCTACTAACGTCTCCCCAAATTCTCTGAAAAAGGCTGGCATGAGATCGTCCGCACCTGCAGCCTCATAACATTTGACAGTTTAAGTGCAACTATGGACTTCAGTCTCACTGAGTGGTTCTAAGTCTATCGACTTGGGTCCTACAACACAATCACTTGGCGGTAACACGGTAAAAACGGGAGGCCAACTGAACTTTCCCTCATCGCATTCCACTCGGCGTTACAACGGTCTGAACGTACAACAGATAAGTGTGTCATCTGTCAGGCTGATAGCTTTACTGACAGACTGTCGGCTGAGACTAGTAGCATGGGTAAGCTTGAACAGTCTGACAGTGCTCCTTGAAACGGAAACGGTTTCAGGTCCTGTAAATTTTTCCATTGGTCGAACCTTTAGATAGGTGGTCAGATCCCCTCGGCTATCCTTCATAAACTTGTTATATGAACAGCCAGTAGAAACGCCTCATCTGACATCTAAAACTTTGGGGATTTCCCTCGGGCCCGATCCTTCCATAACTCAGGAACAGTTGTGCCACATGCCAAAGTACCTTTTTGTGAATGGACTTTAAGATGTGGGTCAAACAATTATAAGCATCTTCGGCTCGAGACTAGCCTAACCTGTTCTGTAAACTAGTTTGATATGTACGATTCATTGACGAAATGGTCAGGGTCTCAGCAGCCAGCCGTTGCAGTCGGTGCATTCGCTATCCAGTAAAAGAAGTAAGGAAATAGCAACGTTTCAAAATGCGATCTGGATCTAAATATTTGCTGTAATAAGAATGGCAGTCTTGAGTACAGCTCCACCACATATAACTAACAGCTATGTGATATCCTCGAAACCAATTCTAGCTATGGGAAATTGTTCGCCAAGCGAGGCAGTAACAAGTGCAATGTTTGAAACTAGTGTTGGCTAAAAACAGCTTTTACTCTACGCACAGCTTCAACGGACACTGATCAATATCTGGACGAGACGGTTTTACCAAAACTTGCCAACTGAACAAGACTCAATCTCACCTGGGCGGTCAACTAGGACGTTCATATATTCGGCCAGAATAACTATATGAGATCCATGTGTCAACCGAAGAAAATCGACCTGTTCTGAATAAGGGGCAACCCTGACACCGACGACAGTGCAGCCTGTTGTAACTTAAGCAATCCGGTGAAACGATTCGTAAAAATGTTGCGTCCAATGCTCATTTGCCAAGCAGATGTCATAAAAACTAAAGTTAACCGGAATTCAGCCTACCTTCGTGAACGCAGCCGTCGTGCGGAGGTCTAACCACTCTAGCCTGACCAATGGCGACGGCCGTGTAGTCACCCGAAATATATAACCAGCCTCGTTTAGAAATGCTGGAGACATCGACATTTAACGATTCTAACTTTGTGTGAGAACGGTTTTTGACATCTTTTTGTGACTGTGAAAACCAATTCGCATTCTAGTCCTAAACAAGAGATGAGGAAGGCCTGAGTCTGGATGGCAATAAGCGGGAGTTTCCAACACCGAATTACAACTATTATCCATCTGTTTTGGGATCTGCAGGAAATTTACAGGAACTCGGGCTGGACAAGCTGATGTGTAACTTTGCTAAGAGAGTGGGGGAAGAATCCGGAGTACCAATATTTTTCTATCCACTTTTCAATAGGCAGCGGATTTAGCGACTCGGTTTCTACTGCGAGAGGATCGACATGGTACGAAATTACTGATGTGAACATTTACGGCATTATGTGGACTCATATAATGCCAGGGCCCTCACACCTAGACAGGGGAATGGTTAAGGTTTACACTCGAAGCTTTTGGCTCCAAAGAATGTAACGTAGGGTATTGCGTGTGTGGTAGTGTACCAAAATGTACTTTTTCCGGAAAAAATATTCCAACTTTCTTCAACTCCCTAACTTAGAGGAACAGAAAGCCGGTTTGCCAGACCTCTTTCTATTGATCCGACTGGCTCGATTGACTTTACGGGTGTGATCACAGCACTGCCCGGTTTAGTCCGATAGGTCATCGAGCTGCAAAGCAGTCACAAGTGGTCATGGTCTACTCTTGTTGTGGCTGTTTATTGGGTATTACAAAGGTTAACATAACAAACCTGATGGTCTTTTTCGGTGAACCATGAATACTACACTTGAATAACAGTAAAACCTATGCGATTCGGAACACATTTTATCTATCAAAATTCATCAGTATGCTTGAGGACTTGCGATGGGGTCACCGTTAGGCCCACTGTTAGAAGATATCTTCATGGCAATGTTAGAAAGAACTACGCTACGTGGGATTATTGACAATAGTGCTCTCTACAAGAGGTACATGGACGACATCATCTGTGTGGTTGACGAAACTATGGAGCTAAACTGCTTATTCGCGGAGGCGAACAAGGCACATCCTAATCTCAACTTTACACTTGAGGCCGAGAAAGATAGACAAATATCCTTTCTGGATGTGGCACTGAATCGTCGTACAGATGGTTCACTTCAGAGGGGTATTCACAGGAAGGGGACTTGGAACGGCCAGTATACTCATTTTTTCAGTTACGTACCGCTCAGACAGAAGAGAAACCTCGTTCGTAGTTTAACACACAGAGCTATGAGGATATGTACTGATGACATGATTGAAACAGAAATGGTCTTTTTACGGCGGATACTCGCAGAGAACTCTTATCCTGTAAAATTCGTGGATAAACATATGGAACTGACAGAACCAAAAGTTAAGCTCCTATCTGCGGAAAAGAAGTCCGTTTACATGACGCTAGCTTACAAAGGCGAGGCCTTGGCCGAATTGGTGACTCGTAGAATACGTAACGCAATTGAAAAGACCTACAATGCGGCACAACTGCGAATCACATTCGGATCAAACCCGGTAGTCCACGTACAACTCAAAGATACGTTGCCTAAATGTGTGACTTCATTTTGTGTTTACTCCTTCAAATGCTCCTGTGGAGCAAGTTACGTCGGTCGCACAACCAGGCGCCTTTCTCAGAGGATACGTGAGCACCACCCCACTTGGCTAGCTAAGGGCGAGGTGAAGTCCATTTCGAGTGCAATTCTGGCGCACCTTGTAGACACAGGGCACCAAATCTCCCCAGAAGTGGCTTTCCAGCCCATTTACCGCCTGCCCAGCCGTCAATCTAGAGGAGTCAAATTTCGTATTCTGGCCACCGCGGAAGCGATCGGAATCCGGTTGCGCAATCCACAGTTGTGCGCTCAGAAGAAATTTGTTCAGACCCTACGGTTACCATGGCCCCCCATTACCCACTTGACAACTCCGGAGGTCAATTTTGTTACCTAATTGTCGTCCAATTCACAACCGTTTGATGTAGTTATGTGACTAATTGCTCTTGATTTCTTCTCGCTTGACAACCATGATGGTATAAAATGTTATGTAATTGGCCCGATGATGAATAACCGAAAACAGACTGTTCGCCAAAATCACCTTTGACTTTCGATATGTTGAAATTTTATCCAGTAATCACTTTATGCTAAATTACCTAGAAATAACAGGAATCATCTCTAAGGATCAGAGAAGCTGGCTGTTTTGTTGCATGAAAGTGGTGAAAGAAAACAGTCCTGGTAGGATTTGCTGTATTGAAAGAATCATACCGTTGCTGTAAGTAAAAAACTGGTTTACACAGAACATTCACATTCGCTCTCCGTCATACTGCTTGGACCAGTGAGGAATCCGTGCAGCAGTACGGAGTGTACGAAGTCAGTCGACTTCATATGTTGATGAATGAGGTTTCAGTATGGACGGTGCTACACCCAGAAAGCATAAGGTCTGCTGTTTACGAATGCAAATCGATTGAACTATATCCAAGGCCACAGAGCCTCATTAATATGTGAACCTTTCAGCAGCCCCTACTCAACATGCTTTTTAAAAAATCATTAAGCCGGTTTCTTTTTGGTCCGTTCTGCCCCCAGCGCTGTTTCTTTTGTAACTCATACACTACAATCCTTTCGCAAAAATAATCCATTAGCTAGACTTAGCCAATTTATTGATGAATTGGATATCAAGCAAGAATCCACTGCTTATCTGTTGGTTCAACGTTACTGACACGTATGTTCTATGTCGAGAATTTGCTGGAATTCAGAGAGTACACGCAGCACACTAAAATGTGTACACACAGCCACTGAAAGGAGTGTTTGCAGACAAAAACTGTTTGCTTCCATTTGCCAAATCACTTTTAAAAAATCAATTCCATGAAATAACAAACTTGCATGCAAATCATCCGAAGGATAAAACGGGGAGCAGTGTAGATTTCCTGCTACAGATAGATCAGATAACAGAAAACATGATGCTTTTACCTAGTATGAACGGCAGATTGTTGTAAATTTAGTTTTTAAGTTCACTTGGTTAGTTTGCTCCTATACGTCTACAGAATTTCGAGGAATTCGTAGAAATTAAACGCACGCTGGAAAATGTTGAATTTTTCGCATCTGAGTGTTGCCCAAAGACTCTAAACTAATCCGGAATACAACAATTGTGAATGAACATCGATGTGAGGTCTCACACTTGTCTTGTGTTTAAACGCAATCGAAAACATCTGAGACGCACGGACGTATACTGATAAATTAATAATTTCTTTGTTGATAACTATGCAACACAGTGGTTGGCGGAAGGGAGTTGATTTGAAGGCATATCATTTGCGTTTTACTCAGTTGGCAAACAAACTGACTCTTTGGTCATTCCATTAAGCACTTTCACTGCGTGTTAAGGGAATTGGCTCTTAGCGGCGATATTCATGTTTAGTAAACATTCAGGAAAATTGTAAGTTACGCTCCCGACTCACTGGTCACTTTGCACAGAGAAATAAAACACGATGAAATTAGGGGAGCGCGCATATGCAATACACGAACACTCGCGATTCGTGTGGACACAATGCTGCACCTGGTCTAAGGTAGCCTCTTGATGGGAAATATCAACAGTCCAAAGTGGATATGCGCAGTGTATGTAAATCAAGGCTGTGGGAAAAGACAGCGATACCGCTTAGCCGATGAAGTCAGCCTTCACATGTAACCATCAAGTGTCTGGTTCATTTGGATATATTAGTCTGGAAAATGTAATCCGTGACATGGACCCGTTTACAGCCCATACATGTACCTTAAGATTGAGTATCGATTACGGCTACTGAACTCAATATACGATTCGTTTTATGCATATCTGGCGAGTAAACTATAAGATGTCTGACGTCGGTGGGTGATGCAACGAGAACTGTGTGCATATTGTCATGTGTAGGCGTACGGTACTCCACACATTTTGTGGTGGCAGACAACGCGCTGCTTTGACGGAAGGCCTACTCGATAAAGAGTATAGAGTTGTAGTCAGCAACTATTCACCAGCCCCATCCGACCGCGCATGCTATGCAAACGTCACATAGCACTGGTAGGTACCTGGTGATCTACCCGCGAAATGCTGGTGAGAACAGTGGAAAAAAATATGTCTGGTCAATAGTGAAGTTAAATTGTCCGGAGCAATTTGCAGAATGAAATTGTCACAACTACCAAGTAAAGAAAAAAGACTACCACGCGTCTAGTCGAGCTATGTACCAAAGTGCGCATAGGTGGTCATTCTGCAAGAAAACGCTGATTGTTTCGTTTGCAAATTAAGGAAGTCTGGGATTTTCTTTGGTTACACTAGGTTACAGGTGTATAACGTCTATTAGACGATGGCTGTTTGAAAAATTGTCGGGTGAAGCTACATAAATCAACAAAATGTACTACGAGAGACAGATGTTAACCTGAAGGATTCTGAAACTAGTTAAGTAATACAATTTTTTTAAAGATTAAACAAGAATAAACTGTGCGCTCCGACAGCACCCGTAACCTATCAACAATAAAAAATTATCACATTTTAATGTTGTCATCTACAAAACCATTTGCCTGTACAGTGGTCGGTGAGATCAAATACACAGTCCACTTAGTTACAATCAACGCAATTCTTGTAGTTTTAGAAATACCATGAAATTACAGTTTTAATATGTTTGTTGAAGTCAGGTACCTACGTAAAATCACTCCGATCAACAGTGTACTCTATGGTCATTTATTAGGACTTGTAGTTTCAGGGTTTCCAAGCACTAACCTGAACAAATAAAACGCAGAAACAGTCCATCCGGTTTTTTGTAACATAAAACAACATAAGGTTCCCAATAATAACTAGATGCTTTTCATATAGGCGTTTTCGTAGTCTTTTCTACTGTTGTCTGAATGACCAAAATTTAATCCTGTTTGAAAAAAGTCATATAATACCATTCTGGCAACCCATAGTTACAGATGTTTTGCTTGTCTCAATGATAGATTTTTATTATGTGGTAGCAACAAGCCATTTTCTTTTTGATGATCATCATAGAAATGGCTGAAACCGAGTAGTTTATTAAACCGAACTTTCGAGAATTTAGCCCGCTCAGTGAAATAAGCCTCTTATGAAAAACAAATTTGTGCCAGCCAAAATAGCCGGCTCTAGTTGACAGGTTAATCTGGGAAGGCACTATTGCATATTTATTACTTAACATTTATTGGAAGTTCTGTCGACATGAATGGTAGGCTTCACTTAACTCACTGGCGAGCACGTTCCTTCGGGATCCACGCAGTGCGTAGCGGTCTGTATTAAAAGTGCTACAAGGCTGAACACAGACGTATTTTGTACTAGGAAGCCATAACCATCCGAGTACCCAGAGCACTGTTGTGAGTAGTTTGATAGTATAGTTCCATATCATAAAAACCTAGTTCCGTGGAAACCAAGGACCTCATCGCACAATCTACTAGACTGTTTGCTGTCTATGCATCTCCCTTGCTACAAAAGCATTGAAGGGATGTCTGGTGTACAATCGGATCTCTTGAAGTCTTCTACTCACCTTTTAAAAAAATAATCAACATCTGAAAATGAGATAAACGAAGCGAACGTGCTTAAACAGTCAGCTGTGATTCATGACAGACGGCATAAACACAAGCATTTTGTTCATAACTAAAACCGTTTGAAAATAGTTTGCTATAGTTCAAAAACCTATTGAGTAAGTGCTCAAAATCTTAGGTTTCCTTTTGTTAGACTTTATACTCAATATATTTGCATGTACCCTTCTGCCTAGGGTGAGAACATCACTCTTGTAATTTGAACTGAAAGTTACAAAAATTAAGGTCAGTAAACCAATACTTCGTGCAAACCTGCAAATGTCAAATAACCAATATCACCGGAAGTGTAATTTGACGTTCAAAATAAAAGGGTCGAAACCACCATATGAAATGGACAACACAATGCAACCTGTGCTCACCAATGAAATGAGCAACAAATTAATAAACTTCATTCCCCTAACGATACCAGCAAACACGGAGTTCCTTGATGAAATGTAAGTATGAAGATATCAGTTATTAAGTCGCCGTACGGTGAAGCGGAATGCCGTCTGCTAATATTTGTGGCTTGCTCGAGACCGATTGAGAATTTGTAGTTTGGCAATCAACTGTAAGCACCGGAAAATTTGGTTTCCGGCAATCTTGTCTTCTTGATACAGAAATCTCCGGTACGGCGAACCATTCGTGTCAATAGTGAAATTTTAGCGAGAATCAAAAATATCGATTTCATACAAATTGTCTTGAAGTAACGTATCGCCAAGTCCAGGAGGCTGCAGATGAATAATGATCGCTGCTTGGTCGGACTGTGAGATTCGTTTACGAACACATTTGAATACGCTATGCTTTTTGATCCGGATCTGCAGATTTATCCCTAGATTTAGAATAAAGAATACGTTATGGCTTCCACAGATGAATCGTCTGTAAATGGAGACAAGGTTTGCCTGTGTGCTTGACAATGGACGCCTTAGTAGGCAACTATGCAATTCCGCTCCAATTATGACATAATTCGACATATTTGTTTTCGGCACACTAGTAACACGTGACAGTCCATTGCCCCCCTCGGAACATTCACACATACGTAAGTTTAAATTTCTTTCTTCCTCGGTGAATTTCCAGCAAAGTGAAAGTCCTCGTGATTTTTCGATTAAATATTACTTATATGCCGCTGAGTTTTTCTTAACAGAATTTCAAGGAGTACTTGGTTGGGTTTCAACGTCAGAGAATTACATCCGACGTAGTCATTCTTACTAAGCACAAGTAGTCGTCTCAAAGAATCATGTGGCTTAGAAGAGGGTCCTCTAACTGGAAATGGAATTCCATCCCACTGAAGACTCGCCCAGTTTGTGCAGCCTATTCTGGCAAGATAATGCATAGTGCTGAAGCCAGTTTTGTGGCTTCACCTCGTATTTTCTCAGAATTAACAGTATTATAGGCATTCGGTTAGTACCAGAGCTCGGCATTCACGTTTTGAACGTTTAGTCATCAAGCGAGGTGACATGTTTATCACCTGGGAAATCAAATGGTTGGTCGCGAAGCACCGGTCCAAATCAGATCGTTCACTGTGACCATTAAGAAGCAAGTGGGGCTGTAATAGCTGGAACAGAGAGTGTTCCAAGCCATAATTAGAAACCGTTGTTCAACGTTTTGAAGAGCCTACCTAGGTGAGGACAATCGGGAACCTTAATGCTCTGATCAACTCTCTTCAATTCATTTTTATCATATGTTTCCGTTTACTGCTTATTCAAAAATCTACCATCCTGAGTGACAGGGTGGAAGAGAAAAATACATGGAGCAACTGTAACTCGCTCCCAACTTCAGAACGGACATTTCTTACAGTCACGTTCCATGTTTCTACACATATCTATGTTCCAGACAATGAACAGCAAATAGATATGAAAGGACGTTATGCTTATAAGCTGCCATATATCTTGAGTTATGTACAAATAGTACCTTCTTTATGTCGGTTGTCATGCCCACATGAATGTAAGATAACCAGTAGATAATTTCATTAACTCTGTATTGATTTTTACGGCGACATGCACATTGTTACAACGAAGGCTCTTAAAAACATGGCGCGCATTGAATTAGGCCCGGTAATATTGGTGCATAATCAAAAACTGAGATTGGCAAAGTTTACCCGAACTATCGACTCACATTTTTCAAGTGAATCTTCACACTCTACTTCTTACCCTCGGTTTAGTTAATACGCTGCACAAATCTAATTCACATTATGTTGAATTTTTTTGTTAATTGGCTATTCAAGTCCATCTGTTCTGTGAGGTGCTATCACGAAGAAATCCACCATAACGCCGCACATAATCCACAAAAGAATGGGAAGTCCCGTACTTACAGTAAAAGACCCGTCACTAGCTGCAGTCTTCAATAGGATAGCTGGAGACAATATTAGACTGTTTGCCACATGGCAGTGGGAAAATGTACTGCTGAAGGGCAGTGATCAAAATCAACGACAAATCTTTCACCTAATCTAACAGCGACTGTTCAAATTGCTGCTGTACTTGATCTTTTAAGGAGTAAACTGACGAATATTTCGAATTCCCTGATACGGCTACCCTGTATAACAAATTATGGTTCAAAGGGTGTTTGCAATTCAACCGGGTAACACTAAGAGACGCAACAGATGCTGTGGCATAATCGGTTCCAGCAAATATGCATTGAATCCCAAAGTTTGAAGAGCCGTTTTGAAATGCATACTGGACTGCTTGGTATCAACTTACAATTTGTAAGGTCTGTCTCACAGTATATCATACAAACCAACAAGGCAAAAGAGTTGGCCTACAGTTGCTTGCAAATGCTGCTCTACTCGCCAGCGTTTATTTCAGACGAAGGGCCATCCGGTGTTTCAAGCCGCGGTAATTATCGAAGTTAGCTAGGGATGTCACAGTAATTTTTTGGAAGAATCGCATGAAATTTGAACTGTATAAGGATAACTCCTTTTCAGTAGCAGGCTGGCACTTCGTCGTACGTTAGTTTTCTATGAGTGCATCTCATAAAATTCCAGGAAGTTCAACGTTGGGTTATTTTGATCGAAAATCGTGTGTAATGTTACCTCGAAAGTGGCTTCATCTACACTACACCTAATTAAGCCTCTCACAAAAATAAATCTCATCGGTAAATGAAACAAACACAATGGATGTGCCTACACTTTTTAACTGTTAAAAACATGCCAACACGTACGCGCTACTAGTCTACCTGTTAGACAGCAACATAAGATACGAAAATTCCCTTTGGAAGCACAGAAGGCAACTGTGGCGAACAGGCAGCTTTTGGTAATTTTCCACCAGCTCACTTAAACTACACACGTCCAAGGCCTTCGAGTAAGAGCCACCAACCGAGCACTTCAAACTGCTGAGTTTATACAGGAACTACTGTTACTCTGCTACGTGATTCTAGGTTTGCTGAGCCTCATTCCAATTTTTTAATCAGGAACAGTTGCGTTCATCTGGCGAATAATTAACCAACACAACGGAATTGTATTGTTGTCTCTTAACATCATCTATCGTGAGATGACCAGAACAATCAACGTAGCTTATCATCAACCCTGAATCGCACGCCCAGAGGAAAGCACGTATTGTGTTCTTTTCAGTGATAAGGGTATTTCTCGACTGACGCCCGGTTAATCTACCTAGATGGAATCCTACATTGGAGGCGAAAACGACTATTTCAATAGTGTTGAGTCGGACGGGATTTAACGTCGAAATCTTAGGCACGAACTTACGAGTCTCGTTTTACAAAAATTCCTGTCAATGTTGGCCACTTTGTGTTGTTTAAAAATTACTGAGTATCTTGCGTAAAAGTGCAGCGCTAACTAAGAACAAAACCTTTCGTGTATGTAGGCTGGTGAATTTCACTGTTCAAAGGTGGTTATTAACCGATTCTCTGTCAAGTTAACCCAAAAACATAGGGAAGTCAGTCCCGCTTAATCCACCTCTTTGTATCTCAAGGTAGTTTGCTTACCGACATTACCGGCCTGTTTTCCTTCCAGTAAATAAAAATATTAATTGATACGCCCTACACTGTTGTTGTCAGTGTTATTCTTAGGTTCATGGAACTAAGCGTCAATGTAGATTGGATTACTGTTCAAACAAGTTAATCAGTATTGTGATCTTGTGGACATGCCTGTCAAGAATAACTTTGTATTCATACAGTGGTTTAATAACGGCAAATTCATTTGTCTTGTTATTGCCTTATTATCGCATGTAGATTTGGCTGGTGTCACAAGGTTGTCGTCAAAACTTGCGTAGAATGTCTTTACTGGCTATAAGTGGTAAGGGGTTAGGTCACGTGCAAAACGGTAGATTTACGTCTGAGCCCTCTTTTGGTACACAGGCAACCGGTACCAAACGTTCATTGTAGCTCAAAATTTTTCTAATATCTCTAGCCTTGTTGAACCTACAGCAATTTATAAGTCCAAGCTTAGTGGAACGCCTCAAACGGAATTTTGCTAGAGGAAATCAATGAAGCAAAAAATAATTCACTGCGGAAACATCGTATGGCAAGTTTGATCTTCCAAACTTAAATCATCGTTCGGTTAAACACATCGAAAATTTCCAAGCTTTGTCTAAAGTTAAGGCCAGAACTGTATAATGTCAGTCCAACCTCCTAACTCCTCTAAATTGTAAAAGCCGTCGTGTTTTCCGAAATTTGACAGAATTGTGTCGTATTGTCGCAAAGCTACAGTAATTTGGTGAATTAAAGAGTGAAGAGCGAATTTCAAATATTTTGGCATCTTGTTTATTCTACAATGTGGAGAACTAACCTATCTCAAGGACTGGAAATCTCTGGATTTGTTCATCTAGTACTTATTGTCAGTAGATCGATTGTAAAGCATTTCATGTCCCTGTCGATCAGTATTACCTCCATTTGTGGCAAACCGTACGGGGCACCAAATGTTTCATCCAGTACTACGGAATGTTCTATCCCTCTGGGATTCCTGAGCGTGGTTTCATTTTGGTTATTTCACTACGACCAGGGTGTCTGGTTTTGCAGCTGTTGCAGAAAACACCTATTTCTATAATTCACTGTAAGCTCGAAGGGACATCTTCTAGTGCTGAAAGTTGAATGTACTGTTTTTCTTTGTCCTACTTCGCTCCATCCGAGGAAGATGTTTTATCTTTCAACCAGCAAAGAAATCCATCTCTGGGAATCTGGATCATGTTGTATCTCTCTCCTGTGCACATTATTATCAATGTAAAATCCGAAATCTTCAAATCTCCAAACAAAATCAGTCCAACTTTCTATGGCAGAGAAAAGAGCGAAATCATGTTCACACGAGACCCGGTCACATAGCAGTTTACTGATAAGTAGTCAGAGATTTGGTCAATTTTATGTTGAACATCACTGACGTTTGGTCGCAACTGTCGCATTCAGGTAAACATAATAACCAGCCTTCATCAAGAGGATTGGGCGGCCTGATCAGTATTTACACCGGAGGGTGGTTGATTGATCATATATTTGTGAGAATTCGGTGGCGCTTAATGCATGTAGTCAAAATAGTTGCCTCAAAACAGCCTGGCGGAAGTTCTAATCGTGGTCATGAGAAACATATGTACTACTGACGAGCTCTAGCATAGTTAAACCCTGGTCTAATAATTCTTTTGGAAAGTGGTTCGCTAGATATTCTATCTGGGCGCACTGTGTTTTTCCAAAAACCATTTCTTAAGCTATCATTTAACTGAAAATTTGGTTTTGGATAAAGCTTACCCCACTCCCGAGGAGATTATTGTATACGCGACCTGCTTTCATTTGTCCTGCATCTCAGCTGAAAGTCACCACATTTATCTTGAAACATAATACGATTTTATCGCGGCCATGCCATGCGTTCCTCAAATTACTTGACTTTACCTGTATATTGAGAATAAGCGCCCCAGACCACTGTCTGTGGCGGTCATAATTGCTTATGAGCAAAACAGTAAACATTACTTTGCAAAAGCAATGAAGCTAATTTTAGGAGACAATTCGTGGATTCGGCACTATGATTCAGATCATGAAAGGTTTAGTGTCTGCCCGCAGTGTGCACGATTCACTTGCCGTTGCAATCGAACTTACGACAACTCAGCTCAGTTGGTGTCGCAGTATTTAAGGAACTCCCCAATTCAGCCAGAAATTGATAGCCTATTCACACATATTTGGTAAGAACCCATGGATACATGCTATATGTTCCCATTTCATACAAAAGTTCGTATGCATGCAACCGTCTACGATTTTTGGTTTCTTTGAGATTTGTAATGTTTGCGGTCTCTTGGGAGAAAGTGGTGAACCGCATGGCAAGCTAAGCTCAACTTGGATACCGTATTGTCAGGTTGGACAGCTTTGCGACTGGTTCATCAAGTTTCAAAGTCAGGATATTTAAGACCAACTAGTAAGAATGTCTTTTTAATTCATGAGGTAGCTCGGTGGACTGTTTGGATACTGGATCATTCTTAAGCGTGTGAAAAAACGGTTTCGCATCACGACTTTATAGAGTTTGAAATAAAACTGACCTGTTTCTGAAGATCAGAACCGTTAACTATATCTTCTGGTCACATGCTCCCCTTTGATTCCCTAGTTCCGCCGGGCCTTCCGCAGATTCAGAACGTTGTTTCGGTTTCTCAGACAGACGGTTTGCAGGAATACCAACGACTTCGATTGATTTGCACATGCAACCGGGGTGAACCGGTCCCTCGTCTTATTTGGCTGATGTCCACGTCGTCAGTCATCCCATCAACAGCTATAATCACTGCATTTGCTGTCCCACAACAATCTGGAGAGGAAATACAACTGGAAACGCAGGTGTTGGTGATGTGCAACTGATTTCTTATCTACATCATGCATAGAACAATGGGTTTTTTTTAGCTTTTCTTGTCTCAAGTTAGATTTTTTGTTCACTTTCAGCATATGCCCACTGCTGTGGCAGTTTCTCAATGGTTTTTGCTCAGAGTGACTGCATGAAAATACGGTATGCAATCGCTTTTTTGTGAGCTGACTGACCGAAAAGTTTAGTATGTTGTAGTGTGAGTGATGGAGGTGTATATATGGGATTCAAGGTGCTATCGCACTTGTTCTGTTGTCTGGCATGGTAGTTTGGGCACAGTAGAGACAATGACAGCTTTTTCACTTGTTAACTAGGAAATGTTCGTAGGTTTGAAAAAATCACAAACTGAAGACCGATGATCCAGGGGTATACTAATTGGTTCAGGATGAACTATGATGTCCGTCTTCAACCATAACGGAGAATATTCTTAATGCCAACTAATCACAGCCGATTACAGTGAATGTTGATTTCACTTGTTTATATCACCTCATTTTTCAAAAATTACAGCTGTTGGTTTAGGGGTTTAATGAACACTCATGGGGTGGGTTGATTTAAATTGAATACCTCTCATTTTTGCTAGATTCTTCCGTAGTCAGACAAACTTTCTAGCCACCACTTTCTGAAGAGCAGCACTAGACAAGAGCACTGTACTTGTCTGATTTCATCAGAACCGTATATCCTCATCCCGTTACACGGCAACGATAAGAAGTTGGAAGATTACGCTTGATTCACAGGTTTTAGTCTCCGTGTTAAAGATCGCATTTGACGAATACTAAATTTGTCTTAAGCAGAAAAGATCGGTAACCCGGTCAATACCAAGGAGAAGCAACATCGGCCTCAAGTTTGCGTAAGGTAATTTGGTCACATTTAATATGAAATCTATGGCGTAGCCGTCAACATGGTTGTTTCACTTAAATTTGACCGGTCTTTGCAAGTGTATGCAAAACCGATGAACTCTAACAAGAGTAAGTCTAGTGTTCATGAATAAAAGAACCCAAGGTGGCGGTCATCTTGCTGCTGTGATCAACTATGCATGATGTCCAGACTGAATTGCAATAAAGCGACAATAATTACGCGTTGAATACCGTTAGAAAATATCATAAAAGTCTGGTTTTGAAATGTTTGGTTTATTTCAATTGCCGGTTGGTTGTGGGAATCTTTTATTAAGCGTCATATTCTGTCTGAACACGGTCAGTATTATTGAAAGTTCCCTTCGATCTGCTGACTGAGGTGCACCGTTTGTAGTGGATGAATAGTGTTGTGTGGTTGACACAATTGATTAATCGCAAGGATGGGTTATACTCCGACAAAGTGATGTATCGGAATTGATAAATGGCGGAAACCATTCATTTGCATTTTGTCTGTTTGCCGTATCTGTTCGTTTGCAACTGAAGACGCAAAAGTTAAATAAGAGGGGGTCGAACTAACTTTTCTAAACAATTTTATGGTGCAATGTAACGTCTTAGTTACAAGTTTGCAAACCTTCTCTTGTGGCTTGACAACCTTAAATTGTAAATGTTGGCCGATCTGAACCAACAAATATCGAACAATACCGGCTTTCTATTCAATCTTGTATAGGTATATGCAACTCCTGACAGGAATAACTCAAATGAGAAAGGTATACTTGAGTTGGCTGCGTTCGGTCTTCTCAGCGATAAACTTTTTCCTGGAAGAGTTGTGAGGGGTTCTTATAAGCCCTAGGCTCATACAAAACAGGCACGCGCATTCCACGCCCAAAAATAAGCAACTGGTCAAGAAAAACTATCATAAACTATCAACATGCTCGGCAAAACATGAAGCCTAGGGGCATAGCTTTCTACAAGAATGCAGCAGGTTGGTAGCCACTTCGTCTGACTAGAAATTGTACTCCGATTGTCCTACACATTAAGGCAAAAAGACGGAGCGAATGTTGCAAAATCTCTGTGGAACAGCACATACTTTCGGTCTAACAATGCTCGCTGTCCAGTATTCGACTGCGTATGCCAGTCAGGAGAACATATCACTTAGTTCTGGACAGATCACATTGGTAAGGGACGTTGTTGCAATAATTTCTGTTAGCTAAGCATATACCGTTTCAACTGTTGACTGAATCATTCAAACGTTGCTCTGTGAGTACAGTTATGCGAGCCGTGGATCACTCTAGTTTGTGAAACGTTTACTGGTAAGTCCGTTTTCCCTGTTGTTCAAATACCATACGATTCTGGTGGACGTTCAGCTTGTCCAACCTGCTGTATTTGCGCCGATTAAAGGGGGAAATGGGCTGTTTGAGACAGCAGTGCCCAGCAGAAGTAAGCAGCTACCACATTAACGAATGGATTCACTGACATTGAGTGAACGCGCATGCAACCGTCGACCGTGTAAAGTGGCAGATAGCTGCAGGTGACCTATGTGTATTGATCGTACATGAGGTCAGAGCAAGCCATTCGGACCTACCGGTGAGGTTCCTTGTGTTTACTTGTGAAATAAGTGTGTAGAGTACAAGTCTAATAAACAGATTGCAGCATCAAAATCCATGTAAGCAATCTCTAGGGGTACATTAAACTAGGTTTCTTTATTTATTTGGATTGAGGCTGCATCCACCTATCAGGGATGCTCGCTCTGCTATAGCGTAGTTGGTAGTCTCTTGATTTTTCCACCTGCCCGGTCAAATAAATATTTCCTCTCGAAAACTGGTGTTACATCAAAACAACTGACTTGGTGCGTGCATAAACCGGACTACGTCTGGCGCACTAAGTGCTTTTCATATGCTCCCACATTTTAACATAACTCGGTTTTTTCACGTTAACACTTGAAAATATTGTTAGGTAGAATGGGTTCCTAGGTTTCTGTCTGAGATGAAAAGAGTTTTGGTTATGCATTCATGTCTGCATGTTGGTTTGTTGGTGTTGGGTTGAGTGGTTTATGGATGTAAGCACAAACAGAATAGAAGTGAAGATGAACGTCAGTCAATTTACTGATGTGCGTAATCGTATCAGTGACAGACAATAAGAAAAATCCTGACACTTTTGATTCCGATAGGCACAGTTGGTGAACCGGTGATCTGGGCTGGGAGGGTGTCTTACAAACTAGATGTTGAAATTACTTCTGGTAGACACTTTTCAAGACACCAGAGTATGCAGTTATCAGGGCCATAAGTGTGGAGTTTCTGAAGGAGGATGAAGGACTAGGCTTCGGAGAAGGTTCGTGGAAGAATGAAGATAGACCACATCGGTTGTCATTCTTACGTCAAGAGTGCATATAAGATGTGTAACATAAATTTTGTTTACAAATCTACGCTGTTCCTTGGTGACAAGGAGGACGTCCACTGCTTTGATCCAGATAAAAATATTTACTGATTTCCTCATCACATTAAAGAACACTACAAGCAAAAGTAGTGTTCAATACTTTTTGTTTCCCCTCACCCCTTATTTCAATGTATTTTATTACGAACTGTTCCGGGGCTTTCAGTAGACGACCACTATAAAGAGCAATGAACAAAGCGTCAGTAGCCCTGTTAATCCAACGTCGAAATTTCTCAGGACGACACAGAGGTTCAAAGCCGAACAAGGTTGCTTGCGAAATAAGGGGCTATCTTATATGATTATGATTTGTGATGCAAATATGTGAGTAACTTCAATTCGACCGTCTCATATTGTGTTCAAATTTTTCTCGTGAAGCGTAAATACATAAATTCGGGCACTGTTTGCGTTGATTTTTGCTGCATGTAATCCTGCACTGGCAAATCAGTCACAGATTTTATGATGCAAACTGCTTATATTATTGATAATGCGTGTTAAAAATTCATTTTTAAGCAACTCAGAAGTGGCCTTCCAGTTTTCATCGGATCAGTCTTGATAACGGAAAGTGATCCTTTCTTAATGGCACATATCCGGTCCCAGCGTCACATGACGCACACAATAAGCACAGTGTCTTTGATTCGGTTGGAACATGCTCTACTTCGAACACCTCATTCTAATCAGGCTTTTGTAATTTTTCTGAGGTATCTCCGATTGTACTACGTCTGAGACACTTTGCTGGAACAAGGTTGTCAACGGGATCCGGCTTGTGGTCTGTGAGTTCCAATTTGCGCAAAATGTGGTCATGTGGCCAAGCAAATTAACCTTGCTGGAATATATCAGCACTGCTGCAAAGTTAGCCTCATAATAGGTCTTTAGACCCACAACTCAGGGGATAAGATTCCCAGCTCCGTACAATGCATTTGTATGGAGCAATTTTCCCGTGATCGCTGTGACACTATGGATCTGTGAGTTGTTGTCGCCAGTTTTGTCAGCCCTATCTGTAAGAATATAATTGTACAAGATAACGCTTGACCCAATCGCCGCCTAGTCTGACCCTAGACTTACTGCCCCAAGCTTGTACTTAGCAGAAGATGTTGCGTCACTGACTTGGGTGACTGAGGATACCATTGCTACACTTTAAATGATGGCATTCCACGCGAATTGTTATGTAAGTCCATGTTAGCATCCAAGTGTACAGAAGACAATCTGATGGTTGGGAATAGTGGTGGTGTTGTTTGTAGCTCGGGTTGATTGTTTTGGTATTGATCTGTTCGCCGAGCTTGGCATTTAGGTTGCAAACGTTTCATCACCAAGCGAGGTGACATCATCAGTGCGTGAGTGTTTCGGCGTATAATTTTGAATGTGGCGTTTGGTGAAGTTGGATCGATGCCTGCTCTTATACAGCAGAGTGGGTTGACCCACTGGTCTGAATTCTGTTTGGTCGCTTTTTGTCGTGTTTGGCCTGATCCACTATTGGTTGATTTTGTCACAATTTAGCTTTGACCTGATGTCCTTACTCAAGTAAATACCAAACATGCAAGAGAGTTTCTCGAAGCTTGGTACTCATCAACCGGTTCAATAAACAAGCACATCGAACTAGACAAAATATATGAACCAATGCGAATCAAGGATTTGAGGAGATGTAAACGTCATCAAGCCCAAACGACAGAGAGCAGCCAATCAGACTCCGGCCCAAGGACTCCAGGGAACAACCAATCGGACATCAGGTCAAAGCTAAATTGCGACAAAATCAACCAATAGTGGGTCAGGCCAAACACGACAAAAAGCGACCAACCAGAATTCAGACCAGTAGGTCAACCCACTCTGCTGTATAAGAACAGGCATCGATCCAACTTCACCAAACGCCACATTCAAAATTATACGCCGAAACACTCACGCACTGATGATGTCACCTCGCTTGGTGATGAAACGTTTGCAACCTAAATGCCAAGCTCGGCGAACAGATCAATACCAGAAGATAATCTGTAGGTCACGGTAATCAAACAAGTCCCAACTTGGGTGGCGGAAAACGGTTATCAGACTGATTCAGCAAGATACCGCAACACACTACCAATACTGCATGAGGTACTCATTTACAGGCCCAGTGAAACGGCTACACCATCTCCTTCAACGGTTTTTACATCAGTGTGAAACCTGCTGATATCAGCGATGAACAGTGCAAAACATGTTGGTCCATGTCACTAGATACTAACATGTCATTCAGTATGTTTTGTCACAAACGTAAAACATATGAACATGAAAATCGATTCCCTCCTCAACGAAATCAAAAGTGAGCGGTGTGCCAGAAGAAGTGCATCACCTTTTCTTTAGTGGGAATGTAATTCGAGTGGACAATCCTCTTGTCTCAAAAGGTCATAAAAACCAAATTAATGTGTGGTGACCAAGGGCTATTCAGGCATGCTCGTGTTAAGCTAGTACTGCATCCACCCAAATATTGGCGATTCAGAGAGCTGTGAGGAAACTCATCAGAGTGATAAATATAGTCTAAACAGGCCAAAACCAGAGCTGTGATAGGTTATTAGAAGCCAAAGATGTTTTGGCAAACAGGCTGTTTTCAGCCACCCATCATCGGACCAATTGCCTAATAGTCTATACCATCATGGTTGACAAGCGAGAAGAAAATCAAGAGCAGCCGGTCACATAACTACGTCCAACGGTTGTGAATTGGAGGACAATTAGGTGACAAAATTTACCTCCGGAGTTGTCAAGTGGGTAATGGAGGGCTATGGTAAACATAGCGGCTGAACACACTTCCTCTGAGCACACAACTGTGAATTGCGTAACAGAATTCCAATCCCTTTCGCGGTGGCCAGCATATGAAATTTAACTCCTCTGGATTGACGGCTGGGCAAGCGGTAAATGGGCAGGAAAGCCACTTCTGGGGAAATTTGATGCCCTGGGTCAACAAGGTGCGCCAGAATTGCACTCGAAATGAACTTTGCCTCGCCATCAGCTAATCATATGAGGTGGTGCTCACTTATTCTCTCAGAAAGGCACCTGGTTATGGGACAGACGTAACCTGCTGAACACAAGAGTGTGACATGTTTACAAACATGCCCTCTATTTCCAAGCCTTGCAGTCATTATCTACTCTTGGTTATTGTTTTAACATGACTTTGCTCAGACTGAAGATCGTTTATTGAGGTTATTGTTTTAATTATGTATACTCGAACAGAACATCATTTTAACTAATACTGACCTGAGCAGAACTCTTTTCGGCCAGTAATTTAACACTGACTGGATATCTTTGTAACAACTGCTAAGATGCAGTGAGGCAAGCTAGCCAGCTCTGAATAGCACTGTTGCTAAACTTAACATTATCCCACAGGGAGCGATTTCTAACGTTTTTAATTTAGATACCACTGATATTGCACGAGTTATACCCGGTTCTGTTTGGCTGACTTGCGACCGAGTGCATAAAAACCTTTTTGTATGACAACATACAAAACTGGAATGAAACGGCGGACGTTGGGAGAACGGGAATGTCAGAGCTAACAGTCTGGTTTATCGCCAGATTACCAGTAGACATACCGGTGGCAATTTTTGTACGTTTATTTTAGACAGTACAGCATAAACAAACTAAACAAAGCGCACCGTATTCTATTGAAATTACTGGACGGGGCGCGACTTTTGAATCGAACCAGTACTAGTTCTTGAGAATCCTTCTTTATGGATTTCTTTTTTCTTTGTCGCAGGTCATGTTTTCTCACAGTTTTCGGTCAAGCCCATTCCCCGGTATGCTCCATAACTTCGACCGGAACCAGAGCTACAAACAAGGGGTTGAAACGTACAACATTTTCAGTAGGTTACCTGGAAAGGTATAAGTATATGCTCTCGCAATCCAACAGATAATCCAGAACTTGTTGATTAGTGGTACGAATGGCGGAGCACTTTCTCGGTATGTCTAACCTCAATCTCAAATAGGTTCCACTGTGGGCCACATGTGCTAAAGATCTATATTTAGTCAAACTGCAGTTTGCTATGCACACGGAGCAAGTCTTTAGAATATGCCTTGCCGAATACTCCGCTTAAACATGATCGACTGCGGCTAGGTCGAGAGAGCAAACTACAAGAGAAAAGTAATTTTGACTGTTGGTTACTCCATAATCAGCTTGAACATGTGAATATTTGAAGCAAATAACTCGCAGCAAAACGGCGCAAACAGAACCTACACTGATAAATTTAACAGGTGCGTTACCGTGGGCAACGGTAACCTTAATAGCATTCACTTTGAACAAAAACGCGTTAATGAACAGTTTGCTGGTGAACAAGTGTATTTTCGTTATACCACAACGATATTTACCGCAAAAGTATTTTCTAAAGAGCCCCAAGGTAACTCACTACGATAATATTTTAGTTAGACATAGAGAGCACCAAAATTCTTGGCTGAATTGAGACTAGTACCAGATGATCCTCATGATGTTGGAAAAGATGAACAACTGAATTTTCGTAGCTAGGGGGTTGTAAAAACTACGAAAAATCGCAAAGTGAATCAATCTTACGGGCTATATTTTCTTGCAAAGTATCAACTCCAACTCTCTATATTCGTACAATATTTCGGAAACTCGTGTAAAAATGTAAATCAAAGTTTAATAAGCTAACACGCTGAATTATGGAGCGTCGTCTGGTTCATTGACGAATCCTACTTAAAAATCTCGTACTGCTAAATAAGCGACGTGCGTTTTGGTCGAAGCAATCGATGGGATTTTCCAAAAAAACTTGATAATATTGCAGCCACAACGAGTCAATAATAAGCTCTCAGCAATCTCTTCGTAAATGTCAATGAGGTGTAGACACAAAAGGCGGAAGGCAACTAAATTTCCTCATTTAGTACATCGATGGCAAACGTTTATATGTTAGGATATACAGTTCATCGATTATTTAATAGCCCACGGAGATTCTTTTCCACCAGTACTTCACAGTATACTATACGTAATTACCAACTCTGAGTACCGTAGGTTTTACAGAAGTTTCAAGGCATACTATTTAGTATAACTGAGGTAGCCCAGAAGAACCGATAACCCACGTATATGTTTCCGTGTAATTTTATTGTGGGTAATGTATACACTTCTTCGGAGTGACAACGGAGTGAGTCGGTAGTATTTTCATTGCCCTTATCTCCATGCATTCGCGTATCATAAAACGTTCTCGTCTATATACTTTGGGATTATTCAGTGGTTGTTATTTACACTCATTGAATTATGTAGAACAATGTTTTCATGTTCAAATGGCTTTCAGTGGCCTAGAGATCACTTGTCTTTGATTGTGTGAATCATTTTCTTCGAAAGTGTAATGACTAAATCCTGTTACAAGACTGTGCAAGAATGTGTATTAGTATATACGTGAACAAAATTGTGTATCCTGTGGATGCGTTAGTCGATAGCGTTTTTTTCAAATTATTTGAAAGTCATGTGACTGCCGTTCCTTAGCTATCGGCCTTGAAAATACATGCGGATCTGATGGACAAGCTGTTCAAAGAAAACCAACATTAACATTGGATAAATTTAAGATAAGTTACCACTACATAGGCTTACAAATAGTAATGACGTTAGCGAGAAGTCATGCTTCGAAAACGGTTAAATAATACGAGAGAAAAAACTGGATACAGAATTATTATCAACCTACAAACATGAAAAGTATAAAATTGCAGCAAGAAAACTCAAGCAAAACAAGCAAATCTCAGCATCTGAGATTTTTAGTTGGTCTCAAACGTGGTGTTCTTGCGCAACAAGTAAATGAGTTCGTGGAGAGTTGTACAGTTTTGAGTCACATTCATCCATTGTGAAAAAAATATGGTGTCCAAAATACATTAATCGGACAGATCAGAACCAAGTATGAGACTTAACAATGTTTATCGAGTTACGGCATGCAAACAGATTTACCCGTCATTTTCCACACAATTTGGCAGTTATACTGAGGACATATACTTAAAGAGTAGACGTTTTCATGTTTTTTGTTTCAGTATCCCCGAATTTCCATACACCACACACGTCACAGTACACACTTGGTCATGGTCAGTCTGGATTTGAACTTGACCTGGACAGACCACCAGAAGGAAATCAAATGCAAAGCAATCAACAGAGCGGGGACATCCGTTTCCCGGCCTTTTAAGGTATTCGTTGAATGTGAGTACCAAACGTACTTTGGGGCGTGTCGTTAAATACCAGTTGACCGCTATGGTACCGTGATCTCCCTGTGCCGTTTCGAAGTGGGACACATCTCTTTCTTTCAAAAAACCAACTATTTATTATCACCAACACTAAATAGAGATGATATACGAGCTCCCAGTTTTTTTATCTTGCTAACGGTTTAGTCTGATAATATTTCGTTGAGATTTATTCTTATCTGGAAAAATAATTGCGGAAAGAAGCGGAATTAGCAGCCCGCCTTACACCGTTTGGTCATCTCTCTGTGATATCACATATTACTACCTCGTCGCAAAACAAAACTTTGTTTCCGTGATCACTTGCTTGAGGAATTCCTGAATATTTTGGTATCTTTCAAACATAAAATTTGTGTGCAACCCTAATAACTTGCGTGTCACGTTTATTCAAGTAATGTTTTGTGTGCACTGAAGTTGTGTCACAGTAAGGAATGAAGGCGAACTTGACAGAAGGAACAATGTTTGTTTCTCGAATAAATTATTACAGACAGTCAAAAACAATTATGGCCTTTAAAAAAAAGACGTGAATGAACCTTTGTATGTTACAACAAAATAGAAGACTTCATACACTGGTCTTACTAGTTTGCTTTGAGTATCGACAGCTTACCGTGATCACTAGGTGTTGACAGCTGGGGTTCTGACCAAATAACTTGTGCGAAGCATGCGTACCTGATACTTTATACATATCGATTATAGTGTCTTCCATGCCAAAGTCTACCGATGGATGCACTTGCAGGACTGTTTGTCTTCAAAACTACTCCCGTGAACGAACAAACGTATCGGACAAAAGCCTCCCAAGAGTGACTCACTACGTCGGTGAACCAATACATCATTATATAACATTACATTCTTTCCCAAAATTTTCAATTTGGTTCTACTTATTTGTGGTGAGAAATGTAACGTGGTAGTTGGAACGATGCAGCAAATGAGCAACACAGTGAATTACGTCTGACCACTATTTGGATTTCTAGCTGCAAGTTGTTGCTCTCGATGCAGACCATATTTATTTTTGTACACAAATTAACGCACGTTTATCAAATAAAAGATGGAGTTGATACGGTTGATAGTGAAAATTAGAGAAGCCGTTGTACACAGTAAAATTTGTTCCCTGGAATGTTAAGTTAACTGAGTCACCCCTCTTAATTATTCTTGAAAGATCATGTTTATTCTCAGTTTAGATCAGAGTTGCCTATGACTAACATGTTAGTGTGAAGTTCGCGCATTGGTTCTTATGATCCTAAACGCCCGTGTCTGATACAGCTAGAACGTACTATTTCATATAATTTACGTACAGTGTGAGACTATCTTAATAAACTTTTCTATATAACGTTGGATCGATAGAAATGGATGGGGTAGGCAGTCACTTGGACTGTCCACATTCAGTCCATTGAGTTGGTTTATTTTAGAATTACGTTAAACACTGAGTCGATTAGGAAGGACTGATGACATTGAGCGATTCTGCTGTCATCACAATAAGGAAGCACTTGCACACTATAGAACGTAATCTGTTGAGCATTATTTTTCGTTGTCGAAAGAGAAGTTTTCAACCTGAGTAGAATCGAAGAAACATTTGTATGAACTTGCATTGAAGGCTAACACCAGTCGTTAAGAAAAATATCCTGCCAAATATAACTGAAATTACTTCACAAGTTTGAGCACTGTATATAGCAAATCTCTAAACAATGAATTTATGGCAGTATTTCACCACAAATCACAATGCATTTCTATACTAATTTAATCGGTTAAAAAGTTAGCATACAGCACAAACGTTGTTTCCACTAAAGTGCCATTCTGGAATACTCTCAGCTAGTCACAGTTTAAATCATCAGTTAACTCGTGAAGTCTGATCGGGGCTAATCGAACCGAGTTGAAATGGAGTTGTAAGAAAATGGATAAACAAATTTTGATAGATGTCTTCTGAATAAGATTATTGGTGTTAATTCCATTTTCAGCAAAACCTGTTTGGCATTAAGGAAACATAGTAGTGGCACTAATCAAAATTTCACTTACGCCAAGTGGTAGCATCCGGGGATTGTCTGGAGCGATAAACCGATTAATCTCAGTAGAGCCCAAATGTTACACGGTTGGTACAGAAAAAGAATAACAACCGTCGCCCAGAGATAAATAAAGAGAGGTAGGCGACGTTTCTGGAACTCAATTGAGACATTTCCAACAACACCGACCCCTAAGTACGTTTATCTCTTAGTGGATGGTGACGGGCAGCCGATACCGAGGATAGCACGCGTATTCCCATTCCGTAATTCCAAGCAAACTTGCGCATCGTTTTCCGGCTTCCAGTCGTAGGTCTGATTGTTGTCGATGAACTAAGGTCCGACAGTATGGACAGTGTTGTTGTAGACTGTGCAGAAGGACATACTACTTAGTGTTGCTACATCGTTAGAGGTACTTTTCCACTTCGGCTAACTATTAGTGAGAAACTGATTGGCTTCAGACGTGTTCACAGTTAATTATGTAACTAGGCGGTTAACACCATTGGTTTGGGCACATGGTTGGGCAGCTAATCGAGAGTGCGGAATAGAGTTACTTCCCAGGACTTTAGCACCAGTTGTCTACGGGGACGAGTACAACATACTATCGACCTAGTACAGCCATTGCACTGAACACAACCCTGCTGCACATGCTCTGAAACCACAGAAAGCCAAATTGTGAACGTCAGCTACAGTCAGGAAAGCAGAAGAGTATAAAAGTTGCGTGCAATCAAATTGAAACCGTGAAATCTGATCACATTAAACCACCAAGTACATATTGTTGCGAATCTCTCGCCCATGACAACGGAGACGTGAAAACAAGTGGTCGTTCTTTTTTATTGGCAGTGTCTACTCTATGCTGATGAAAGTGTGAACCAGTCTTCGTGCGAATGACAGTGTAGGAAGTAACTGCGGCCTGCAGACTATGTGCTGACGATGACTGCATTGCAATGAATGATGCAGGTCGATTGTGTCTCCCAAGTGATAGTTGAGAGTGGCAGTGCATCGACATCTTACGTCGTTTTGCACTTACTGCAGCCTAACACACGTTGTACAATCGTAGTCCGCAGCTGACGCTGTGCTGTTCCATCCTGGGAGATCCCGTAACCAGAATAGTTGTGTGTGCCTTGAGGACAGGTGAAATCAGCTGTTGATCATGTTAAAAGTCCACAAAATATGCAGCCAGTTTATTCACACTTACTTTACAACAATGAGTTGGACATGGGCTGAGGTATGAAGATCAGGATAAATACACCGTTAAGCACTCACTAATCAAATTTCCAAATTTTTCAATAAATGCTATCGTGTTAAAGAAAGACATCCTTTTATCTCGTTTGATTTCGAGATGACCGGTTATTTGCTCATGCATATTTTTCTTGTTTGTGCTAAATGTGATCCCATGATCTGGACTTGAATCAGATGCACCGAGGATCCAACCATTCAAATACAATCCGTGGGTCATATCTAAATCAATATCTACGCAGACAGAATGCCACGCTTTTTCCAACCCTCCAGCTTTCATTGCATGGTTTAGCTGGTCTGGCAAAGAACTGACCAGTAAGTATGCACTAATCAACGTTACCTTGCCGTGTTTTGTCACCAGAGTACTTCCAAGAAGGCTTACAAATAAATACTTATAAATGTTATTTTGACAGATGAATAAAAGCATGCGTGAGTTAATTAAACGTTCCGCTACTTTAATGCACCCTCTTACAGATAACCTAGTCTGACTGTACAGTACGGTGCTCCCAACTAATGATTCTTTACACGAGCCTGACACAAACCTGTAAACTCAAGGGAATTACCGTGACTAGTTATGCACACAACACAAACTCTGTTTGCTTTATATTGTTTATAACATAACATTTGCCTCCCGCCCAAGAGTAAACATTTAGTGTTCGTATATTTCATTGTGTAAAAGTGATATGTTTGTTATGGACAACTTCGAACATTGTCACAAGCAAATTGGTGTGTTGGAGATAAGGTCAAGAGGTTGAGTTGCACTTGTTTTGTCCTGACGTCTATTTGAAGCCAAGTACATTAAAATAATCGGGTGTTCATTAACGCCGCAGTTAGTAAACGGCAGATTACGCAACCCATCGATAATATGCCGACCGCCGAATGCGCAGCTCGCCTGCTTCGTTCTCAGTTCGATAACTGACACTGATTCACTATTATCCTGACAAGTTTAAGGAGTTCCAGGTCATCTGTACTGATAACAACGAAGACGGTTACGATCAGGAAATTCGAGCAGGTTGTGTGCACCAACAGTGAGCTGATGATCACACATCAATTTACGTTTACTGTAAAAATGTAGAGCGAATCGTTGCCAAAATGGATTCCATGGATCAATCGTAAGTCAACTCGCATGACCTAAAACTGGACGGAGGTTTCCGGGACCTGTTCAATGCATGACACAGGAAATGTGTTATAAAGATAAGATGTGCAGGTCATCTGCTGAGAGAGAGGCAAACAATTCTATTGCGCCCTTAATAGTCGTACTACTGGAGTATTGCTAAGCTGAAGACATGTCTATCAGAGTAAACAAATACGCAAATCATCTTAACAATAGGCAGTTACGGCAATTCAACTCTTATGCAATTAGTTGTAAATGCCTGGATAGAATCCGTTTACTGATGAGTCTGCAATAGGTGATGTGCGTCCACTGTTGCCGATGGTTAGTGTTTCTTCAGCGGTATACACATGAATGTCTTTTTGGATATTCACCGTAAGCTGATCCATTCGATGTGGAATTCCATTTGAAGCACAAACGTTCATCTGCTGCTATCTTGTCATACAAACGAAATCTACCAGATACTTTGGTATTGGTGGAAATTAAAACACCGGCAGCATAATACATCCACAGTACAGCAGTTTTCATTGGTTGTTGTAGTGGGATGCTAATATCGATTCCTATGCACATCAGCAGAAGATAACTTTTTAGGTTCAGTTCCAAAGTTCCTGATTATTCCTGCAGCGTTTTACTCCAAAAACTGGACTTAAAGCTAGGTAGGCACCATCCATAACAAACGGATTGGATAATTCATGTATCTCTGTAGATTGTGCCATGTTTTCCGATTCTGGCTATAAAGGATTTGATGAGATTTACTTTTGAAGTCTTAGCATCAAACTGTTGAGGTGTTTATATCTTACACCTCCGTCTTAGTTCTGATCAAGCAAACATTAAATCATTCGAGTAATGAGGATGTCCTAAGTGTGGAACTAATGGTACACTCGTAATAAAACCATTGAGTAATACTGACGGTTGGCCCGATGATGATTTTGTGTGCGTATTTCCAGTGAATTCGCTCGAACCCATCGAGCCAGTGGTTTGGCCACCACGGTCCACGGTTTATACCGACTGTTTACACATGTCGCTGTAACAGTCTCATCTCTTGATAGGCAACGCTGGACTGGGAACCAACGCTGGGGGACTTTACTAAAAATGCTCGTACGCCCTCGCCCTAGCCACTGCCAGCTAATCTAGCTGTGGTTCCGAAGGTGTGTATTGCCCATTTGCTCACCCCTCTCAGTTAGGGAAAATAGTCATTCGGTTAGCTCTTTGTTTAAGTCTCTGGATTTTAGCTGCGAGACAGGACTTCGGGACATATGGCGCGTTTCTGGGATGACTATTCACAATACCCGTGGGTCAAAGAAAGTGTGTGCTTTATTCAAAAGAGCAGCTTTCATACTAAGTTACAAGAATGTGGCCAAACCGAGTTCCCTGTCGTTGTCATCTTTGTAATGGCTTCGAATATTTCGAGGAGGTAACCTATTTCAAGTGTCCACTGTTAAGAAGGGTTCCGGGGTAGGCTATGAGGCTACTGGAAGCGGATGCCACATTATTTGCTTTTGTGGAAATACCTCCGAACTGCTAGATGACCTTATATTTTGTCCAGAGGTGTGCTGTTAATTCCCGCATCTTCACTTGGAAGCCCCTTAGTTACACTTTATTTTTGATACCGAAACGTCTGATTTGTTCCCTGGTACTTCAAAAAACTAACTGATCACTTCTTGAATCTCGGAACTGTTTTTGTTCAAACGGACCGTTCTTCACGTATGATTATAACAAACTGCTCTGTGTCCAATTTATATTATTTTGAGTCTTTTCGTTACACTTTCATTGTTGCCAGTTTTCCACCGTTCTCCTCAGTTAGCGCTGATATATTCACTTCCATTAATATAAGTTCGCGGATAAAATTCCCCAACCGATGTTTCTTTGTGTTTCCGTTTCACCGGAACGCAAACTTAAACACAAGCATACGTTACGGTGTCCGCCAGAATTCTAACAAATAATGTAGCGTCCAAAGATCCACCGTTCACCGAGTTTTTTCAGCAGTAACAGTTTAATTGATCAGGTAATGGAAGAACTTATGCATGGATAAATGGCATAATTACTTTAGCAATGTAGTATAGTTAATTAAGTCAGTTTCTTATCATCAAATGTGACTTCTTTCTCAGGACGCAGATTTTTGAGTTCGGACACTGTCTTGGCAGAATTCGTTGGACAAGATAATTATCGTTCCGGACTTTGGCGTGCCAACATCTCCTGCCTGGCTAAAAACCCAATGGGGTTTGCAAAACTGGCACTGCCATTTGAACTGCATTGTAAGTCAAACAATTTTTCACGTATCACATTACAGTCACACACATAGCACATTACGCTCGCCAAAATTGCCGGCTCAGTTGCTGAGATAGAGACCACGGGTGATGTTGGAGATTGCTAATATCCCTTTTGTCCCCAAGTAACTGGAAGGAAAAAGGGCGGGACAGACAGTAACGCACAGTCTCAACGAGTTGACTGTGTAACTCTGGCACAGTGTTTGTTTATGTGCAAGAGAGGATTACTAATTCACCTGAGGTGACCACAGTGTACCTCTGGTACTGAATTTGCTCTGACCTTATCTGATAAGTTCAGTTAACACATTTTTGAACAGGGGTGTATTTTAATTTCCCGTGAAGTGGGGTTGAACTCATCACGGATCCATTCCATTTGTTCCGCTCTAAAGATTAGCGCTTATAAGTTTACCAGTTTAGTTGATTCTACCTTCACGGTGGAACTGAAAGATTCCATGTTCGAACCCCACTACGAATATTTCCACCTGGAAAATTCAAACAAGATTAAAGCCAATCGTAAAACAGAGGTCCGGAGGTGAGCATACCAGCGTGCACACGTAATTAAATTTAGAGAAGTCAAATAAGCCACATGGAAACTTCACCTCATCTTGATTAGTTGAGACTTTCTTTCACCCATCATCAGAGCGAATATCGATTTGTTCGTTTGATGCACCGATTCACATTCGTGCATATTTACCTGTCACATGCATAACTGACTCAATCACAAACAACTTTTTGTACACTTATTTTTTCAATATCATTTTTGTAAACCTACATCATTATATGGGGCGGTTTCCTAATTTTACATGAATGTGAGAAACTGTTATGGTACCGAATCAAAAATTTCTTGTATACTATAAGTTACACCTTTAGGGTATTAATGACATTTTATAACAGGCTGACGAAAAACCATCCCACTCGAAAATTAGTCAACTTGAGCACGACAGCTCACTTTAATCTTAACGTTTTTCAGTAATAAACTTCTCTTTAAGTCATGAAAAACAATGTGTAGCGAACAAGCTCGTTTTCAGTGATTCATCATCAGGCTAAATACATCACATTTATATCACACATTTCACGGGAGAATCGTTTGGGGAGTATACGGGGGGACATGTGGTTAATGAGGTCAATCAGTTCAATGTCACACTGCAATCATGTACCCACTTGAACAATGGGTCTTGACAGGCTAACCGGGTGGGGGGTTGGCCAGGCAAATCCAGAGCCTGAACAAAACGTTTTTGGGCGCACAGGAGTGGGTTATACATTCGGATCCCAATAGCCTCTGCTGTAGACAGAATCCTGTTCCTCACCGCTCTCGACCGGATGGCCTTAACTCGGTAGATTGAACTGATTGACCTCATTAACCACATGTCCCCCCGTATACTCCCCAAACGATTCTCCCGTGAAATGTGTGATATAAATGTGTTGTATTTAGCTTGATGATGAATCACTGAAAACGAGCTTGTTCGCTACACATTGTTTTTCATGACTACGCTGGGAATTTTTACGAGATTCCCTTTAAGTCTTAAGTTACACATAGTTGGTTCTCAAGAGCGCAATTTTTGGCAAAGGATTTAAGAACGATCTGCTGAATGAGTGTCGTTGGTTGCCTGGTGATCATATACACAATTACAACTAGCTGAACGGATGAGCTTTCGGATGCTCATTATTCTTGCACATCATTTGGATCAGGAAGGAGAACGGGCGGGCAGTGCCACGGGGCCGGACTATCGAAGGCTAAATATTAATTCATCCCCCTGATTTTACTGACACCACCTTTCAACCTTCAGTATTCCTATGAATGCTTGATCGGAGGAATTCCTACGAATATTGGTCTCCCATTTAGTAGTGTTCCTTGATGTAGCATCAAGCAAAATAACGTAAAATCTATCAAAATATGTTCATGAAAGCATACACAGGTCCAGTAAGCGAAATGGCCGTTTTTCTGACTTCTTTTTCATTTAGGTACATAGCTGCGGGTTGAAGTACGACAGTAATCTGCTGCACAGTCAACAATGCAAGATACGTCTGTTATGGGAATAAACAGTGAAGTGTCATATCCAACAGACAGCCTACCAATGTGTTAATAAATTAGCATAGCGTTTGGTAACAAACAGTCAGAACTTGCCTCTATCTAGTTTGAGCGTATTTCGCTCTCAATAATGTGAAGCTCAAGGCTACCACACTGCTCTACAGTCCATATATTTACAGCCCATTTTCATGTCTTACTCAGGAGATGCAGCTTTCTTTTAATCATATCCCGTAAGACAATTTATTTTCTGCGACCAGCGTAGCTGCGAGAGGATGTAATGGCTCATTCCCTACTCTCCCGTAGGAGCCTGCGAACCAATTTTAAGTGACTGTGAAGCGTATCTTCTGTAAGTAACAAGTTTGCACAAAGTAAAACCACGTTTGCTTTATACGTTATCTTTTAGTTGCACCTATGGTTACCACAAATAGATTTGTCTACTCTCGAGTGGGTCGGTCAATTCGAGTTCCGTGCGAGGTGTTGTCCAATCCACCGCCAGATAAAGTATTCTGGTATCATGCTCGATCGAATGCCTCCGGTAGTGAGTCGATGAAACTCCTTGCTGTAAAACGTGCCAAAATCAACCCTGGTGTGCGATATTGGTTCAGCCGTGTGCTTGAAATCAGTTCTATTGCTAACGAAGATGCCGGCGTATATGTCTGTGTTGCCGAGAACAGTATACAGCCAAGTGGACAAAAAGGTGTTGTACAGCGGACAGAAAGCGCGACCACATTATTTGTTTATTGTAAGTCCCAGTGTCGATTAATGATGAGTGGAAAACGTAATTAATATGCTTCTGTGCTAGTCTTCGCTAAACTAACACGAACTTCAGGAGAATTTTTGATACAGTGGTTCTGTTACCCTAGCTCAAACTACTAACACCCAAGTACAAATGAACGTAGCATATTTAATAACAGATACCCTTATAGTCGTACGTGTTACTCAACCTAACACTCTGAAGATAGTAGGTCCTCGGGTACTCACCAACAGTGATCAACGTGACCTATCGTTCAGGGAAAATATTTGGATCCTTCATTGAAGAAGTGAGGAAGATGTTAACGTGACTTCGAGAAACAAAAGCCGACTGTTAAATCGTGGATGTTCATTCCCACTATCTTGTAATACGTCAAACCTTGAAATTCACTACAGTGTTCATATGACAGCTTCTAGTGGTCGAGACTTCAGAACCGAACGTAAATATAGGGTTGGTGTAAGTAGTGAAGCTCGTCCACAGTTGTATGCTAATTCTTTGGCAAAACCACTGGGTTGACTGATGAAAATATCATAATTTTGATATGAATTGAGGTTATCTTTTTGGTGTGTTGTTGAAAGTATCTGGATTAAGCTATGAAAAGTTCGCGTACCTCAGATATCCACACTGATGTTTTATTGATAGAAGGCTTTATTCTGGTCTGGGTCATCAAGCTGACAGTACCATATTTTGAAATGGTGCAATGATGGGTTTGTGTTGTACATCAAGTCCAAATTGTGTCAAAAATGATAGGCTACAAAATAATGACATTGTTTATTCGTGGACTGAATATTAGGCCAAACTATCTCCAGGATGGTCTAGTGTACGGTGAACATACAACCACCATAACATAATAAAATAACCATTCAACTCATTTTGTGCACATCCTGGTCCAAGTCGTGTCAATGTTACACCGAGCAGTGACTACACCCAACATCATTTACACGATTAGTGTTCAGTCAAACGCATGGAGAATATGGCTTTCCGTTTAAACTGCTCGATAACCGACCGTGAACTGTGACTGAGATGAATTTGTTTCGACAGGCTATTAACGTACTGGAAACGGAGTAATCTACGTGATGAATCTTAAATGTACCAAAAGTCGGCTAAACGGTTTTTCAAGCAAATCTCAATGGAGCACAAAAGCACGCGCCTGTACTATAATTATTCGAATTGGATACTCAAAATATGCCAGTGCTTCACAAGACCCACAGCTCTTGAGAGATGCACCAAAAATCTCTACTCTAGGAAGTCAGACAAGATATGAAAGATTTTCCTCCGTGCAAAAACGATCTCGTTTCTAAAAGGAGTTGAGTTAGCCGCTTGCATCGGTGAGCCGTCCTTGAATACTTCAATCATACGCACCTAAACTGTCCACTTCATTTTTTGTTTGGTTGAAGATAGACGCGCTTATTGGGTCTGCTTAAATGAGCAGTTAAATGGTTCCGTCTTCTCACTCAATTTAAAAGGGAACCCAGAGTTCTTGCAGTAACACTATTACAATGACTATTAATCAAGATCATGTTAGATAATTCCCTCCCTCCACCTGGAATATTACGAGATAAGATACGTTACTGTTCGATAAGTACAACGCACCTATTGCTGTTGAAAAGAGTGCTTTGATTTTTGTCTTTTCAGATTCTCCAGCACAACCGACAGTTACTGCACATTCTCTTACATACCTACCAGTTGGTTCAAGATTACATCTTGAATGTCACTTGAATGCACAAAGTTAGTTTTTTTGTCAGTATCAACCCTGGTATAAAATAAAGTCAAGCAATTGGATCCTAGGTTTTAAGGTTTTCTAATAAATGGACTGAGAATTGCAAGACAAGAAGCTATTTCTTGCACTCAACGTTGTTTTTTCCTCAAACCATTTATCGAATTATTCTCTGGATGTACTATACACCGTTATTTTAACTAGTATATGCTTTTTAGTAAAAAGCAAGATGTTAAAAACTATAACAATGTATGTGAGTTTTCGTGATATAAAATACAATTTTATAATACACTGCGAATATGCCACTGTAAAAGGAAGGTACAATTTCGCGAGCGATCGGACACGTCACATGATCCGCTTCGCAAGGCGCTGTGACTCCTTCGAAAATACACTCAAAACTGATGCATTCTATCTCAAAAGTTACAGCTAAGGGACATCTAATTTCAGGCCTCTTCATAAGCCCTTCAATCTGCATGGTTCTTGGTTCCGTACACAAAACGTGCATCGAGCTTATGCCTAGTGCAATAAGTTAAGTCGATATGGATATCAGGTAGTCGTCTACGCTTATCACTTCAAACCTGAGGTCCAGCCTTTGCAGAGTGGATGAGCAGAGACGGTTCAGAAAAATTTATTCCTCACAGCACTAATCCAGGCAGGTTACATCTTAGTCATGGCTGCCCAGCTGTACGAATGCCCATCGTGACAGTCTACAGAGGTCTGGGAGGGAGAGAAGTAGCTCTGGTAGCATTCTGAAAAAATGTGCCAGAAGAGCGTCGACGCGATTAACAAATGGCTTAAATGGTCCAACTCACTCTATGCGTCCGTTTGCATTCTCGTCTCGTGGTAATGCCCCTACTTTAGTGGACCGAGTCGCTCATGTCAGAACACCGGTTTCCGCATGTCCGGTTAGTGGTGAATGTGTAGTTTTGGTCCCAGAATCTGCGTAAAATATCCACCGGGTTGATGATTGTGAACAACTGACCATTTAGCAGTGGCTCTTACGTGCGAGGTCTCAGTGACATTAGCCTCAGACAGCAGTATTGTTGATAGAGACAACCCTCAGCGAATGGTTAACAGATGTCCCAAAAAGACCGTTTTGTCTATTGAGGGTTCAGTGTAATGTTTCGGGTCTGGTGATATCACGTTTAACTGCTCACGTAAAACATTTTCAGGAAAATGACTGGATAATAATTAGGCAGATTGGTTGCTAACAATGAAAATTTCCAACCCAACTAAAAAAAACCGATAGCATTGAAAGCAAAGTGAGCAGATTTTCAGGAACCTAAACACCAGGACAAGTAATACGTGGTAATTGGAACACGAAGAACTGTACCTACCATGATAGAGTATCAGCTCAATCTTATCCACCAACAGCGTTTACCAATGTTATTCCGTTAGAAGTATTGTGAATGGGGGGGTAAGTAGAAAGTCAATTCAAGTATGCACAAGACATTCATGTGGGAAAATAACTCAGACTGACTTGCTCAACTGGCAAATGTTCCGACTGTTCACAAGTTTAGGTGTTCCACAGTCTCTAGGAAATACTTGGGAACGTTATATAAGACCGAAAAATGTTGTACACAATGCAAATTTTTTATCGGACGCCCCACAGTTCTGTTGATTTGTAGCCTTCAGGTTCTAGGTTTAGGTTGTATTTGGTGATGCTCTCCTGGCTGTTCGCCAAGCCGCTCCGAAATTCTCAAGGATACAGGAGGGAGGACAGATTTATAGTTCGCGATTAGTTAAATCATTGTTGGCTGTACAATGGTCAATCTACGGCTGCCGTCACTGGAGGCTCTGTAATAAATTAGAAAGCACGACCACATTTTTCACGTATGAAGCTACCATTAGTCTCATATACCATAAACAATGTTTGTTCGAAGTTTACATTGCGATGTCTTCGTTGTTTAACTAAATTAACTTTGAACTAAACGGAATTCATGCTTTTCTTCATCAGAATATCTAAGACATGGGGGTGTGGGTACACTAGGTGATCTAATTAGTACGCCCGGTTCAGTGAATCAACAGCTGATCCGTCCAGTTACCAGTTCCGTTTGGTCAACCTACCTTGTCATTCACACAAGCACATGTTGATTTTTTGCTAGCTACTTGGTAGCGTAAGATACAACCAGCCAATTTTCATACGGTCTCCATTAAGAGACCGGGGCTGAATGGAAATTCTTAGGTGGTTTGTGACTGCGTCCTCCCCCAAAAGATGACCATCACTCATTAAGACTAATATGAAGTTACAAATTTTACGCTCTTCTGTCTTAATGGTGTATGCGACGTCAGCAGGTGTGAGGTACAGTAAGGTGACAAAATACAATTACATGACAGTAGTCAAACTTATTACGGTTATTTGATGAATTCATCTGAAAAGTGTGCCATTATTCACATAAAGTTGTGAAACATCAAGTGTGCATAAGCTGAACTCAGTCAATAGAAAGCGGTGTATCAGTTGACTTAACGGAAACGAAATACGACCAACTGTAGAGCAGAGAACACTATATCGAACGGATAACCCTCATGCACATTTTATGGAGACTGGCCAGTGAACTACACATTTTGCAGTTATAGGCAAGAGAAATTTTGAAGATGCCAAACTGGTCAGTATCTTAGCTCGAAGCAAATCTGCAGGCGTCTGTTTGGTTCAGTAAACAAGAATATGTTGTCAAATGCTTTGACAGCAACATACCACTCTATTGCAAAGTTTATGCGTTTTGAAATTCCTGATCACACAAAATTATTCACAGAAGTGAAGGGATTCACAAGTGACTGATCGACTGTGGTTTCGGATTGCATGTGTTCATATACGTCGCTGATGATACACAGGCTAGCAAAAAGTCACGGGGTAATGTATAGTGTACTATCTCTCACAAACCCACTAGTTCAGCACAACGAAAACGGTTGTGCCCAGAAATGGAAAGAATATTATTCACTGGCCATCAGGTCGTCCTAAAAGACAGCTGGGTGGCAAGGAACGGCTGCGTCCAGGAAATTACACTCACGCACATTCAAGCACCTTCGTCGTATAGCTTGTAGCTAGGAAATGGAAAAGCAGAAGCGCTCTAGCCAGAAAAGTACGCTTGCACCAACTGCATCTAACTAATATTTTGTGCATTTTCCAGTGCCATTTCATGACACAAATATGGGTTAGTTGGTGTGGCACATCACAGTAGGCTGTGTAATTTAGACATTTAAAGTAGTTCGGTGTAAAGTCTGGATGAAACATGGGTTTTGGACTTTGGTTAATTTACCCTCTACCACCACTGCTCCACGTAACTACACCAACTAGTTGAAACTTCTCGCTGGTACCATTACAGAGGTTCGCCTAAACGGGTCGATCAATTTGCATGTCCGTAGTCACGTTTGTCGGTAAATTATCTGCTGCGCTATTAGTGGTTGATTAAAACTCTGTACTTTTTCAGACCCTGGCCTACCAATACCGAACTTTCGTTGGAAGTGGCGACCTCGGTCCTGTACTGACCCAATGAGTTTACGAGAGAAGAACATGTTTCTACCACTAGATCGTGCTCGAGACGAGGCAGAGTTGATTGTGCCGACAGTAGAACTTCAAGATGATGGTGTTTACTTTTGTGAAGCTTACAATGGAATTGGGGATGCAATAAGCAGTCCGACAGATGTGACTGTCATTGGTAAGTTTTTGGGTAATCAGGAAAAAGTAACTTTATCTTTATAATTCCATGCATGGGGTTTCAGGGTCCATCCAAGCAAGGAAGCATTATATAACTATCTCGATGTGTTTGACCTGATTGAGTGAAACAAACGTATCTGCAACAAAGCGAGTGCGGGGTCAGCTGGCAAGAAAAACCTTCTGATTATCCCTTCAAACTTCTGACATGGTGTACCAATTGTACGTATGCTCATATTGTTTTTCCTCTTGCTGTTGCCTGTTCGTAAGTGGATGCTCTTCACTGTGTTGACACCCAGTCCTTCAGTGTAGTAATTCGTCAGCGACGCTTTTGGCAATGCAAGCTATCGAGCAGTCGTTTTGTTCGAGAAATAGGAAAACAGGACCTTCTGACCTCCTTTACCTGTAAACCTGCGGACTTGGACAAGGAAACTCGACATTACACATAAGTGCGTATCACCCATAACTTGACCGATATGGTTTCAGATCGCGCGCTGAGGGTCGTCTCAAGCGGAAAACAGCGAAAGTATCAAACACAGTCGGTAGGACAGAACACAGAAGGCAGTAGACTGATACTGTACGATCTATGTCCGCATGAATTCCTTTGCGTCTTCAGGACTGTATAAAACAGACCATAGCTATATCGTTTTGAGGAGTCAAAAGAAATGCTAGAGAACTTCAAATGTGGGAGTCCACATTCATTATCACTAATGTGGTGGCGAACTTAGAAATACAACTGGTTGTGAACACAAATCAAGTTTGATTTTTTGGATAGCAACAGTTTTGACGAGGCGCAGTGTTTGGTTATGTCAGGTTGAGTACTCAAAGCGAAATGCCGTTGCGCGACTACATTGCTTTCGCATAACTAATGTACGACTCACCAAGGAAGACGCAGGCTTTTTAGTTCTACGCATACCTGTGATGTCAAGCGTTTGCGCGACTTGCTTTCTGATCAACTTTGGTGTGTCCACCATGAACCCTGTCCACACCTGACACTCGGTCTTGCCTAGGTAAGACGCTCCGTATCTAACTCGATATCCATAGACATTATTGGATGTGGTTCACTTGGGTACCAGTTGTTACATACACGGCGATAAAATTCAAGACGTGTTTAACAACATCACGAAGAAAACCGCATCGCATATTCGCTGAGTATAACTAACTATATGACAATTAATTAGGTCTCGCACATCATCGTCATTCAAAGCAAAGCAAAGAACCACCGGATTTTGGCACTGTGTATGTTCAATGAATAAATCAATGTGCTGTTTGAATTCTGTGTTTGACAAATCAGGGTTACCGTTTGGTATCAGAGTAGTCTTTAACAAAGTCGTCACCTATTTAACCATATCCTCTGCGCCTAACCCGATTGCATTAAGCTTTGATCACAAGATCGAGGTAAAACACTTTCAAAATATAAACATTGACGGGTCTAAGTGCTAGTGAGATGAACACTGTTGAACTGAGCTACCACGGTTCTCCGTATGTATATACAGAGAAACGGTGGACAGTTCTGATTCTCGCCTTCCAAAATGAGATGAACTTTGTGTGGGTAGAATTCACCCCATCCATTAAACTCTGTGCTTGCTTATGGCTGTGTGCAATAGGAAAACTGCCATCGATGTATTGTTTGCACAGCTGCGTTGAAGATAACTGTTCTACTGCAAGTTTCCAATGCTTTGCTACAGAAATGTTTTTAAAGAGTGGGCTCTCCATGACCACATCTTCAGTTTGTCTGCAAGCTGACTTTTGGAAAACGAAGCTAGAGTTTGTAGCGAAAAGCAGCGGAAACTGCTCCAACAAACTTTCAGACATTCTGTCGTCGTGATTCTTTCCTACACGAGAACGCAAGAATTCAATACAGGAAACGTTACAGGAAGTATACAGGGAACGTCTATAAGCAAAAACGGTACGTCAACTGAGGATATGCACTCATCCCGAATATTCACTGTCCCAGTTGAGTGAGCAAATTCAAAACTACCTATCAGACAGAATTGTACTGTGCTCTCTAGAATGGTCATCAGAAGTTCCGTAGGCCACTTCGACACCTTTTGTTTTGACGAGTTAGGCATGGTCAACGTTTGAGAAACACAACGGTCGTTGTGTAAGATATATGCTTACGTGTCAATTCATTCGCTCTTTTCAGTTACTTACTCGAAATGAAGTACATGCATTTAGATGTGTGGAATTGATGAGGGGAAACGTCACATTGTTCAACCGTCATTCAGTCATGTGATCGAACATGAAACTAGGTGTCGTTATAAATGTAGAATGGAAACAAAGAATGCGAGTAAAGTAGTGAGGATGAAAAAGCACTCGGTCTGTGTAACATACTGCCAAAGTAACATTAAATTCACAAGCTTCTGTTTCTGAATCCAATTTTTCCCATACTAAAACCTGTCTGTTCATTTTACGATACATGACATGGAATGTTTTAACGCGATGTAGCCGATGGTTGTTTTGGAGTATTTGCTACCATTATAGTAGCAGTGTGAACTCTGACAGTTGAATTTCTCTGGTGTCTTCTTTGTTTCCTCACACCGACATATAAATGGTCTGCTGTGTGTATTCGTCGAGACCCAACAAAGTCTGTGTGTACACAGATCGTGTAATGTCAAATTATCACCTTTTTTTGAACTCCGTACAAAACAAAACATTTCAATTTTACTCTCACTCAAAATACCAACTTATGATATATATCCCAATGTCTTGATAACCCGGCCATATACACTGAGACGGAAAGCGGATGAAACATTTTTTGCCTAACAAAGAGGTCGACAACTCCATAGACCTTTTTCGCGGTTAGATCCAAATGAGCCGGAACGACAACCGGGATTAATTAAAACAGTCCAGTAAATTGTAGTGACACAGATTGTGTCAATAACTAGGAGATGCTGGGTGATACAAAATTTTCGGGTTTTTATAGTCCAACAGAAAGATGGACGGTGTGAATATGCCAACCGAGTTATGTGTCTCCTAGTGTTGTTTAAAAACCGAGTTAGCCGGATTGGTAATTCGTGTTGCATTACCACATACGGCACCACTGTGAATAGGTTCAAAGCACGCCACAGCACCAGGAATTCTTCGCTGGTATTCGATATCAGCTGCTAAAATTTAGGGTTTTGGGCTTGATCGGGTTGACGAACAGTGAGGGTTCGTATTATTTCACATAAAAAATGTAGTTGCATTTCTGAATGTTAATCTTCGACCTCAAAAGACGGATATGTTGAGGTAGGACGAGCAGTTAGTGATGTATCCCACTCATCTAATGACAACTAAGTCCTTTTTGAGTTTCTCTAATCTCCATGAAATAATTGTAAGTTGTTGTAATTTGAAGAAAGTCGAACAATATGCATTGAAACAGTCTATCCAACACTGTGGTCTTCTACATCTTCCGACAAGAACCCCATTGTTTCGATTGCAGAAGCACACGTTTTAGATCAGTCACATCTAGCGCGTCCAGTTTGGTTGATGTATTTGATGTTTCTGTCTCCGGTAATTTGGAGGAATATATGCTTACATATGTGTATCTGGTCCCCAGCCATCAATAGGGTTTTCCAAGCTACTACAGGTCTAGTAAGTGGACGAAACACAACTACTTCAACCCGTTCTACTCAGTTAAACTCGTTTAAAAAACTCCCCCCACAAAATCACGTCATAAACAAAAGACCTGAGCAAACTGTGCATATTTTCAAATTAACCAAAACGACGTATGTTCCCCAACGTTCACAATCTAATGGCTTTTCCAACTCGTCTGCTTCAGTTTCGTCAAATCAGTGGAAAATGTCATCGACATAACTCTTCGTGATACCCACCAACAGTAATAAAATTATTAAGAATACGTGAAGTAGTCCCCATAATATTCATCAGCGCTATACACCTTAAATTAGTTTTCGCTTCTACTCTATGAGACTCTTTGCCGCCAGACGACTTCAGCAGTAAATGTGGAAATTTGTTCTCAATGTTAATTCCAGAAGCCAATTATTTAACTTGCACAGGGACAGGTAGGCTTGTTTGTCTACCTGATTTGTCTTCAAATATGAGCTCCAAGGTCTGATAATGAAGTGGAATGGCTGCAACTGCCCAGAAGAAAGTTCTTTCTGTGCACACATGACAGACAAAATCACCCTCTAACATCAACAACAGAAGATTGGTTGAATTTTGGAGGACTGCCCACTTAGCAGCACATTCTATCATGGTGATTTCTAGTTAGAGGTATGATGTAATGCTTTCTGTCAGAAGAGGCTGGTTCGTGATTCTGATTTTATTCTAGCAGCGCCAATGCTTTTACTTATTCAGACCAGCTTACCTTAAGAATGCTACACTGATTATCGTTTCATCCAATGATCAGTGTCCTGTATAAATCACAGAATTCATCAGTAGACTTGTCCGTGAGATGCGAAACCTCTATTACTTCTTCGACCTTTCACTCAATCACTTCCGATTATGACATGCGCGCTAATTTTCTAAAATTCGCGCGATATCTACTGATCGCTTTTACTAACTACCACTGTCTCTACTAACAGTTGTGGGTTAATAAAACTTGCAAATTAATAGGAACAAGCTAGGTCAAGTCGGGAAAGAATGGATGAGTGGGTACGCTAACCACACAAGCAAACCCCTTGAACAGAGGTCACTGATTACATTTCTGTCAAACGTCTTGAGTTTCCAATGCCGTGGACCTTCAGCCAGTAGCAGAAAAGGCCTAGTGACTTAAAGATAGTAGGACATTTTTTCAGTCTTTGATATCATCATTACCTCACTACTGAACTGCTGCTTTGTTCGACCGACCCTGTATTCTAAAAACAGAGTAGGAGGATGACGCAGTAGGTGGACGTAACAACTCCAAAGACCACATTTTTGGAAAGTCTTAAACTGTTGGGATTGTCGTCGTTGAATGTCTCTCACTTAAAGGTCCTAACACAACTGAGTATTTCACGTCTGATTTTGAAAAAGTTGTGCTGCTGAAAGGTTGAGATGACAGTTAAGGTTTTCGGGTGAGAATGACACTTAATTTACAAACATTTTCTCACCAAACAAGGTGATATCACCGATGATTGTGGATGTGAACGAATAGTATTCAGCGCTCAAACCGATAATCCGAATATTACGTACTAATGCTTTCACACTATTCGCTGACGAAAGGTGTGCCACCCAAATGCCGAGCACGGCGAACGACTAGCCACGTACACCTACATGCAATATACAATTTTATTCATTTGAATTGTCTCTTTTCTGATGAAGGCTCCGTCAGATCGGATGAACTGGCTATGGATTTGGCAATATTTAAGTCATACTAGATGAATAGGCAGAAGAATCTAAGGGTATTAGGTCGTAGGAAGAGCGTTCGTATTCAGGGTTAAATGCTAGGTCCAAATATACAACCTGGGAAATCATATCAATTCAGAACAACAAACAGAACCAAAATACTACATCATGCGATTAAAATAAGTCAAAATCAAAGTAACTTTAACACTGTAATTATTTTTTAAAATTGGTATGCTCGACTTTCAACGCGTGATTAACAAGGTTTCGATCAGCTTCGACTGACACAAACTGACATAAAATTTGACTTAATTTTCACTTAGTTTATGCTTGCTCTGACCTATTGTTGCTGGCAGTTTGAACCTGTTCATGTATAACTAACCTGTAATCTGTCATCTTTCGGTTTTTCTAAATGCTCATGTTTCACTAGTTATTAGTATCATCAAACCAGTAGCTGAGTCATTTTGTTTCAAGGAAATTTGATGTCAGAAATAAAATGTTACTGACGAAAAATCAGTGATTTCCTATAAATAAAATTGCCAGCTCTTAAGTGATTAGAAGCATATTCAAACTGTCCGATGGACGCATCTGGTCGTAGTTTTGTCCGCTATGCAGCAACACAGAGTTATGCCAATAGGGCCGCTCTTTCATGTCACGCACATTACTTGCTTTTTTGGTGATGTTTCTCGACAAACGGTTCCAGCTGCCAATTTCTTATCTTGTTTTTCTTAACACCTGATTGTTCAACAGGCCTAACATGTTACCGCCACTAGCGATTACATGCACAAGTCGGTGTCACTCTTAGACAGCATCTAGTACCTCTGGGAAGCAAATAATTGTCCGATCAAACGAAGCTGTCAGATATATTAGGTTAGTCTGAATTGTATGAGTCGATATGACTTGAAAGAACGTCGCCACAACAAACGAACTTATAAGGTCAACTCGCTGGAGGGACACCGAGCAACATGAGGCAACTGACTACATTGAGACTGCTCAAAGGGTGTACGTCGCAGAAACAAGCACAACTTCGATAGAGATAATCTGACTATTGTTTCCCCTAAATTTTATTCGAATAATCATGCGAGAAAAATTAGGATTGGACGGACATTTTGTATGTATTTTCAACTGGTAACCATGCAAACCATGAATGGATTGCTTCTACTTGGTTCCAGTTGAAAAAAGTTCCCGCTTCCAGTCCACTTACCCAGACACTTTTATTCATGAACTGTAAATATATTTGATCACAAATCAGTTCAAACGACGTACCTACTCTGTGCATTTCTTCTCAAGACCAGGTCCGTAGAGACCGGTTAGTGCCGTTTGTCTGGGTCTTGTGGGCATCGAGTCTGTACTGTGCAAAACGACACTGGCCAAGCAACCTGGCTGATTTAAGGATTAAAATTGATTGGGAATGCAGATGCGACCGAGAATCGATCAGTTTGACTAGCTGTTTATAAACATTTCTGCAAGAAAATCACGGAAAACCTTTGTTAAAGTAACGCAGGTTCTGTTGCGGCATACGCATCTTCAATTGAGATAGAGTGTTTGACCTGTCATAAGGTTTCCCACCTAGTTGTCTGACCTACCAATTGAAAAATTATGACCGAAAGCTATTACGATATTTGAAAGGATCGCCTATATCGTGTGAGTACACAAGCTGATACTTGTTGAATGAATACTCTGATGGATTGATCTAAAGGGTCTAGAAGCATCTAACTGTTTCAGCACCCCTACTTTCTCCCAATGCCCCATGTTAAGAGCGACTGATTAACACAAACTTGAAAATATACGGACTTTGCAACATTTGTTTTAATAGATATATTTTTGAACGCCATATACTGGCTGTGGTCACGACGATAATAGCTTCTGTCTTTCAAACTAGAAGAAGGCACTCGTGTTGTCTGTAGTTTTGCGGTGGGTACTGAAATATGTTAGTTTTTCAAACAAGATCTTCACAAACACCCGTATTCTTAGTTCATAGGTTGCAACTTTCTGATGCTGGCTGCGAACTTTTCGGACTGTAGGATTCGTTCACGTCTCGGTAACCGGCAATAGAGGACTAGTCGCCCTAATCACTATTCAATACTTCAAAAGTTGAAACAACCAACAGCCTCATTTCATAAAACCCGTCTACGGACCTCAGGAAGCATGAGTGGACGCTCCGCTACATATTAAACAGTACACGCTTCCAGGACTTTCCACGACATTGTCGGCATGTTGCTTGACCCACCTAATCCAGTGAAGCAACATACCAAGTACCAGATATAACAGCCATATACACCATATAAGCTTACAGTAAAACACTCGAACAGCCAAACACACAACCCACGCTGCTGAGCATTAAAGCTTATACATTATAGTGTCGAACAATTTTGGTGCTACCATATCATCCTATCAAACGACTAAACGCTATCGATTTTATACTAACGGAGGAACAGTTTATAGTTTGCTGGTCTTCAGCCACTTGCCTTATCTTTGCTTACGATTTAGTATGGACACGCTGACAAATTGCCAGCCATAGACAGCTGACGCATTTATTGTCAAACGAACTCTTAATTACCGGTAAGTTTCATTTAGAACCACAGAGTTATTGCTTTTCAGACCTGCAGGATCCTTCACGGTCTCAATGATCCAGGCAACCCGGTTCAGGACTAACTAGCTACATGATATTCGGAGTAGGTTACCGTGCAGAAGAGATGAGTGGGTACCAGTGGATCAATGCAGCTTCTGACAAATGGTGATTCAGTCGTCAGAGTTTGTTCATCTTCAAAAACACTGTCACGTGCTAAGTTCCCTGAATATGCAATGAAAGTATATTCACTAACGAGGATTACTATTACCAGAGATGAGTATCATGCACGTATACGGTGCAAATCAATTTGGTGTCTGGTTCGTCCTCGAACATTTTATGCTCACGATGGCTTCATGTAGGTTTAATAAACGCAGTTCGGGTACCTCACTTTATGTTGACAAACTGTCTAGTTTTACCTGACAAACAATGACTTTGGCAGCATCGCAGATCCAAACTCATTTTACAGTAGTGCAGTGGACAGTAATGGTTACCCAGTAAACAAAACGTTTTGCGTCACATTTTTATGGGTTCTCAAACAATAGCTCGAAAGAACACAGTTGCTGGCCATAATCTAGAGGTATGCTTTGTTTTATACTCGGCTGCTTTATATGAACAACTGAACACATTATCACACGCTGGACATGTTACTAACTGTTAACTCAAGTTCCATTGAAGTTTCGATGAACGATGCCGTTTCTAGGGTTAATATGAGTTAGGGCCAACTACTTTAATCAGCAACACCCATACTTAGATGTATTTTTCTATGTTCTTATCAATATGCACGTATATGTGGACGCTTACTCGTGTACCATTCTGACGACCTAAGGCAAGTTAAATCCAAAGAGCCAAATTCTAGATTGACCACAGAGACTGAATACTCAGACATTTTTTATTAAAGAGAAAACGGTTGGGCAAAAGAGACAAGAGTTCGAATGTCTTCGTCTCATCTAGCCTTTCCGACCACAATTAGTCAGCTGAATCCTCCGTAGTAGAGGACGTTAATTACATATACACACACGAAAACTTAAACGTGGACATTGAATTATCAAAACAAAACTTTTCTTATGAAAGTCAGGTGAAACTTGAAACAATGAGTTTGCATTCAAGTACAAAACACTAGTAGGATGCGCTTAGATGATTCATGTTGGGACCAAAGAAACAGGATTATGGTGTTGATTGAGTGACCAGCTGTCCATTCGAAGGCCAAAACTTCAAGAAGTGAGTTAATTTACAAAGCTCTATCAATTGTGAGAGAGCTTTGTGTATCTTGTGTATTTTGGCGGAAAAGAATATTCGTCAATGGAACTTTAACAGCAAGCAGAACTAGTTGCTTTTTTGTTTGCCAATACTGTCATCAATCTCTTCTGTCGTGCAATAACGTACATAGTTCAGAAACAAAAGCAGGAATAGAGCACATTGTGGTCAAATTCGACGTTCGCATGCCTACGGTTGCAGAGTCTAGTAATTAGACATTGCGCACCTGAACTTAAAAGCTGGATTTCTTTTCTTGTTTCCTACTTTCACCATAATTGAGATGAAACAGATTTCAATGCCGTCAGTATAAAAAAGTTAACATTGGGTGAAACCTATGGATGGTCTTTTGAAAAACAGTCTAAAACTTGGTCTTTCATGTTTGGTTATAAAAACGATCGCATCAAGTACCAACCGATGTTTCCCTAAGAAATATTATTCAGATAGTAAACGAATAGGTTTCTGAATTGCACTGAAAAAACTGCAGTTAACAGCAACATGCTACCGACAGTGACCTGTGACACACAGAGTAGGACATCCTTAGATTTAAAACCAATGGGATTGTGCAGAAACCAATAAGATTGCACAGAAGAAAGAAAGGGAGCAGCTGGCAACCACTTTATATTAAGAAAACTAATCCTGGAATACCTCACCTTTGAAAAGCCCTCTCTAAACAATGGTAGGGCAAAGTAGCTTGTCAGCATTGAAGGAATCTCAGTAACACCTTGAGTTATGTTTACATTTGAGGAAAAACAATTATATTTGGATGTATGTACGACATTTTTCTCATTTCTACCCACAGAATGTACCGAATAATGTCATATTTTCCCATTTTCCGTTTGCAAGATCCTGTTCAACTTGTGCAGCGACCGATCTCGTATAATTTGTCGATAGATGCTCAGCTTGCAGAACCAATTTCGTTCCGCTGTGTTGTACGTGGGAGGCCAATACCACAAATTCAGTGGTCTCAGAATGGAGTCATACTGATGAACGGCAACGCAGATGAGGTTATTTTGACGGAATCAGACAGTCGAAGCGATCAACTAATAGAGGTGGTGAGTTTGTAATTGGCTGTGTAAACAAATATTTCTTTCTCATCTGTTTCAGTGCTTCTCGCTCACCAACACCGTTACCTTTTCAAACTTTGTCCGCGGACGAGAAACTGTTTGTCAATAATCCCATGAGTCAATTTAAGACCGTGTTAAGAAGTTAACCAGCTAGCTTTATAAAATGTACTATCCCCGCAAGCCAATCGACGGTATTTCAGACATGATAAAACTGTGCTGTTCTGAACTATGGAAAGTATTTTACCTCAATAAGGCGAGAATGTGGTTTCTGTTAAACAAAGCGCGATGCATACGGGTTTCCCAACCCAGTATATAATAGAGAAGAAACGTAACCGTTTAAGCTCTAGAAGTTGCGTGCAACTAGAACGGAATCTGCACGTTGTTCTCTTCGAAACGAAATTATCATTTTGCACTGACTCGACTACATATCTGAAGGGAATCTCATGAAGTATTTAGGGGATCAAGATTTCTAATACTTTGGTTTTAGAAGAACTCGAGTCATCGACAAAATCATTATCGATCTATGTGGCGGAAACTCCGGTAGCTAAACTGCGAAGACAAGCCGGTTGTTCAGGCTAGTGTTTATAGCGCTTCATGACTTAGCGAGGTCCTATGAGACAGACTTTCTCAACTATAACTCTGATTACAAACAATGATCCAAAAACACTCCACGCGAGACAGCCAAAACAAACTGTATTCTTGCAACGTTAAGCTAATCTTTTGTGGTATTTCCTGTAATTCTGACATTCTTCTGTGAAAACTGCCTGGAGGGTGCCTGAAAAAGGCTACAGAATGCGTTGAAGAAGGTACCTCTATTCACGTTCACTTTTCAGATTATTACGTTCACGCACAAGTTCGGCAGTGGCTTGTTACTAAGTTTGTAGTCACACAACGAGTCTGTATGTTTCAACAGTACCGGTCCGGTTCATACAAAAGCTTCTTTATTTTCGTTACGGTTATCAATATATCTGCAGGATTTCTGTGTTCATTCATTTTACACGATAATGACTATGTTCATAAGCGACGAAAGTTCAGCGTGTGGCCTGGTTTCAATATCCACTGTATGGTTCTTGTGAATTTGTTCACGGCAATCTTAGGTATTAAGTCGGAATTAATCTTTATTGCTGTAGACATCGGTGGAGATCTGGGCTCGATTTTTTCTGCAGTGCGGTTGGTCTTCTGTTTGAACTGTCGGCCACATGGCTGAGGAAGTCGATAAAGCAGAAACTGGAAACCATCAAATGATGTGATGAAAAACGCGAGCCATGCACAGTATACTGAATTCCGAATGTAGTAATTAAACTTGACTACTTTACTATTTGCCCAAATAAAGTTTGGTACACTTCACTGTGAGGTGATTAAAACACTTCTGCTGATTGACCATACCTTTAGTCACAGGATTGTAACGTACAGAGCAAACGAGTTTACTTGCACATGTTTACCACCAGACAAGAACATTGCTGTCTGGCTGATAGACTATTATGAGTGAATGTGTTGACTCTCTCGCAGTAGTGAGTGATAGGGGACAATTCTTGTGCATGCCGAATGATCGTGGGGAATTTGACTCAGACTGCACCGTTATTTACATTTAGCTTGCCGATTTACTAAGACCTAGATTAAAGCATATCTGGACTTCAACAACTGTTTTGGCGGTTCGCGTGCTCTGAAATGTTCGAGGTTGAAAGGGAATATACTGTGTTTTTTTGAATTCTTATCAGGTGTGTTTCGGTTTAAAGGTAGTCTAAGAGGTTTATTTTACCTCCGCCAATCCCACGCGAATAAGGTGTGAATTTACCCATCGCCAGATCAGCAACTCAATAAGGCTCGTGAATCCATTTACTGTAGCAACGTTCTGTGCGTACTCAATTAGACTGAATATCAGAGCTGGCTACCTTCTGTTTCTGACACCCCGTAAAACTGTATCAAGCACAATTTGAGGTACACACACAAATGTCAGGACAAGCTCCAAAATGCACAGAAAACTCACTACCTACCAATTTCTAACTTAAACAAAATAAATTCCAGGCTACCGTGTGTGTAGTAGGCATCCAAACGATGGACAATAAACGATGTTAATAACTTTTTCGGTGAAAACAGACGTGCCATAATTGAATCCTCCGTCATGCTCGGTTATACACGCTGTTCAGACAGTTAGTTTCTTTATGAAACTCAGTAGGAACCCGGTTGCATCTGATAGGTCAAGTAGCCACCAGAACTGTTCGTCAAGTTCAGGCGACAGGGATTCTCAAACATGTTGAACGATGCTTTGATTGTTGATAAGTAGTATGGGTTTTCGTTATCAAAAATATACCGTCATAATTTATTACAGGTACTTCAGTTCAGGTAGAGTTTCCGGTGGAGTATTTTTAAACGTAATCTTCTTCGAGCGTTTGCATGCAATAGGTCGGTTGTACCTAACGTGAATACACTGACCCATTGGTCAACAGAGTTGCTTCATGGAAACTTGAACCGTAGTTCATATCACGGTAACGAGAGGGTCGTGCAGGGCTGACGAGTTCTACATGAGGTGAAACTGTGGCCGATTGTTTCACTACAATGGGCAGTACGAGTGCTTCTCAGTAAAACAACAAAAAATCCCACATTTTTTTACGAACAAAGAGTTGACCCTTAAGTTTCCACGCATAGGGCATGTGAACACAACATTTCGACAAAACTGCTTAGAAGTGTTTGATGGTATTATGTTGGAATTCAAGTTGAGGGGTTAAAAATACTTAGGTATATCGTTCGATGATCATGTGTGCGACAGTGAGTAATTCAGTCCACCGGCAGAATGCACTCTTTCTTTCGGTCCGTCTAGTCTTTCTGAAAATGTTTTCATGGAACGGCTGGTGTAGTTTACTATAAATGTTGGACTAATAAAACCAATTATGTTGGCATCTTGAGACGCTCTTAGACTATATTACGGCTGGTAGCTCAAGAGGTTCTCCCAATAAAACACTTTCTTCGTCATACGCTTTGCGTGAACACTCGAATATTCAGGTGATCATCCATACTCACATGAGGCATTACTTTCCGATAAAATTCGTAGTCGATGGATGATTAGTAACAAACAATGGTTTCGAGTTGTGTAAGGATCAGTTGTGTTTTATCCTACGTGGTAAAATGGACTGCAGAGAAACGTTGCACTATTGGGCACTTCTTGAGTGTTTATGAAATCAGCCGACATCTTTCGGGATTAGTCATTTGCAACTTGTCGAGTTGGATTCTGTTGGCTAACTATTTTCATGTGACAGATCTGCACGTTAAGATAGCACTGCTCTTTTAATGTGGACCTGCTGAAGAATGCTTTAACCTTGTTCGTTGTTAAGTTCTATGGTGCCCCTAGTATGTTTGGACACGTGAACGTAAATTATACCAGCATTTTTCAGGTGGAAGTTGTATTTTCGCTTCCAAGTGGCCGTAGTTTGGCTTTAACCGGCGTCACTGTTTTTCTTGAATGCACGTGACCAGCTGTGTAAAACGAAGCATTTCTTAACAAAGGAATTTAGCCATAACGTTTTTTGAAATGAGCAAAGCTCCTTCAGTGGTCCAACGGAGGTTCGCAGAATAGGGTTACAAACCTGCATTGGGATTTTCCCGTGAAATCCTGAGAAAATCTCCCAGACTAAATAAAAAACTGTAGACTGTATAAGTAAATTACCGAAACACCACGCTCAAGACGTCTAACGTAGAACCGTTTTGTGTCGCCTGTAAGATCAGTGACGAGAAACTACAGCAAAGCCTCGTCAAATTGGAGCAAAATATAACTGATTTTACAGAGTTAGTGCCAGACCACACATCTTGTTTCAGATTTATAGTTGTACAACTTGTACATTCGATCACTTTGAGAATGCTAGGCAATAGAAAAGAATAGGATAATTATTTCGTCATATTCATAAGAATTTGAAACAGTTCATTCCCTTCAGAAGTTTGAACAAAATCGTTACAACCCGAAAACTGGCAGATGAAAGCATTCCGTATTGACTCGTCAGTACCAAATTTTCAATAACATGAAACCCGTTTCATGTTATTGTAAATACGGAATGCTTGCATCTGCCAGTTTTCGTGTTCTAACCGTTTTGTTCAAATATCCATAAAAATCATTTTCCATTTATCGTATTTAAGCAGTTTGGGACAATTCTGTCTGAACTCAAAGGCACAAACTGCAAGATATATACTTACAGTTAATGCTTAATTTACCGTTTAATGTGATTCGTGTAGAGAGTTGACCACGTATAATTGAATAATTTTCTACTGGGAAATGGAAAATTGCTAACACATTTATTGAGAAAATCTAACCGATTTTGATAGGCAGTGATTTAATTATGTCACTGATAAGTACTCAGGGCTTCCGATGAGTTAATTTGAACCCATCTTTCACTCATGGCATCGATCGCATTTTAAAAACAGCCTGAGGTTCCAGCTTCATTTGTGGTTAGGCATATCGCGAAAAGCGACGGAGCTTCCAAATATGATATTTCAGTTGAGCTTAATCTGAGGCCAGAGGAGGAGTGTTCACCAGGGCTGTCTCAAGAAAGCCTGACATTACTGGCGAAGGGTAACCTACCCGAGGCTACGTCATAGTGTTGATTTTTGAAGACAGTTGGCTGAAATTTCCAAAAGGCTGCAAGATCCGTTGCTATTTTTGAGTGGTGGGCAAGTATGATCAACGAAAACTTCTTAAAATTTATGTCTTTCTGCGATAGGCCTCTTTATCGTGACTGAGGTAAGGTTGCTTAAGTGAAATGTATTTGAATTCTCTTGCGTTTGTGTGTGCAATTGTTTGTATACGTTTCAAAAATCACCAGGTTGAACGTTTGCAATTGAGGTCCTACTGGCTACCGAGGTTCATATGCAATGTCTAACAGTAACACTGATAACACTTGCCGTAAAGACCGTGTCGGGTTGGTCACTGGCATTCCTTTTTAATTTGACGCTCAGTGCTGCACAGCGGTTGCATTTGTTCACCAAGCGCATAGTACCATCTTCTTTGGCTCACACCCGACTATGCACACTGCCTGTCAAACCATGTCTCCTTTAGTTGGACGAAATTATTACTCTTGGTTAAGTTTCTTTTACAACGTTAACTGCTACCAGCGTCGTGATCAATTCACCAGTTTCGTAACCGTCATAGCCGGACTGCAAATTACCGTCCACGTCATGTTTCCCGTTAACATTGAGCTCTGGCAAAGTCTTACGTAGCCGATATGTATATACCACTAAATATTGGAATGTACTCGTACGCTGCTTAGCAAAGCAAGTTTTTCGATATTGAGCCTACTTCAGTTCAGAGAATCTAGAAGTATGTGATTTATATCGTGTTATATCATGGAAGCCGCATACAGTGCAAGTCACAAGATGCGCGCTTGAACTGCAGGATGTTGTCCTTTGGAAAAGTAAATATGTCGCCACAAAATGCACTTCTAATATATTTTGTTAGTTTCATGTCACGGTAGAAAATTGTGATCGAAAAACAATTGCGTAGGCCACTCAAACGCAATAGTCAATTTTCTGACAGTACACATGCACACATATGGGAAACTGGCACTTAAGAAAGTTTTTAGATGAGACCCAACTGTGAAAAGTTAGGGCTTCGGCTGGATTCGAACCAGCGACAGACACAGCATGCCTCAACTCGACAAGCGCTCTACCAGCTGACCTACGAAGCCATACTGGGAGCTCGGGAATTTCACATATGGACTCTGTTACCCATAAAAATGTGATTCAGAAACGAAACAGCTCTCCTCTGGTCCTAAGCGAAGGAACAAATAAATTAGGTTCCAGTTTCATGATTTGAAGCCAAGCGATAGTGCCGTCAAACCTGAGTAATGATGCTGCATGTTTACCTGACTCACCTTATAGTTCGTTGACTTACGGCCCATTAGATATTTCAGATTTCTGTACGTGTACACCTATTTAAAAGACAGCGCCACCATTAACGACACACCACACATACATTAGTGAACCATGTGTACATTGTCTTTGCACAGAGCGCTGTTAGATAGATACAATAAGCAGCCAGCAATCGTGATCAACAAAACTGCTGTGTTTTGGGTGACACTCCAAAAATGGCAAATGGTGAAAATTGAGGTCAGGTTGTTTACGGCGCTATTGTCCCTCAAATACGGCAGCAGCAGGTCGACTTCTCGTGTTATAGCAACACGCAGTGACCAACAAACTAGATGATGATTAACTGGTAAAAACATTATTGATAAGTGAGTTAAGCATGCTTACACTTTAACTGAGAATAAACCGTAAAATCTCTAAACTTCGACTTGACGAGGCGCAACGACAGAAATTGAATGTCCTTAGACGGCACGTGCAACTTCGTGCCTTCACCTTGGAAAATAATACCGGGAAATCAGTTGGGCAGGCATTCCGGTGCCATATGAAGCTTAAAACGTGGTCCATGGAATATACTGTACATAGGCTTTATTGTTTAGATGATGAAGAGTGTTGATGCGATAGACAAAAGACCAACCAATGCTTTCTTCGAAGTTGTTTCTCAGTTAGATGATCGCAGTTTCAAAACTTTCAACACGACATTATAATGAGCACCCTTCAAAAATCAGTGTTGCTGCAATCAACACAAATATGCCTACCAACTAAGTCATTAACAACTAAACAGTCCTAGACCCATTTCACGGAATGAATGCTATTGTGAATACACTCATAGTGCGCCACATGAATTACCTGACTGGGTTGAAACTGTTGAGGGTTTATGCTCCTAATCGGACAAATTCAGGACAGCACTGGAAATGTGATGACCGTGATGATAGCGCACCTGTCAGTAAATTAGTAGATGACTACAAGGCTGCTATCACCCAAAAACCAGCTAATGTAATTAATCTAACGGTCATCCGAGGAGTGAATGAAGTTGATTAACATACAGCTGGCATCGAATCACTGAGATGACTTACTTGGGTTACATACACAGATCAAATTGCAGAAATGTGTTCTTCTATACAACTACTCACAGACGTCTTGCATTACACACTTCTGATAGAAGAGGCATTTAGACCGAGATGTAAAACTCGCAACTAAAATTGCCACTGAAAAGTCAATCACCCTTTAATTAGTTTTAATTATGTTGTATACATCACAAGTCATAGTGTGCAAGTATTTACGGTTCATGTACCAGTTTACAGCGCGGTGTGTATTCTTCATATTTGTGAAGTTTGAAAACACATCAACAATGACTGTTCGTGCAGGCTGATGAAAACTTCTCTGGAACTGTAGTCTTACATTACGCCCTTATTTGATTGAAACCGGAGAAGCTGTTACTGACCAACCATATTGATAATGGAAGGAATAACCTTGCGTTACCCAAACCGAGGCAATCTGGACAGTAATTCAAACACCCTAACTCACATCTTGAAAGTTATATGGTTAAACATGAAGTATTTTAAATTCGGTTTCATCTACGCTAACTGTGTAGGTAACTAGATGGCTCACATATTTCAGACCACCAAATTTCAATACAGTGTTGCGTTTGTGCGAACAGTATCGAATTCTCCGTTAATACGTGTGCCTGGATTAACTGTGTGAGGACTTGCTTCGGGTGTAGTCGTGTGAAAGCCACGCTTGCCGACTGACTACGGTTCCTTTGTTCTTTCCTGTCACAGAACGGTTCAGTTCACAGTGTTCGTAATAAAACGGAAATTTTTCCTTAATTTGTTTTGTTCGTTCTAGTGAGATTAATCAACATCCGTGAGTTAATTCAAGTAGGACTTAATCGAGTTTTCATAGTATTAACATCTCCAGTCTCAGTAACGTCTTTGCCCCCCAGGTTTCAATTTCTAGTTTAGCTGAGACAATGCACTTGTGAACTCGCAACAGTTAATTTTGTCATACATCTAGTTGTAATAGACGTGTTTTGTTGTAATGGACGTGTTTCTTATTAGAAGTTCCAAGAGTATATGCACATCTTGGTCAAGCTAGAATAACCAGTCTGAAGAAAAACGACCCCATCCAACTGATCACTCATTTTGTTGTCAAGAATAGGACAAAAAGAGTATAATGGTATTAGTTAGCGGCTTTCTGTGTGCTGATTTTTGTCGTAGAAGTACTAGCTACAACATATTCGTGACAATATTAATTCACTTTCGACAGCTACAACATACAGACACAAGCAACACGCTTCTTGCCTTGCTGTGACCATTTTTGTTAACTGAGCAGCCTTGAGAATATTATTCAGGCATCGAGTATTGTCCACGGAACGCGTGAAAATCGAAAGGAAATGGGTTGACAATATTGAATAGAAACTTTATTTTTGATTAAACATTGTCTAGTATCACTTGCTGTCGTCGATTCTCGTCACAAGTCAGTCCTAGCGAGTCTAATAGTCAGAGATGTAATGGTAAATATCTCACTCTTCCGATCTGTTTGTTTGCCACATGTAGACCAAACGTTAAAATCCAACAGCTCATCTGGCAGAAAAACCAACGTATTTGCCTGTTATTGATGTCGGCAATGAGGTTTAGAGAACGGTTTAGAAATTTATCCCTATTGCTTAGAATACTACGACATTCTAAGCACAGTGGGAGAAGGCTAGCCTCAATAATTATTCAAACATTGGCGCTGTGGGTCATCAAAGTGATTATCCAATTGCTTTCCTTTACCGGCAACAGCTTTTCATGGGTGCTTTGTTTCTGATGAAATTTGTTAGGCGAACGCAGATAGGTTGTCCATGTCTTGTCAAATGTGAAAACAGTTTACTCAGTCCGTAAGCGAACACTGAATCAAACGTGTTTTAACCCAAATACAACTGAAGACAGCCGGATCCGTATGGATTAAACTGGTTTAAACAACAGTTGAATGCATGTTCACCCAAAAATCTTATTACCACTTTCGCCTGATGTTCCGAGGTCGATGTTTTGCTTAGCGTTACTTAGAGCGATGACTCACAACTAAAAGATATTTATCGGTAGTTTGCAAAAGTGTTATGGAAGAATTCTGGATTTTCCCTGTAGGTATATTTAGCGAACGATTAGTTTTTGTTCTTCAACAAAACTTTGGCTCGGTCGTAAAGCCGCACAGTTAGTTGAAATAAAATGTGAGGAGAAAACACTTATCAAGACAACGGTTACGACTGTAACAACAGTCAAACAACAAGGTAGGCTTAGAAGATCCCATGTGAGCAGGTCATAACCGGTGACCGTAATGAATAAGCTGCTTTCGGTATTCAAGTTGACCTCCAGGAACTAATAAAGTGCAAGCAATTTGGAGCAAATTGAAAACAGCGAAAGTAAGAAACAAACAGCGGAATAAAGGCAACGCGGGAAAGCGGGTAACAACCCAATACTTCACTAAACCGTGAAGAATTGGTTTAGCACACGTGACCGTCTCACCGACACTGATTTTGACGGATAAGTTCAAAACGGAACAGATCCGGTGTCTCAAGTTTTGTAATCAAAGTTTTAGGGATATTTGAAACACTTATAGGATAGTACTACCTTTGATAATATTGAAAAACATCACTGTGAATTCTGAAATAATTCAGTACAACTATTCCGCAATACCAATCTATCGTCTTCACTGCATCAACGTGGTGAAAAAAGAGAAGGGGAAATAACGAAATCCATGTAGCCACGTGATCAGCATATATATAGAGGCTGTCTCAAAATTGTGTTCCGGCTAACATTTTGACGGTTTTTCTCCACTCGAAAAAGTAGTTTGTCTAGAAGTGTTAAAAAAAATACTTTGGACCAAATATTGTTGCTTCGCCAACCGAGTGAAGAACAGTGTCGAATTTCGCTAATCTTCACAGCAGAGATTTTTCGAAATCATACTGTTACATATTTTGTAACTCGCGTTAGACAGAAAATGGCAAGACTCACAGTTCCTTTCAACTTTATGATGACGTGTTTTTATAACTAAACAACCTCCTAGGTTCTGTTTGCTTCAGACTATTTCAGACTTGATCAGTAACATCCTTCAAGCGGTCTCTGACCTACAAAAGCATTACCTACTCGTGGCCTAGAGTCCCAGCAAAATACCAACCGGATGAAGATGAACGGTTCATTTTACTCTATTATGCACTGCGTTTTTTAAATGAACGGTTATTTTGTCACAAACAGCTTTTTAGAAAACGGACAAAAGTTAAATATTATTTCTCGGAATGTACGACTTAGACTTTCCTGTAAAATATTTACAACCGCTCGCATTACATACTACAACTATTGCACCAGTGCGCTGTGAACTTGCTGGCGATGAAACACGTCACAGTTTTTCCCTCTTGCGAAAAATAAAACTGACATCGTGAAACCTGTCCATGTTTCTGCCAAACATATTTTTGGTTTTACGAATATAACACGCTGTTGATAAGTTAACTACACCCTATCCACTTAACAAGCATTGTGTATGCATTCGTTGATTTTCCTTCCAATTAGGATCTGCCTCACTGGAAAATGGTACAAAGTACACGATGTGTTCAACTAAGTGACACCGATTATACGTGGGAAACAGAAAGTACATTATACCGGATTTCCTCGTCACATGAACTAAATATTGCGGATGAAGGAGTGTACACTTGTCGAGCAAACAACACTTCACAGGAAATTGCCTCTGCAGAACTTATTCTTCAATGTAAGTCAGTGTTTTTACATTGCGTTACGATCACACATCACTTATATCACAGGATACTCATTTGGCTTCACGATGCGTACTCTTCAGATCCACCAAAACTACTTCATCACTCAACCATCACGCAATCGATTCTGAATCTCGATGTTGCCAGCAGTTCAAAAAGCACTGAGGAACCAGCCAACGTAGCAGACAGAACCGAACTGCTAAACGACCATCAGGCCGAAAACGGCCATCTGCGTTCCAATAAAGAAACGGGGAGCATATTATCTTGTTATATACGAGCATATCCACCTCCAAACCGAATAGTATGGGAATATTTACCGAAGGGCAAAGTTATGTCATGCCCACAAGTGACGTTTATTAAACAGAACGCATGTAATTGCATGCAAGAAGAACATTTGGCGGAGTACACGAATACGGAACCATCAGAGCAAGAACACCGATTACACACGGTCAAAATGATAACAGGCCAGCTGGCTACCAATATCTTACACACACAGATGAACCAGATGGACGGTTACACAAATTCTGTCGCGATCGTTCAACTCAACTTTAATCGGGATTCAAAGCCTGAGTTGGGTATGTATGCGGCTCATGTGGAAAACGTGCATGGTTGCGAGACCTGTTATGTCCAGCTGAAGAACTATTGTGAGTTATAGTTTGCTTTAACTGATTTTAAAGTTGCTACAGTTTCAAAGTAGTTTAGAGGTCATACTTGATAGTGGTCAAGGTGGAGGCGTTTTATTCAGGGTACCGTGTAAGTTGACTTGATAGCAGTCTTTCTCGCGTTTTATTATTGCTGAGATGGCAGCCTCAAGGTCAACTGTCACTTTATCTAGTACCCACAGCGTTGGCGTCGAGGATCTTTGGAGGAAATAGTGCATGGTGGTTTCTTATGATTCATTTTGTTCCACTGTTTCGGACTCTCTCTCTCTGACAGGAAACCTCATCAACATGTGCCGTACAAAGCTCTGGATATACATATATATATATATATATATTACTACTACAACTGGGTTTGGGAAGATAGTTATAGTGGAAGTTGACGGTGAAAACCTATCCCATGAAACTGGTTGATATAAATGAACCTGAATGCACCTACAAATACGCTGGCCTAAAACGATGAATTTTTGACTGGACTCGTGAGTTATGTGATAAGCATCAAGCCAAATTCACTACACCGCCCCATGGATTCTCATCATTCAAAAGTAGCCTAGTCGACTCTGTATCGATCAAGAATATGCCATCAAATGTGGGGGCTCATTTTGTGCTAACTCCATGAAGTTTCCTTACGCAAGCTGCTTTTTTGGTCGTACAACTAACCGGTTTTACAAAACAAAGGAACACCGCGCAAGATAGCTGACCGAAGCAAGGCAAAACTCACTTTTTCTGCAATCCTGAATTGAGTCACCAACTGTCCTTGAATGAAACTTTTCAATCGCTTGCCCAGTCACCAACCAAAATCAGTTAAATTTTAAGGTTGGATTACTCTACAGTCACCAGACTTTGTTTGCTGAGTCTGAAGTTATGGGCTGCCAGGACGTCTATTCAAATTTCACCGTTGCTAAAGTTCCCATCGTTTACTTGTTAAACCGGAAGTTTCGTTTGGACATATATTGGTGACCTATTATTTAAAATCGTTGGAATTTACTGAGTGATGAGTGCTATTTCATATAAAGTGTTATGTCATTATCGATAGAATAGGGACTAACCAAACAGGCCGTTCGCTAAATTTCGTAGTTTCAAAATAATATGGTGCCTGATGCGTAATGTGAACCGTGTGGTAAGGATTACAGGGTCGTGTCAATAAAACTATTTCAAATATAGGGGTTGGCCCAGTAAAAATGAGAAACATGTAAACAGGGGTGGCAGCGTTTGCATTTCCCCAGTGAACTAAGAGAGATCCGGACGGTATGAAAGTTAAATTAGTCGAGCTGATCTTGTGCGCAGAATTTCGCACGGATTTCATGATTGCATGTAGCCACTCAGTGCGCTCCTTCTCGATGGGCTCACAGCCAGCTCGAGACTTCGCCTTGAACCGCGTAATAGAACGTGTTTACTTGCTATGGCACCACACTTGACCGGGTTTAAAGTCAAACATTAAGCGAAGGAGAGCATGGGCAACATAAAAAATAATTGTACTGGCATAAGCTGGCCTGGTCAAGCTATCTGTTTAAGTCCAGCTAGGCCGAAGTATTGGAAGAGATGGGCTAAAATCTTTATCAACCTGGACGCATAAACGTTAGAGAAAAGCTATTAAATAACTAGCACGCGTTGAAAAGTGCACCTTACTCGCCATGGTGATGTATTAACTTAACGGTTCAGAAGAATGGTCAGTGAACGGTTAACTTTGAATGTGTACCATCGAAACGTAGGCTTACCTGTAGTGCATGTCCTCATCCAAACTAGCACCCGAACTATAGTCATCTTGCTTCTGTCGAGTGTCACTCCATGAACTCAAATTATCTTAGTTAGCCATCAGGCTTTATAGAATTTTTGTAAATAATTGGCTATTTCTGTATATTCTAAATAGTTGATCGTACACAGGATCTCTCGGTAGTGTTGTGAACTGTGTTACAGATGGGAAGTCGTGAAGTGTGGTGCTACTAGCCGGATTTCAGTCGCATTTCACTGAACTTGATTTTTTCTCAGTTATCTGAGTTATCAGAAACCAGCTTCTCCAATTAAAAATATTGTACAGACATCTTTAGGTGACTCGGAAACTCATCACATCTGTCATGATATGGTCAACAAATCGTGATCATATATACTAACTGGAAAAACATGGCCTCAACATTCTGCGTACAAGACAACCTGACATTAATCAGGCAGGCACAATCAGGTAGTGATATTTTGGACCGGCTTGTCAGTGCCTATCAACCTGAGATATAAATGCCCATTTTGATAATAGGCAGTTCCGCACTTTTACCTTAATAATTAGCACCATTCAGAGTGGTGTGATGCATAGGTGCAACAGAGTGAGGATCACGAATATCACTTGTTAAAGTGTATCAACAGATTAGTCCACATGAAAACAAATCCTTATTCAATAAACAGCGTTCTCGAGCTATGTACTGCTATATTTCTGCAGCGCATAGCCGCCAGACTCTTGTACGAAGCATACACTGCAATGCATTAATGTGACTTGCAAATTTTGAATAGAAATCCATTTTGAGACTACTCGTGCACAGTAAGAAAAAGACAGAACAACAGATCAGATGTTAACACTGTAAACTGAATCCCTTTCAGCAGGGGTTTAGTCATACTTTAGAACTTGCAACTCCTCATTACTCACCGTAATCAGATGGTTTCTAAATAGAGCTGTGTAAGCAGCTGCCTCCTCTAATGTAACGAACATATCCGGGACGGCCAACCCCTATTAAGAGTTGCAAAATCAACTTATCCATTCAAATAATTGCATAAAAATGTGAAATGTTGAGAATCAGTAAGTACAACAGTGTTGACGACATTATCAGATCAAACACTAAATCCGTATTTTGTTAAAATATCCTAAGACTGCGGAAAGTTCATCATAGAAAGTGTTTTTCTATCTTTATATAAGCCCTATTTGAATTCACAACAGACGGGGGAACAAGAAAACTCTGCAACGTGACGTTATGTTGACGACCAAAAAACATGTACTTAAGTATTGGTAAACACGGCAATCCTGGTCAAAATTCTCCATTTATTTCGTATTCTGTGGAAAGACTACAAATGTTTTTTCATGAATTTGTGAACTCTCAGAGTGAAAATAGATCGAACGAAAAGTTTCGACCGACTGTTCCTTTGTAGGCCATATACCCCGGGTTTTACTCAAAAATGTGACGGTACACTGGATAGGCTACAACCGAACACCCTTAGGAAGGTTCAGGTTGAAATGAGTAAATATGTATATACGATGGTGATTCAAATTGAGGGAGTTAATGCTAGAAGAGATGGGTCATACAGAACAGAGGAGCGTAACCATATATGAACTGTGTTGCTAGAGCCGTCCAAGTTAACGTAGAGAAATTACGATTAGCTGATAGACACAAAAGTTGAGGCTTGTGAGACAGCAGTCAAACAAGTAAAAGAACGAAAACATTAGCAGATTTTCCAGCATCATGTGTAGAAGGACCATCATTGCCATGAAAAGAGAAGATATTCTGTGGAAGGAAGTTGACCAGTAAAGTTCTCCACAACCATTCCGTTACACATGTGAGCTGATAACACTAGACACACTGGGAGTATCTATAAGTATGGAAATGTCGCTACATTCAAGTTTATCATCCTTTGCATCAAACAGCCAAATAGTCTTGGTGGTTGCCTAGAAACCCTTAAAAAAATGAAACGATTACGCGAGCCTACATGACCAGGAATATAAACAGGCATACACGTCCCACAAACTTAGAGTATTTTCCCAGCTTTAGCATTCAGGTGGGTATTCGAGCTGCCTTCTTCAATGGAAGCTTTAGGAAAGGTTTTGCCTTTGTGGTGGGGAAGAAAATCCTAAACCCTGCAACAGCTGAAATACGGCTCTTATTTGTGTAGGGTGAGATTAACGATCACCCTGTTGCTGATCCAACACTGCACATTTCCATCATCATCACCATCATCATCAACAACAACATCAAAGTCACTAACTTATCTTAAAAGACCATGAACTACTATCGGGCTCTATCAAGAGCAAAAGTTTGACATGGTGCTTTTTTCCGAACAAGCTGGCTGAAAAGACAATGGAAATGTGACAGCTTCGATCATCTGTGAGTGGTGTTTGGTAATAAGTTACCTTGAATCAAAGTATTTTACTAAGGCAAACTAACAAGTTTATCACTATTCAACTTTCCAAGGTCAACTAATGAGCTTCCGCGGAACAACACGAGATATTTTGGAATGTTGCAATTACCTACAATAATAATTGGGATGAAAGAATGATGAGTTTAAATTCTATGTAAGATTGAAATGTAGTCAATTCTAGTTAATGTAGCTAGCGCCTTATCAAAATGAATCTATCCAGCGGAATCGAATTTAGGCGGTTATCATTTGCAAGGGTTATTATGACTATTGGGAACAGGTGCATTACTGGCTGGGTGAAAGATCATTTTATTGGCAAGTCAGCAGATAACGATGACTGGTCGAATAGGTCAGAGAAAATATCATCGTGCACAGTGGAACATTCAATTGGCTAACTGAAGGAAACTTTACAAACAGAGTGTCTTTCTGAACACAGCTTATTATTCTACAGGTTAATAATATAGTTCAGTCTTAACAGAAGGCTGGGCTGACCGTAAAATCCCAGCCGCATAAATTACCGCTTAAACATTTGAATAGAAAACGGGACAAGCCACGGTATTCTGCACCGTTTGTCAGTTAAGTTCTGCCAGAACTGCTTGTTCTGTGGCAAAATCGCAAACTACATCATTTCAGTGGTCTACATACGATCGTTAACACACCGTTCCGCCTCCATTGCTATTGACATCACTAAGAGGTCGGTGGATTCCGCGTCATCAAGTTTTAAGATATGTGAGGCTACACAAAACGCACGTTACACTACACATTTCGTTAATTATTAGGACATTTTTAAAATGCCTTTCACTTTTTAGTGGTTAAAATTGAGTATAGTCTGCTCCACTGTTTTGTCTGGTACCCTATAGTGACAGTTCGCATAGCACAGTTACCCTGACGCTCTAATTATACTTTGGGTCAACAGAGGAAGCAGAAACATATCAATAATAGAGATACTGAAAAATTGTTAGTAAGTAGCTCAAATGTTTACGCTATCTTTACAAGACCAGATCACAATCAATTAGATAAGGTGTTTGCCTACTTGAGAATGTTTGCCGAGCACGCGTTGTGTGAGGCTAATAGTGAATATAAACCAGAAACACAGCGTCAGATGTGCAGTTGTCACAGCTTTCGGTTGATGATACCGGAAAATTGGGAAGGCACCAACAAGCACAATGAAGATTCAGCTTCAAGTGACAATCATCTAACTGTCGATATGGCAAGGAATGATTTTGAACATTCCATATCTAATAGAGTGACCCGGAAAAGAAGTTGGACAGCACTGTGTGGAAAGTGTAGGAAGAGGGAGCTTCGAGGGAGCAACGTTTCCTCGGACGAAGCGGTTGTAACACTTTTCAGATTAAAATGTCTCCGTGCTACAGTTCCTAGATTCGATGTAAAGTTAAGATGCAACAAGTGGTCTCTCAGGATCTACTTTAACACTTCCAGTGAGAAACTAGATCGCCTGCTTGTATAAGCTGGTAGACGCGCTGACTGGTACACATAAAACAAATGAAAGAAATCAACATTCTGTTGGCACGGGCAGGCGTATCTAGCTTATATTTGTAGACATTGAGATTTCAAATGCAGGATGACGTTGTAGTTTTGGTGAAACCGGTGCAGTTCTTCTGATGCGTATGATGAGCAACTGCTGGTCAGACCCGTCCGTAAGACATCGCATACACGTACAAACCTATGCACTCCAACTGCCTGAGGGTCTGGCACAGTGGTTTTCCGATCTGCCAGTATACCATAATTTACCTATTCCGGCGGAGGCTCCAATTCTCGTCACCTGAACCATTTGTCAGATCGGGCGAAAATTCATCCGGATATTGTACCAATAAACAGTTCATAAACCTAGGATACTCTATTGGTCATGACAATCTCCCAGAACTAAGTTTTGTCCAGGGTTAATAACATCCAGTTGCAAGCCCACCACGTCTTAGGTGACCTAGATGTAAACGAGATGAGGTAGACCACCTCATTTGAGTGAGTTGGGGAGCCTATTGGTTACAGTCTCAAATTAATAACACAAACTACGACTAGTGAACCTCAGTAAAACGCAGCCCTCCGCTGCTGCCAATTTCTAAACCAAATAAGAGGGGCTGTCAACAGGTGGCCTACAATGGACCCCGCAACGTAACTCGAAAGCAGAACAACCGATAGATACACGATGTTCACCCGCTTCATTTTAGTAATAGTTCATGTGCGGTATTTGGCGAGAAACACAAATAGCCACAGGTTGTTCTTTGATTTGTAGTTTCCCGCATTGTCTTTACATTGCTCTATCCAAAATAGGTTTTCATAAACCACGGCTCTTGCTTGACACATGAACAAGATTTCGCTAAGAAATTGACGCTGGAATCTGCCAGAGGACTGAATAAATCTCTGATATTTCTTCCTGTGGAGCAAATAACTGAGCCTTGAAGCATAACATCGAATGCAACTTATCAGGCATTCACAAAACTAGGCTAAAAGAAGATATTCGTCACTACTTGCAATGTGGCACTACTGACTTGATTGATTGCTGGTGAATACCGGCTATTCAGTAGGTTAATGCTTTCCATTGGGTCCGATACGCAACCTTCATGTGTTTGTTCCAGTTTTCAACAAATAGAGACCAACTCGAAGCAGTTCCATGCCGATCGCGTCGTCAACTCTTCAGTCCAAATTTCTTCAATCTCTAGCGTTCAGTGTTTGCCTGAAATTCAAACAATGAACTTCGGAACGATAATTGGGTACACCACAACGGTTTACACCACAGGAATCACGGACCAGTGGAAGAAGGCATCATCTCTACAGTGGTGAGCGGCACCTACCCACATTACCGTGTATTTGGCCCTCACGTTTGGAATCGGCATATCTCGACAAGTGTAGATAGTTTGAGATTGTGTGATCATGCCGAAGAAATCATACAGTGAACCGTTAACATGCGCTCAAATGTCACACCTAAAAGTCAACTAATACCAGATAGACGTTTACCTGACATCCATGCACTTTCGTTTTTATCGACGACGGACAAGTATACTGTGAACGTACAGTATAATTTTAATACACTGACCTATCAAGTGAGCACTACTAAAATTTGCGGCAAATCAGCTGTGCTTGGGTTTGAATTCCATCGATTACGGACTTAATCCCTATTGCTTTTGCGTATTAGCTTGATGGGGAAAGTAACGCATTTTTAAAAGAGGCTCAGTCGTCGAAAAGTTTGGATTTTGGCTAGATTAGCAAGAGCATTGGAAAGAGCATGCTGAGACGAAGTCAGTTCGTAACCAGTTGCTCTACAGAGGCACCCAGGAAGCTCAAAATATTTGCACTGTGACCCGGTTATCCACTCAACAGACTGTGCTTTTGTGGAGGAAAGTCGTGCGATGAAGCAACATATTCGCCGCCCAGTTTGTCAGTTCCTCTTCATTCGTGCGCTTGCATTTATGGATCGGAATTCCGGGACACAGTGTAGCGAGGCTTCCAGTTGTACATCCAGTGCATTTTTGTCTAATTCCGTTCTTTCAGCTGTTGTTATCTGTCGTAGATTTTTACATGTCCGTTAACGTCTAGTGGACCAACCTCGTTGACTGACGACCCATTCATTCTTTCGTTTGGTCCTTGAACCTACTTCTGTGAGCCTTGACCATCCTTTGTCTCTGCACTGAGTGTTAGAATAATCGTTTGTCCGATTAGACCGACCATCGCGGTATGAAATCCGCCAAACTGAGCAGAATTTTGACCGCCTGACAACGTTTCTTAATCATTTCAAACCGAAATACTAACGTCACCGAGGCGCATTCAGGTATCTATATCGTTTACAAGGTCCTGCGGAGATTGAGTGTCATAAGTAGAATATACTGCGTAGGTCTCATTTGGATCGCTCTCTTCTGAAACCAGAACCTGGAAACTGCCCAACGTTTGCTCTTTCCAAACCTTATATTTTTGCTTATTTAAAGTTAGAGTTCAGACGACTTTTAATGTAAACTGGTCTCAGGATATTGATAAAAAGTGTGCAGAAATCTGATAATGATCATGAAATTGGTAAAGAGGTGCTCCTTAAGCGAGTTATTCCGCGGAACCCAGACGTCCACTTAGTTACTGCTTTAAACAGTTAGTCCGAATTTACTGCGGGTCATTTGACAAAACGTGCACTCAGGCAGATTTGTAAAACAAGGGTTTGAGAAACTCTTGCTTTCTTGAAGAACACGATCGGTATGCGCAGTTTGTAAACAGTGTTTTCACTCTAGTAGGCGTTTTCTTTTCACAGGTGAAACGCACAAACTCTTTTCGTAAGAAATTAATCAAATTGACGGATTTGTGCTCTTTTTTTACGCGTAAATTTGTTAGAGATAATAAACTATGAAGATCCATTGAGACAGTGTTCGATAAGATATGCTGAATCTATCGTACGGACGTGGGCAGAAGATTTTCACCATATACTACGTCTTTTAATTAATTAATATTTTTTCTGGAAGTAAATAAATTGGTTGTACGAGTAGTCAGTTAGACGCATTAATCTGACGTGAACGTTCATAACGGCTAAGTACAATTGCAGCATATACCGGGAAAATATACTGAAGGCGTTAAAAATGGTTCAGCTGAACTATGGTTCATATTGGAAGGTTGGTAAATACTGGCTGTACATGATTTCCAGTGTTTATCATACAAGTATTTATTACGAAAAGATATAAAGAAAACTGAACTATTAGCCTCGCATAAAGACATTCTTACTATGTGGTCAACACCATCCATTTTACGAAGGGTGCAAATTTGCAACGATGTCATTCTCAGGACAACGCTCAAAGTTCATTCTGAGGCCCATCTAGATGTACTATATCAGGCTATCTCAAGTTATTTGGAGAAACATTTTATTCAGTCCTAACCAATTTGTCTTATTATCGACACGTCCACACATCAGAAAAGAATGCATTCAGAACGTTTTAAGGATCCAAATTTTAGACTTAAACATAACATAACCTGTATCTACGTCGGTTGTTAAGTAAATGTACAAACAAATAGCTGTCAGTCGGTCGGTACTGACCAAAATTATAACCAATTTCAAAACCCCAACCTCAACGTCGTGCAAGAAATGTGCACATGACTTATGCGTCGTCAAGCCGATCCCCGCTGATTACTCCATTTTCAGACATCTTGCAAATGTAATTCAAGGATTGATCAAAAACTGACCAATTGATGACTACGAACCTACCAAAAACCTCGATCTGTATTTCTACGTCAGGATTCACTCAGATTGTGTCCTTCAGCTTAAAATCACGTGATCACGTGGAGCAGCCTTAAGTGCAGAGTAAGTTTATGAGAAGAATATAACGAAAACCCCAATTATGTAACTGTCATCCAGAATATAGCCACACGCAGCTCAATTATTTGTGACAAATAACCAATAAAAATTCTGCAGGAATCTGTGATTGTTGAGAACAGTGAACTTGCTAGCAAGGATCGATATTTCGGTCATCAGTAGTTTGCTGAAGTTGCTATTTATCATCTTCACACGTTTCAACACCAAAAGTAGTGTTGAAAGAGTATGGACGTACATGATTGAACGCTGTACCCGGCGGAAGTCGATGAAAGACCTTAAAAATCTAGGGCACCTTTTTGGACGGAAGAAGGTCGTCTAATTCCCAGAATTGTTGACCATTTGGACTAGGACATGACTGGTTGTCTTTGTCACAAATTATGAGGAGATCCTTGACAACATGCTGGTTGCTTCTTATTGGTTGAAGTCTGCATTTTTGCAAGCACTTTTGTCTGAAAACCGCGGTGTTCACTTCACTTATCATTTACTACTTCCTGTAATTGTGCTTACTGGCACAAATTTTCTCGCGATTTTTATAAACTTAGACATCTTTCTTGTAGCATATCTTCCGGTGTGACCAGAAACAGCGAACCTTAACGTGGTTGTACCAGTGTTTTACAGGTCGAGCCACACCATATTGCATTTGTAATGCACAGGTGACTTCATTTGACACAGTCGACATTTACTAAAGATGATTGTAACACCTAAACTGAAGAACGCCCAAATTTCTTGCCGAGATGTCTATGCAGTTGGTCAACTTGGAGTTCTTCTTTCCAGTACCTTTCTTGGTTAAACTGCTTTCCGCTGCAACCTGTTGGTGCCACGTGAGACAAATACATATGAAAGCTGGAGCCTATTGAACTTTACGGTGTAAGATGTGTACAGTTGGATAGAGATAAATAACCGCTTTTTACAAATAGGCATTTTATCGTACTGGAGGGTGTTTCGTGGTGGTTTACATCGCTAGCTGGTGGTTGCCAGCCAGTAGAAGAGGATGCACCTTATGACAGTTCTCGTTTGATCTGGCAACTGACGGGATATTCCAAAGGTAAGTTGAATGCACTCATTGGTTAATTTCTATCAAGGAGGAGATATTCATAAAACATGATGAACGATCCCCAGGAATTTCAGCAACCCATACCCATCTGTTCCGCCGAGTGTTCTGGTGAAGTGAATACGCATGGCATTGTGCCTTTTGGGTTTGATGAAATGTGCAAATTTCGTGTCACTAGATGGAAAGCTGACGGTTCACACAGTGTCCATCAAGTGACCTCGTACTTGTAGCCAAATGACACGTTTAATTATATGTGATCTCTAGCTAATCATGAGAAACTGACAGGCTTAGTGGGTGGAACAAAACTTTCAACTATGATGTTTGTCTAAGTATCCCTTGTGACACATGTTCTCATTTATGTAGATCGCTAGAGTAATATTTTGGATAATATTGATTGTCCTATAAACTGTTTTGGTTAGCATAACTCATTATTTCTTCCTCCCTTAAGTTGGCTTCGTACCCACTTGGTCGCACTGAAGTACAGTGCATGAGAAAATCACTTCCGCTGCAAAACCAATCGATGGTTCATCAGATAGTGCGTATCGTTGAACTTTTCAGAAGCAAGCGGGAATGAAAACAACAGTGTTCTTGTCTACTGCGTAGTTAGCATTTACAATTAATCATCGAGCCAGCTATGACGTTATCATACATGCAGGCGTCATGTGAATTCATGATTTTGAGTAGAGTTCACCAACAGTGAGTATTAACTAACCATTAACTTTTAACATTTCACGCTGAAAGATTTGAACACTGTCGTAAACCGCAAGTGTGTTGGTGAGTGTTGACATATCCGTGGATACTTGTCTCGAACATAAGCTGTGCACATTATCTAGGACGGAAGTAGCCTGAGTCTGATTTTTGTCAAATGATAAATTTTACGTAGAATTGCGAAAGTCGTCATTTAAATGTGAATGTTAGATTTTACAAGTAGTGAATAAGAGTGAGCAGATGCAAGAATGCACCTAACCACGGTGACTAAATTAAGTATCGGTTGTAATGAAAATCCACAGTCATAGCGAACTCGCAGCCCATGTGTGGAATAAGTGCATTGAAAAACGAAGAGTCAAATTACACTGAACTTAATGTCTTATCCTCTCTCGCTTATCGATTTTCCACCCCTCAAATCGATTGTTTTAAAAAAGCCTACACTGAAAATGTTGTTGGCCGGTGATTCCAGGCCAACGACGAATTGGTTCTAAGCTAAAGTTGTATTACATTATGTTAGTCTTGCAGCTTGTTGAGCAAGTTACACATAGTCATAAAATGTCCCTATCAAACATATTTACCAGATGTCATCTACAATCTCCAATACATCCTTTGCTATGGGACAGAAAGATCATGTTTTCTGGCCGTGATTCTCATGGATCCGCTTCTACCTAAGTTTCTTTTGGACGGACGTTGTGTTACAAAATTGCAGGTGTACACGGAAATAAACACCTAAGCTATCCTTGTAACATTGGCTTGGTTATCCTAAATGCAGGAAGGGACGGTCGCTCAGTAAACTTTCCCCAACACACCATACTATTAGTTCCAAATGTTGGCGTCAGCCAGTTCCTGCTCAAACAAGTCAAAAATTGTTATCGCATACTGAAGAACAATTCGAATTACTGATTCAAGATGATACTATTGTGATTTGTTGACCGTAAAACAGATTCATATTCTTAATCAAAATTCACGCTATTTACAAAACTAACTTCAATTAGCGGCGTGCTACACTTCTATATATAGTAGTGTTTTACTTTTTTAACGAGTACTTCAGTATATATACTGGAGAACAGTGCTGTCCTGAAATCAATTATTACAAAACAAGTCGCTAAACTAAAAGAAATGCCTGTCTCCAAAACACGTCCTGAACGTACGGTAGGTTTCAAAGTTAATCACAACGAGCTCTGTTATGGCAGACGTTTAAACAGACCATTCTGGCACAAGTGCCTGCTCTCCATAACGAAGGATAAAGGGTGGACCACTGCTCAGTGTGTCACACGTCCAACGTTCTGATGTGACCGAACAAAATTGAGGCACGGATCGTTTAAGTGAGGGAAGATGAGGTGGTGTCACATGTGCTGCTTGCTCGGTGCAATAATGTAACCATTTTGGTTTAGGCACTTCCGGTTTTCTGGGCACTACATGTGGTAACCTTTCAAGAAATCTTGTGCCAAGCTGTGAAAAAGACGGGTGGAAGAGTGACAAAGGAAGACTTACGTCAACGCATTAGGACAGAGAAAATAAGGGATTTTGTACAATCGGGCTTTCCCTCGACGATATATAGCGTCAGAATGATGGTCACAGATGTGAGTAGGTTATCCAGTGTATCCTCTATCAAAGAGTAGTAGGTGAATGATGTTGCACATGTTTTCTTTCGCCGATTTCGAGCAGTAGCGGGAAAAGTCATTGCAGTGTGTGGTGTGAGTCACGTTATTGAAACACACGGCGTTTATTCGGAACTTGTCCTCAAACCTCTGGTTAGAAAGTCGTGGAAAAGATCTGAATAAGAATGGAACAAGAGTTCATTATTTTTCGGAAGCGGTCAAGTAAAAATTCAAAGGGAGTCCGAAGGTCAAGGTCAGTTGTAAATGCAGTTTAAAGTCTGTTGAACGTGAACCGAAATTGTTTACGACATTCGTTTCACGACACACAAATATCACCGAAGTTTACATGGTATATTAAAATACACATATCAACGTACTTCCACAGAGCGTGATACCCGCATGAGGTGTACAAAAGAGAGCAAGAACAATGCCTGCTTTAAAAATCGAAATGTTGTTTTGTGATCAGAGTTACACAATGAGTTAGACGCTCAGCGTACTTTGCAGATTGTTCGTTATAACGAAGTTAACAATATTGGTAAACAGATTGAGAACGTCCTCAAGAGTGTTGAAGAAGGCCACCCGAGGTGGTTGAAACGTAGAGTATAACAACTTGCCCGAAACGTTGTGTTAATCCCAATCTGTTTACCAATAACATGTTGAACACGACGCCCAAACTATTCAGCTTCATTCGTACTACATTTGGTGCGGATATCTTACAACTGATTACTAATCAAAGTTAACGATACCCTAAAGTTTTTTCACAACCCGAATACCTCTATTTAGGCAGTATTACTATAAATATACCTGCGTACATATGTGTGCGATGTTGTGGTTCTTTTGTTTTTGGAATAAGTCATTTGCAAAATCTATTCAAGCATGGAACTATATTTTTTAAACCCCCCATAAATAAACTACAACTATTCGGTGTGAATTCCGTTTGCCATTCACTACGAGAACGTTGGAATTTATCCACTTCATTCAATAGTAGTAGATAACAGTGGCAAACGGACTGATCAGATACGAACTACACACTCGGGTTACCATGATTTATTGTTGAGAAGAATCAATCGTTTCAAATTAAAAGCAGAAAGATCTGTGTTATTCAACAATTTTAATTCACTGCTAGACTTATCAACATTGTTCTGAGATAAATAGTTCGAAGCAATTTTGTACGGAGTACTTTTGTAGCTGAACCCAAATCAACCGATATTCTGTAGTCACTAATTATCTTCCATTACAAACGATTGTCAAAACCGATCTACTTCAATGAGCTCACGTTAGGACAGCAAATTAATAACAATAAGCCTTACCTCTAGGTGGCCAGAATAAACAAGAGGCTTAACAAATAAATGAAGATAGTTAATTCTCCGCCGGAGAAAAAGCCGAATCAACTTGATCTAGAAATATGGACTTCGTAAATATATTGGCCGAGGATCTAGTACTTTAAGTGAACAGCTAGAATATCTGTCTACCATTCAGACGTATGCTACGGATTGGTGTGGTGATGTGAAGTAAGTGAGTTGCTCTGCTCCTTGTAAACGCTGCCCTAACTAGACGTAAAATCCATTAGAAGTGAACTGAAATCTCTACTATCAACACTATCAAATACAACGTTTGGTGATCAAGTTTGATTAGAAAGGTGGAGTGTTAACGCGAAGACTACAAACCAGTAAATTTTCAGTCTCACGATTTGCGTTAGCTTCCACGTCGCTTTGCATCGGTTCCTTTTGAACTGTACACGTGTGGGTCGTGCGTAAAACAAAACGCCAAACAATCGGTATTGTGCTTACTTTTACACAATAGAACTGACATTTTCCATTAAGCTTACTGTACTTTTGAACTTTCAGAGGAATGTTTTCAAGTTGAACATCACTCACATTTGATCGCAGCCTTCGCATTTAGATAGACTTACCAGCCAGCCTCTTTCGAAAATTGTGCACGCTTTTCACCCGCTACTGTGTTAGTCCTTCTTGTTTTGAACGAGTAAGGCAATACGTCACTTATGTTTGTCGTATAGTTCGATTCATCAACGCCACGGCGAACTACCTCTATAGTAGTCAAACAAAGTTATATACGACGATCGTTTAACTTCAGTCGAGTTATGTAGCAAAACACATGCAAGTTAACTTGTAATTACAAGAAGCAAACGGTGTCCTTTATTTTGATAGGTATTGAACGTAAACTTGAGGCTTCTCATCTGGATTATACAAGTTTCACCATCGTTGAATAGCAGGCGATTTCAATTAGGTATAATCAACAAGCTCAATTTCGGTTATTCATCCTCAAATTGAATACATTTTGCAGCAATTTCCTGAGAAGTCATAAGGAGGGGGGTGATCCAGAAAAGGTCGTTTGCTGCAGTCAAACTGTGTCAGGCTATAATTGATGCACCGTTCGAACAGTGATTCTTATTTATGGGTACACACCGATTGGTTATAGAGACAAATTCAAACTGTCTCATCTGTGGATGTAACACTGTTCCTCACTGATTTTTACTGCATGACCCTCAAATGATAGACAAATCGAAATTCGCTTATCAATTCCACGAAGTAATTCGAATTCACGAAAGTTGGTGGTATGGCGCTGCTAACAGGAGTACCTATTCCACAACTACATGTTGCTCACGGAGCCGATCTGTTAAATATCTGGTTCTGAGACCAACGTAATTGATTCCCCAAGAACAAAAGAATTGCCAAAAATAGAATGAAGAAGCAAAATCAGGGAGGTTGCTTCCTTCAGGAGCAAACACAAAACTGTAACTGAAGCACATCGGACACCCAGTTTTGTGGAGAAATATTTTACTAACGGTAACTGAGACCCTGTGCTAGATAGTTTCAACTAGCGCGTCACCCATGGAAGGTGAAATTCTGTACAAGGTCCCCATTCCTGCTAGGTGCTGCTGGTCTCCGTCATTTCGGCGTTGCTTGGCCCTGTCTGTGAACTTTTCCGATTAGGCAGTTTAGTTGATTTTTTTTACTTTGAATGCCATTCCATCGGCATGGCAACAACCTTGCCTATTTTACCATTTGAAAAACTCACTTACTTTTCAGGACTAATGAGTCTACTTTTGTCCTCACGACCGTCTGTGACTGATGTTCAGTCACAACAGCTGCTTAATTGTTTTCACCAGTTCTGTCTAAAAACTATGGGAGTAATAAATAACCTGGCAAAATTACCGGGGGATAAAATTACAGGAGTAAGCTGTCCATCCAACAAATGGCAATGAGAGTTTTTCTATTCTACACAACATTCGTATACTGTGCTTGAGGGTTTAAATCTATGTGGCTCAGTGGATTATTCAACTTATATGAGATATTTTCATCAAACACTGTGCTGTGAGGTAACTGCGATGAACCAAATTTCCAATAAACTAGGAATACTCCTACTTGTTTCTTTGTCAGTTATCGGTAAACAGATTAGGGGGGGTTGGGGGTTACACTTTGTTAACCGTTAACGCACCCATTACTTCTTGTCCTGACACTCTTCCGCGTTCCATCAAAATTATCAGCCACTCCCGATGTCCCTATAAACCCTCGCGTGGACTACGTTAGCTGGAACGCAGTTCTTCTTTCTTGGATATCCGGCTTTGACGGTGGCTTTCAGCAACAAATCGTTATTGAAGCTCAACCCGTTGCACCACCGAGAGCAATCGATTGGTCCATGCTCATAGAAGATTCCAACGACTTAAAGATATTTACCGTGAAAGAAATCCCACGGGTGCAAAGTTCTCAGCAATGCTGGTTAGAAGGTAAGTCATTCACAGTAACGAGTCTGACCTGCGCCAGACAATAATTGAGCGAAATTTGCTAGTTCGAATCGCACGCATTCTATCAAACAGAAACGTTCTGGGGTTTTTCAGCAAGGAAGTTATTAGTAAGCCTCGTCACAGATGTTTTGGGATCAGTTAGGGTTACTATAAAGATACTAATCTCAAGTGACCCAGGATAGTTTAGGCAGGGTGACAGGAAACAGGAATTTGTTGAATGGTTCACAACGTTTACCAGTTGTCCTAACTTCGTACGCGAACAGATTGTGGTCCGTATAGACACAAAAATGCATGAAGTAAAACAACTGAACCTACGTTCCGAACTTATGCGAATGAGTGTGTTTCGAGTTATTACCCGCGACGAGAATATTTCAAGAATGACCTTCTTATGACTTCGGATATTCTTACAGTCGACTTTCTCTCTTGTAATGAAGGGATTTTCAAACAGGAGAATAGAGTACAAAGGTATGATTCAAAAGATGACAGTATTTTCAGCTGATATACTCCAATAAGTTGTGAGTTTGTACAAATTGTGTTAACATCGGCCTAATATAACTCGAGCAACTCTAGTAGTTACTGTCCTAATTGTATGGGGACAAGCAACCGCTTTGTGTGTTTGCGATGGTTGATAATGTCTAAGAACGAGCATCAGCGACGTACAGCTCTAGGCTAATAGGTCAAGGTATGTTCTAGTTTATAACGAATTGATAAAAATCCTTATCATATGTGATGCGTCGCCTCGTAGAATAACAGCTTGTTGCGTGCGGTTCTGTGGTAGTTTCTTGAAACGTTCTCAGCAATGTTCATAGTAAACGTGTTTTTGCCAATCATAGCATTGTCCGTGAACCATTCACTGGATAGCTAATATCTAACGGTTAACCACCAGAACCCATTCCGGTGAACATATCTCTAATCAAATCAGTGATAGAACTGCTTGGTGCAGAATTTTGGCTATCCTTTCGAGCTACAAGTTGCAGAGCCGTCAAACTTTAATCTTAAATGAAATTACACTCATAATGCAGCAGACTGACAAACCGCTGAACCACTTCTAGTCATTGTCGTTATAGGCATCAATTTCTTTCAAAGATGGTGCAACGTCTACTGACAGAACAGAAATTACACTTCAATGCAGGGTCGACAGGAACTTTCCAAGCCGACTGAAACTTACCCTAACCCATCTAAAAACAGGACGCCATCTCTTCACTTCCACAGGATGTATCGGTCGTAGGTTTCAACTTTACTAAAACCTGGTCATTTAGTATTCCAATGAGTGTTTATAGGTCTCAGACCAACTGGTGGGAGGAAGTTCTGAGAAACACAGTGGATAAGATTTAGTTTGTCTTGTGATTGACAGATAAGTAAATTTATCATGTGTAAAGCACTGCCTCTTTGAGCAACAGCTTTTCACATGCTGTTTTGTGACCGTTTCTTACAGAGTTCTCAGTGGCCGTTTTAGTAGATGTGTCATTGTCCACGCGAGTATTGTCTGCGCCCCAAGATTACTGCAGCCTTTCCACTCTTGTAGACTGTTCGCTCTTTTCGAAATGCGACACTGTACTTTAGTTTCGCTTTTGTCAGAGCTTATCGGTAGTGCCGAATCGTGCAATGACTGCAAGTTAAATTTTTTCGCCCGTTCGCAGATGACAGAGTATGCACTTGAACAACTGACCATTACCACGTACCTGTCCTCGGTTTGTTTGTGCGCTTCAATCACGACCGACGTAAGCTTGGCACCTACTAATGGTCACCGTCACGCACATCATGTGTTTACGCCTATTGGTGATGACTGACACCTATTCAACCTGTCACGTACGACGCGGGTCGCAGCAAGAGACTTCGCTTCGTAATTGTTTGAAAGTACTGATGTGGGTTTAACAGTGTTTCATACACACAAGACAAACCTAACCAGAAGTACCCGGAATCGGTTCCCGTATTTTGACGAAATTTCAAGAACTCTCAAAAACAACAAATCTTGCTCGTATAATGAAATTTTCTATAAGACAATATTGTTTAGTCAAAGTGTGAATTTCGATCTCATTGGAATTCATCGGTAGCGCAAATTTCCTCACACTATATCAGATTATAACTTCCGTTCACGCACTAAGACAGGTCCTCTGGCCAGTTCCTCAAAGTCTTACGATTTGTCAGAGTGACAGTTAAAGTTCCAAGACTGCACTGAATTTGACTTACGGGAAACTGAGTAGCATTCACTGCTTGTATGTTTAAACTCAAAGGAGACCTGAAAACTAATGATTTTTCTCGATAAATATTGGTCAAAAAAATAACCGAATGTTCTCTGCGTGACATTCACTATGCATCACCAAGATCTCTCTTATTAGTTGCACACTTCTACCCCCCAAAGTTACCAATTATACTCTTTTTTCCGTGCTCATATTTGTTAGTCTGGGATGATCGCCTTTGTAAACCACTCGCGGTTTGTATCTTTTGGTCATCCGGTAGACAGTTTCTCGTCTATTTTGAGGCAACCTCTCGGACAGACACACGGTCAGGCTGCCTAGGCTAATTTGAGGCCAAGTAAACTAGTATCTTCGCCGCACAAAGCCAGATCGGCTTGTGAAATTGTTGACATACCTGCACTCGTTTGTCGACACCCTGCATGAATGCACCAAATTTTGGTTTGGGTATATGCCTTTATGACAGCCAACAAACGACACAAAGAAACCCCATATAAATATGCTGTTTTACTTTCAATACATAGCAGAAAGGTAGTTTTGGTCAGCAGCAAGTAACCAGAAGAGATTAAAAATCATGACTGCTAACGAAGACTAAACAGAACACGTTGGATTTCGCCATGGGAAACATTGAACTATAGTTTTTTTGATAAAGGGTTACTTATGGATGGATATTTAGAGTGATGACAAGAAGTAGTTTGGTTGAACGATAACAGTTATGACGAAACTTACCGCAATCTTTTTCGCCGTGAATCCAGTTAAATGTTTATGAGAAATTATGTAATTATTTATAAATGCTTGATTTTTTAATTAATTTAAAAGCCGCACATCCAACCAGTTGTCATGATGATCTACAGAATAGCTGGGGCCGCACCCAATTGTGAATAGCGTCATTTTTTCTAAACTTAAACACTCTACTATTCTAATACTAATGAGTAGTATGGCAGATTTATGAATTTAGATGAGACCCAACTGTGAAAAGTCAGGGCTTCGGCTGGATTCGAACCAGCGACAGACACAGCATGCCTCAACGCGGCAAGCGCTCTACCAGCTGAGCTACGAAGCCACACCGGGAGCTCGGAAATTTCACATTTGGACTCTGTTACCCACCCGTCCCACTGTCTCATATGGAATCCACCAAATGATTCAGGGGATCGACTGCCCCGGCAGGATTTCTCAAACAGTTCACGCTGGAATCCACCAACGCCACTGCTGAGCATAGAAATTGTATTACTAATAAGTAGTGTGGCAGATTTATGAATTTAGATGAGACCCAACTGTGAAAAGTCAGGGCTTCGGCTGGATTCGAACCAGCGACAGACACAGCATGCCTCAACGCGGCAAGCGCTCTACCAGCTGAGCTACGAAGCCACACCAGGAGCTCGGAAATTTCACATTTGGACTCTGTTACCCACCCGGGGGACGGGTGGGTAACAGACTCTACTATTCAGCAGTAATTGAAAAATAACGCTCACAAAGTTAGCGGTTTCTGTGAGATTGATTTGGAGAGAAGTCTTTGTTGTGGGGTCATCGTCTGGAGTAAAAAGGAAGACTGCTCTGTGTCCTCTGGAGAAGATATTACGGTCGGTGCATTACCCGCTAACGGTTGTGGCTTAGCGTTTGCATGTGATAATTTGGCCATACCCTAAGTGAAATCACTGGTGCAGTGGACACCTCGTCTGTGTGAATTTCGGTCCGGATCATGATAACAGTATGTTCTACTGACAAGCTTTAACAAAAGCGGAGGTCAAGTACCGTAAATCGTTTTGAAAAGAATAACCAGAAATTCTCTGCAGTGCAACAATTGACATCAGCCGTGAATGATGTTCAGCTTTCATAGATAAAATATTCGTTGATCCTTGAGTAACTTCAAAAACATGTTGGTTGTTAATAACAGTATGCGATATGTGTTGGTGCCTAACAGGATCTAGTAGACAGCAGCTAGATCTATTTGATGTTAGCGGTGATTTCTCAGGTTAAAGGAGGTCCTGGAATATTTTCTAACGGCGTATCGTTGGTTCTTCTGCGTCTGAAAATTATTTGGAAATTATTTTTGTTTTCATGTCTTTTGCTCGTCCTTATGTTTTTTGTGTGACTAAACTAAAGCCAAAATTACAACCAGTCACCGAGGGGATGTAGTTAGCACTAAAAAATATCTGTTGGGAACTAGAAAATAGTTAATGCGGAGAAAGGGTTTCATACAAGCGCACAAATTAAAATACTACGGGCACATACAATACATGGTGCTGCATGTGTCTAAAAAATTTACAAGCTTCCTCTTGTCTGAACATCATCAGTTTGGCGCCATAATTGAAGGTAGCATCATCTGCGTCTCATCTGAAACAATGTTCTCGTTTTGCTAAAGGCAATGCAGAAACAATTATTTTGGTTTTAAGCATATTTTGAACAGACGGGACTGTGAATATGGCACTCACAATGGTGATTGTGCACAAATGTGGCCTAGGAATCGAAAACGGTGAAACTGAAAAATAGTTTCATTCAAAACAAAAATTATCCGTGTGAAACAACATGACATGTTGTACAACAGCCCACCGATTTGTGAGCTGAAAATACACGTGTACCCAACTTTCGACCTGGGAGCAGTTTAAGTGGAAGTTGACGAAGCAAATATCTGGAAGACATATTACGCATGCAGAAGTGTTAACATTTTCAGCTGACTTTTGAATAGTTTCATCGTAAGTTGATTTATTCACAAGTCAAGCAGCACAAGCAGCAGTGAGGTACAGTTATTGCTGTGTTCAACGCGAACTAACATCGAAAAAATCGACTCAACGGACGAAAACCGTCAAAATTGTGGAGTCGGACGGAACTGTAGATGGCATGTAAACAGAAACTTTACCCTTATGTAGTATCAAGCCCTGGGATAAAAAGTCTGCGGATGATTGATGGCAATTACACGGTGATCACTAAAGTCAATGATGTGCTGTTTAGTCCTACTGTCAGACGCTTCGGTATAACTGTGAATTCTTATTGAAAGCTATTTGGATTTTCCATGCAGTATTTCAAACGCAAAGAAAGCGAACTTCGAAGATTAGAGTTTCAGTCAATTTTAAGTGGACAGTTTTTGAGAACGTGTTTCTGGGTTGCAATTAACTTAGTGGATACATTCTGAGGCTGACTGAAGTCAGAGGTTGATGGAGCTTCAGAAAACCTGAGTAAGATTAGTTGTTCAACACAAGTTTTTAGAAATGTTCTAGATTTCTCAAAACTTCGTAAGGTTTCAGCAATTTGGCCATGAAACACGACACCGTTATTTAATTAAGCCAATATACAAGCAGTACCAAATTATCAATCGTAAGCCAGTATTGTCAGGGTTCATCTCGTTGGAGTAATATTTGCCACAGTTTAAAACGCAGCAGACACAAAGGAAAGACATAAAAATAGCGATTCACATAATACAGAATATCCGGAGATAAAAAAATCAGATAGTGCCGTGACAATTCCCACTTTGACAAATGGTGCAATATGAATCGCTCGATTGTGTTCAGCATGTATAATATTTGGGTTAGTGAGTAAGCCTATATTCATCATCACTGTCATTCGTCATAGCTGTTTTCTCCCCTCATGCAACGCGTCTCTATAATCCTCCGCGATTCTGAAGCCAACTGACCTCCGTAGTTTATCCGTCGATCAGTTGATATGAGTGTAGAAACAGTAATCGATTACGTCCCGAATCTGGATCGATATGTGTTGACTTCGTATGCTCGGAATGTGCTGACCTGCGTTCGTGCTGCAGCCCAAGTCGAACGCATTTCAGTAGCTGATGTTGTAGGTGATGCTGTCCTGCACAATTATAGTTGCAACGGAGGCATGAGGTAGCAGCTTATACATACCGTGTCTACCTCAGTTCTTCTCACTGAGTTTTTCAATGCTTACAGTAAAGTCCCGTGGAATGTAATGATTGGACTATGTTTCTTAAAACGTCCAGTTCTCTGATCTTACCTATAAGCTTACGTTGCCGTGGGATTGCCATCAATACCGCTTGGTCCTCTGTGTGATACGTCACAACACTAGAGGAACAGTCACCAGTCCCATTTATTGCACCCTGTCTGTTAGTGATGCGGTTAGTCGGTTTACCTGAGTGACAGTACTTCAATAACCAAGCAATATTCCGTTGGTGGTGTGAACGAGAATGGACATGACTTACAGCGTTTTCGTCTTTTTCTGTAAGATGAGAAGTATGAGACTACTTCAGTTACTGCTCAACCAAAAAGTGTATACTGAAAACATGATATTCAACCGCGATGAAGCATGAAGAGGATTTAACCAGATAACCAACAATAAGTGACAACATGCCACTGAAAATACAGCAGCAATTATTTGAGTGAAAAAATGAAAAGCATTCACTTTTCTTCCGTTAAGCCAACGGGTATCCATGCAGATCAATAAATTAAGATAAGACTATGATCGTAGATGAAGTTGCGGTTGTAACTTCTGACGATAGTAGCTGTTTGGTTATGTATGTATGTCATAAAAGGTGATGCTTATCAAAGTTAAGTATTTGTGATCACATCACTCAAAATGGCTGAGTACCCCAGTAAACAAGACAGCGCGTCTATACGAGTGTTTTCTTAGTAAATATATATACTCAGTGGATACTGTAAATAATGTTTTGTCTGAAAGGTAGTCTTTCCGGTGCTATGGCACAGCGCATTATGCGCCAAATAATGTCATCACTTCAAAATGAATACTGATCATCCGCCTGTACACATTCGTCTAAATGCAAACAATAGTTGCACACTTCAGGTGATAGCTGTGTTCTCCAGATTACGGACAGTCATGACATTTGGATGGTTCGCATGCAAACAAGCAACTTGTCACGGATAAAGGACAGTATGCAAAAATAAGATGTATTTGTGCTCAAACTCAATTAACACTTTGAGCGGAAGTTGGGGTATCAACGTGCGCTGGACTATGCACGGTTGGCGCATTTGATCGTACTTGATTAAACAAATGAAGAGATACTTTTTTGGGTTATCAGTACTAGGTTTATCGTATTACGTGCTCGAATTGTGCTCAGAATTAATTTAGTTTTATCGGAAGAGGTTCCAACACAAGCCAGCTCGAGAAACATACGAAAAGTGGACCTGTTCGAAGACACGGGAAGTTGGCATGGTTTTAAAGGTTCTACCGATGAGTTAGGTATCTAAGAATGAGTGGAATCTATGATATCAGAGTAGATGCTGAATAAAATAAGCTGTTCGTCAAGGAAGAACGCGTTTTTTCACTGAGTTGGTTAGCGCACAAGAAATGGTAGAGTAAACAGGTTCAAATGAAATACGGCCGGGATTACTTAAAAATGGTTCAATTTATACGGGAGATATCAACAGTTATATCGGAGGTGACCACCGAGATGAGCAGTCTCAGAGTTGTGCGTACCACCGCGAAGTTTAATCAGCTCTATCACCCAACTGTAATCAAAACGGATGCAGCAGTGGTTCCATATTCCACTCGTTGAGTGCTGATCGAACAATGCTCTGTTGGTAGTCATTCGTTTGTGAGTTTTGGTTACCTACATTTTTTAGTGAGATACTTTCACACATCCGGCATAACTACATTTTCAACTTTTGACTGCCGGCATATTAACGAAATATCTGTTCACTCGTGTTCGAGCACGTCGTTAAACCGTGTTATGTTGCAAACACGAATCAGTAATTAACAAACTGGGTGTTATAAAAAAACCCAAACTGAAACAAAACAACGGGAAAACAAGTAAAGCATACCCAGTAGCAAATGATAAGATCACGACTATGAACATAAAATGACTTGATACTGTGGTGGACAGCAAATCTAAACCATATTAACCATACAGATGTATGTTGTTGTCCAAAAGGATGTTGGTATTCAGTCACGCGCAATGTGCACTTAGGTGGGACACTGTCGTGCGTCATTTCTGCCTACACCAACGCCGAATAGCGAGATCTGAGACTGCACCATTAATGTTTGAGATTTCTACAGCGTTTTCTCGGTGATTCAGGAGGTTAGAGTTGATCCACTTAAGGGAACAACTCCCGAAATTTTGTCGTTTTATTTCGATGATCCACCTCCTGGTCTACCACCTCAGTGAAGCCAGTCCACAGGAAAGGTGAGGGTAAATCTGAGGCTTCTGTCCCGAATAGACGGTCTACTAGTTCGGTTCACCTGAGAGATAGGCTCCAGATGATATGGTCAACCATTACGAGGTAAAAGTGGATAGTAGTGTTTTCAACTATCAGTTCGAACAAATCTGAGCTCGCTGTGTTAGTAAATGGATTGACCGGCCAGCAGAATACGAATAGGTGAGATAGTAACATTGCGCTGTTAGAGGTTTCAACAGGAAAACCGTGAAAAATATCTCACGGATGGACGAAACTTGGGCATGTTCCGGCAGATGCGTACGCTATTTGCCTATCCTCCTTGGGCCGAACAGCGTTCTTAAACCGAAAAATATGTGAAGCTCAGTATGTCTGATGTTCAGAAAAATAAACTCAGACGTGTTGCATGCAAAATGTATACTTGGACAGGTTTTCCTACTAGTGTTGTAGTCTTGTGTATTTCTGACTTTACCAGTAAAGTTGATAGGTGTCTTATCCACAAATCAACAAGCCCTATGTTACTGCTACATGAAAACCGACACTCATGTTGCAATTCGTACACTTCTTGGAGTTACGAGGTGGATATCCGTCTGGGTGAGTCGCCCCAGTATTTAACAAACTGGCTAGACTATATACTGTGGACGCCAACTATTTAAAAATTACGCTGAAGACTTTCGGCGTCTGCTCCAGCTGCCTGATGTAAGGTGAAAAGTGGACCAATGTTGATTAGTTTTAGAGAACCGGATACATTCGTTGGCGCTTCGATCAATGTAGATCTGGTTTCTATTGCAAATCGTGTGGCTTGCACTTTATTCGGTTGGAGGTATAATACTGAGTATTAAACAAACAGGTTCAGTGGCATGCATAATGACTTTAATTTGCTGTTTAAGTTCCGTTAGTGAAGCGGAGTGACAGGAACAACCAAACGGCACTATAAATGTCTACTAATGTTCAATATCGTTTTCTTTTTGTTACTAGAAGCTTGCAGTCAAACTCATGGTGGCTATTTGTGTGTGTTAAATTGCTGATGACAATAATATCTACTTTTGTGCCTACATACAATTTCGAACCATGTCCAGTTTTTATTCTTTGTAATCGGGTGGAGTTCTGCATGGGTGGCAATCGCCGACATAGTGCCAACAATGATGGTGATGTGTGCCATAAGCAGCAGTTCAAAAGGATGCGAAGCGGCTGAAACATTTCCTCGTTTGATGTGCATCATAAGTACTAACACCTATGTGTTCTGTTCAAACTCACCACAACCAAAAGCGTCCGTGATGAGGGTTGTGATGACAACCGATGTCGAACAACGGTACGGATAAGCGGTACTGCTAAGTCTGTATGTAGTAGCTGCAAAGGGTTTTTTGTGGTCGAAGTATATTTTAAATAAGGAGCATTCAGATTATTATGTAATAATGTGAGAATGTAGCGGTACTGTCACAATTATGTCGTGCGATGACCGTACTGTTATTACTTAATGTTGATTGTTATAAACACAGGTCTGCTTCCCGCCACAACCTATCGCTTGGTAATGTACGGAAAGAATAGAATTGGCAATAGCCCGAAATCGAAAGAAATAACAGCTAAAACGAGTGGTAAGTCTTGACGTTGTATTTTGTTTCTCAATTCTCAGAAGACTACTACATGTTATTAACAGCTGTTCACCATCTGTAATGCAAATTTTGTCCGGGCGTCAACCCCGTTATTAGGAGATATTCGATAGAAATGGAATGGCATGTTTTTTCTGGCATACGATCGGGTCGGTTATTGCACACCGCCGTCTTGCGTGTATGTGGTGCAGGTCCGACAATTTGGCTAAGTAGTCTATTTTATAAGCGTTAGTTAAACTTGGGTACACATGCAATTCAATTTGAACAAAAATCGGTTAATAAGATGATAGGATAGTGTGTCTCACCAGTTTGTGACATGACATTCACCTAGTCTCATGTCTATCGCAGTTGCTTTCGCAAAAACGAACATCTAACCTGTTTCTGGATAGCCCCAAGCATGTGTTGTCGGACTCAAGGCCAACCAAGTTATCTCAGAATAATTTCTATAAGGTGGCTAGCTCACCGAACGAGCTCTGACAGTGATAAATGAGCAGCTTACTAAGAATATCTCGAATTCAAATCAGCTGATCAAATAACGGTTTAGGAATTTCAATAATCGCAACTGAGAACATTATAAAACCTACATAGCCTAGCGATATCACTGTTTTAATGGTGTGATACACCCTCAGAAACGATCGTTCACTCAGAAACACTATAAGTGCAAAACTTTACGGAGTCTAAATTTAACAAATATTTAACCTGGCAATTCAATGTCACGTAAGGCGATCACTCATTTAACGCGGACAAAACTAGTGCTTCTTACCTCATCGTCCTTTACTCTGCATTGTCTGTTGCGTAGTTCGAGAGGCGATCATTTCTGTAATCACTACTGCAACGTAGGACACACGGTGATCCACTCATTTCAGTGAGCGCATTACTATTCGTCCCGTGGTAGCATCGTCGAAATTGTCAAACATTCTTCTTAGATTGCTCGATTATTAAGTCCGTCTTGTTGATATCCTTTGCAAAAACCAAATTCATGATAAACTCCTTTGGTAAGATTCTCTGTCACGTTTTTCCTGTGTCGACAACTCCTGATGCGTCAAATAATTCCTTGAGCGCCTTTCACGTCTGAGGTTATCAAGTGTGCTCCAGATATTTTTCTGTGAGGGATACGGTGTGAAATTTCTTTGGAACGTGTTATTCGCAATAATTTGTCCGTGATTGGCCAACGCTAACTGCTATGTTAAATAGATCACGACGAATTAAACAGGAATTTTAGTGAATACGAAGTGTGGTTATCCACCTGTTTATAATCTGGACACGCGTTTTAATGCAAGAGAACATTTCAGCCAGCCCCTTTCAAAGCACTGCATCTGATGTGATTAGTGCATCTCTAAGACGGTTTAAGAATGACAGTATGTCCACCCATCTTTTGAAATCATTGACATGGCAGTCACTAAGTTAGGATGAGTTTATATAGTCATGATAAAAGCCATCACGAACAAACCTTTAGTAGTGAACTTACGTTTAAAAGAATCTGTCAGAGCAACACACATAACTGCAGTTATGACCGCTAAATAGGAGTCATGTTTAAGTCATCTTCATTAATCCACAAAAGCGTAGGTGACATATATATGTACATAAGTGAATAACAACCTGAGATGTGGAGAGGAACGTATTTAGACTGCACTGTTGATTTAATGAAACATCCTGCTGATTTTAAGAAATGGTTGCCAGATCAGAACTGTCAATGTTCAAGCATAATTGGATTTTCACACTGTACATAATCATCTGTACAACTGTCAAAGTGTAAGCAACAAGATAATCAGAAAATCCACACTTTTTGCAACCTTATTTAGTGAGCAACGTTGGCAAACAATGACGTTTTTGAAGTAAGAATATCACTTGCTTACAAGTAATCAAGTTGAGCAAGAGTGAAGTACCCAACTTGAAGTTGTAAGCCCGTTCCGGATGTGTTACGCGTTCACCCATGTGCGTCCGTCGCAACAGTTTTTCAATAGGGACACTTTTATAGACTTGTTCAAGGTCCGCTTGAGATTAATGAAATGGCTCGTGGGAGGTAATCGTATTTACTAACGTTTGTTGCATACCACAAAATTCAGCTCAGTAACATAATTGCTGATCTCTTCTGCTTGAACAATTCTTTCAGGAATTACACACACATTTAGACAGGAATGTAAGATTAAGTAAATAGCGATGATGGTGTCGACTGATTCACCGTATCAGTTGAGATGGACTATTGATTTACGAGCTCTGAGGTGGTTGCACAGACCGGCTGGTAAAGCATTTGTCGCATTTGGACATGCTGATTCTGTCGCTGGTCTGAATCCAGCCGAAGGCCCGACCTTTTTCAGTAAGGTCGCATTTGAATGACCAAATGTGCAAAACTACGCAGTAGTAAAATTTGATGGACTTCAGACTGTTTATGAAGAGATATCTTCAAGCTTTTTGGTTTTCAACATACTACTTCGCGTTGCCAACAAGACGTAGTTTACTTGTCTGAATATATAGCCCTATTCCACTCCGCATGTTTTAATTGAAAAGTTCACATGGGCCAAATCGGCCGTCAATATTCCGTATTAATTCCCGTCAAAGGTTCTACTAACTAAGTTTTTCTGTAAGCGACCTTTACGATACTGTTGAACTTGGTCTCATTGATATGTATACTCATCTCTGAGCTATAAAAAACTAACCTTTCACATTTGTGATGTTAAATATCGGGGTGGCTCAACTTCGGTCCCTATCGGTCAGCACCACACAAATATTCCGCCGAGTTTGGCTTGTGTCCCAAAAATCATGGTAATGTTTCAGGAAAAGCATCGGTGAATAACTTGGTACTAGCTCAAGTCAGAAACATTTAGCCAGTATCTTCTGGCCTAAGACATAATTTTTGCGATGAACATACTATATTTCTGTTCTAGAAATGTGTACACCTTATCCTTATCAGTCAGCTTTTATGAAATTGCTTCAGCAAACCTAATGTTATGTTACAGTGTTCGGCTTTGCATAGTTATGGAGATTACTTATACAGTTTACCAACCGTAACGTTCATCTTCTATTATCAAGATCCAATTTTTGAGCCCCACGCACCCCCTTAATTTACACATCATTTCTGGTAATGTCCATTATTTTCTCGTCCATTCTCTTTTGCATAGATGTAGTAATACAATGCTACTTGCGCAGCCCGTCAAAGATGTTCTTTTTATCCACGACTTTATAAAAATATTTTGGCATTATGTTTCTTCCGCTCTCATTAGATGGTCGTACTTGTTCCAACTTCATTTTCAGTGTTTGCTCGGGCAATTCTGTTGCCACGTGTACAACTAGTTGTCCTTCTGTTGGGTAGAGTTTATTTGGTTTAAGCTGCTAGTTATTTTGATCAACATCGCCTAATTACACATTGCCAGGGTGTGTTATTGGAAATTGAAGCGTTTTAAGTGGAACGGACAACGGTCCAAAAACATTTTCGGCTCGTAATTTTCTAGGCGAACGACTGACAGCTGTGGAACGGATTGTGCAAATTAATCTGTCTATCCGCACCTTTCGGACGGTCACTTGCAAAATGGAGTGACTTATGATCCCATGTTCGTTAATGGGAACAACGTGAATGCAGTCGATCATGAGTGTCGAGACTCACCCGACCTTACTGATCTGACAATTGTCGACCAGACGGTCTGTCTGAATAATTAGTTCCAGGAAAACCGGACGCTACTGGGGCTGTTCCATAGCGTATTTCATAAGCAATTAGCTATCGATAAGCCAGTTGCAAACGTGAGTGTTTGACTCAATCTAGCGAAGTACTTAATATTAATCCGGTGATTATTAATTATTATTACATAAATTGAACCTCACCCATAACGCCACTCCTCAACATTAAACAGAATATCGCTCAGTAAGTTGATTTCCGTCATTTCATATTGGAGATAAATACCAGGCGAGTGGGCATCGATTGGAGTTGACAGAACACTTGCTACATCTCCTCTTGAAGCAATCAAATAATCTGAGCATTACTCACATGCCAGTATAGCCAAGCATTGAATTATGATGGTTCAGTCGTGTCTAATGTGCGGTCATTGGTGCAGTGATCAACAGGGTTACCTCAAGAAACAGGGGCTGGGTTTCTAGTCCCGGCCATGGCGAGGATATGCACAACTGGCAAGCCCTCGTGAGATCACAACTCGGGCCTAGTGCTTCTTTTCGAAAAGAGTCGACTGAAAATTCTGTGAGAATGCGACGGCTGAGATCGATTGTGAGTAAAGTTTAATGTTTATGACTATCAGGTGTGAAGAAAACATGTATGTATTCGTAGCACATTACGAATGTCCTTCAGCTCAGGAAGGCACATCTCAACATTAGGTTATAGTCAAGCTAAACAATATATGTCCTGCATCAGTATACATTTACACCATCATTCCGTAGATATAAATGTCTAGTAAAATCTTACCGTGTAGCTGGAATCATTGTAGTACAGATTCGCGTTGACTGTTGAAAGTCCACATGGAGAACTTGTTTCAATACAGTACAGTCCTCACCTGCTGAACAACTTAATTGTTCTGTTCGTAAAGGTTTAGCAATGGCTGCTTAGACCCAACCACCTGTCTGTACACAAAACAATTATATTCAGAGTTCGAAGATGACGAAGCGTAGAACGTCTGGTGCTATTCAAAAACTTTTCTGAATGAACCCTAGAAAAAACGAATAGTTCCAGGATAAAGCCGAATGTTATCTATATTTTAGGATTTTTAGATTTATATTGACGTATATTCCTCGCATTAAGTTAACGAAACTCTCAATAATTGAACGTTGGCATTGGGGGTGAAAAACCTGCGGTATAAACATCAGTCTGAAAGCTGACAATCAGAATCTTCTTGTCAAAGTTTACGTTTAAATTTGCGTCAGACTGGTCGACCTACCAAAGAATAAATGATTTCAACTGCGTGGATTGTCGAATATCATTGTTCAAATGTGGTATGCCTGTTTTCGAAATCGACCGAATAACTACGAGAACAAACTACAGCGATGGTTCGTCAATGCATTTTCAGTGAAGTTGAGTAGGAGTATGTTTGAACACGTACGGATCTTAATGTTACTTAAAAGTATTTATCCTTGGCCAATCGACTGTTCTATGGTATGAAAAAATCGCCATAAATTTGAGATAATTTACCAACGCAGAAAGATATGCAAACAAATCTTTTCAGAGATATGACAACTATAGCACAGGTCCTATTCTTGAAGTAACTTGCGCCAACCAATTCAGACTTCCTAGTTTTCATCCTAAAGTGCATTGGAAAATGAACACATATTCGGGTTTACCACGATTAACTGTATAAACTTATCAAAAAGCTCACTCGAGTCCACTTCAGGAGAAGAACACCTCTCAATTAGGTCTGGGCAGTTGACTGTCTCGGAGTGTGGGAACATCGTTATTGTTCAATCATTGCCAGTTAGCATTTTCGAGGCCAATATTTCTCACTCTTGTCAGAGAATTAAACTTAGAATGAGTGCAAAATGTAACAAACTGCTTCTCGTGCGAATGCTGACAAGTGACCCACTGGTTCACACTGATCCACAATCAAAGTCACCATTTACAATATTAAATTCAACCAGGTCTGCAGTGAGAATTCCAAAAACTTTCGTACAACTGGAAGAAGCACACATGCTTCCTATATTTCTATAAATCATGCTAGGTTTCACTGATGGTAGCCTTTTATCCATCAAAGTGATGATGCAAATTCTGTCTTCCATTCCAAATGAAACTGGGTGGGAAGAGCTGAAATATTTGCAAATTTCCAGCTAACGTCCTTAGTCCACGTAGTATTTTTGATTAATTTTTCAGGTTTGAAATGTCACTTAACAACCTACGTCACTCACGTGAAACTACAATTCTAGTAGAACCAAGTTGTTGGACGACCGAACCCGATAGGTGCTCCCATTTCGACATGGTTCGTTAGTGCCAGATAATTAATAACTCTTACTGCGTTTAGAGGACGCTTGAACAAAGAAGTGAGCACCAGACTATGAACGTTGTGAACTAATTGACACTCACTACATCCTGGGCCTACGGCAGTGTAATGCTTGCAGTTAAGTGGTTTCATACACAAATCGGGTTTGACCCGATGTATCGTAGGAACCGTCGCTTGTGATGGTGCGTTATTACTGTGAAGGCGACGTCCACCGCAGCGTTGCGGCCAGTTGGCAACGCGTACCATGTGATCGATGAAGATGGGGGTTAACGATTCGCTCTATTTAAAGCGATGGACTGAGAAATATTTATGTGAACCCACCGCGATACGCGGTTTTTTTCTTGAAATCAATGGTCTTTGCAACTGTCACATTATGCGCAATCACATGAGAATCGATAGAAGCATGTGATTTGATGCCGACAGGATGACCTTATTTGATTAAATGCCCAGATGGTTCGTGTAACCATTTGAGCGCTCTCAGGTTTTGCACAAAGCATTCGGATCTGCTGATATGGCAGACTCTGCTGAGCAGTGTTCTAAACACACTATGCTGATATCTTATCGTTTTTTTACTGTTTGGATAATATCACTGAAACAATTTATAACGATCAGTTGGGTGTCTCCTTGTGGTCAGTGTTGCAGCGATCGACCTGAAACAGTCAAGATAGGCGACGATATTGACAAGACGAAATATGCACCTCCGTAGGCAACTTAATTCTGTAACAGTTCTGTATAAAAGCATCATCGGTTTTGAAATAATCAAGTCTAACCAATACCTAATCCGCATTTGCTCATCACGTCTTACGGTAAGATTGTGATACCTATCAACATTCAGGAACTTTTGTACGAAATTCCGAGACAGTACTATTACCAGATAGTAGGAGAACGTTGATGGTTCGCAATAAGTTCCCTGTGTGTTGGTGCTGCTGAGTTAATGATCGTTTTTAAGCGCGTCCGGATTAATTGATGAAAATACTAATGTTAACAGATAAGTCTTCAGTAGGAAGTCCTTGAAGTTAATGCCTTTTGTCTCACAGTGATTACTGGTCAGCTTTCGCCTTCTGAACCTGCCTATGCAAAAACAAACTGGTTCAGTTCGCGAGCGTTCATCACCAACTTTACTGAGCAGTGGGTGGTGGCTCATTCAAAAAGAATGGTCAGAGGTAGGGAGAGAGTTTTGTCAATGAAATTTTGTTCATTCTCGCCACCAAGTAATATGAATCGGTCGTCATAGGTTTCTAGAGTGGAAACGTATATTTAGTTAGCCTTACATAGTATTAGGACACAAAACTAATATGAACAGCGCAGACTTCAGTACGTCTCACAGTCAGAGAGTTAATCACGAGGGCCCTGAGTTGTTCAGGTCCGGTTGATGATTTATATCAGCTCCGACCAATAAATCAGTGGATTAGTCAGCAAGCCAACAACAACAAGTGATGAATTCTGGCACTTGCCAACAAATGGATTCATATTGACGAAAGGTAGACCGTTGCATCTACTGAGGGAGACCACTACAAGTATAGTGTTATTACAAAACGCCTGGTACAGTTCACAGCAAGACATCAATCAACTCAGTTTTGTGCAAGGTGGATAGTAACTGTGTTGAACTTGTCTTTGTGAACAGTTAGTCAACTAAGAAACTCAGCTGATCTGGTTGAATGCATGCGATTTCGTTTCAACTAGCCAACAAACCCTTGATTTTGCTTTTTAGATGATAAATGGAAAACTCACAACAACTAGGTTATTTTGCGGCATCTCTTTGAATTTAATGAAGAGAATTAACAATTAAATTCCAAATTAAGTCGCCAATTCTTGCATTTGTTTCAAAGGCCAATTCTGTATACTCTCTGATGAAAAAACCTGACTCAGAACGTATTAATGAAATACGCTGTCGCTGCTGTCAACCTTTTTCATACAAATAATGTTATAAACTACCCTTCTGTGAATAACGTCAAAGGTGCAGAATTTCCGGGAGTGTCTAGTGCGAGTGGCGCCAGTTTTACTGTATCAGCTAAAGTGGTAATCCGATAATTTTGTTACTCGCTTGTTTCACTGTGCAATTGTCCAGCAATTATTGTTTTGTTTTACTTAAATTATCAAGCCTGAACTATCGTTCACAACTTTATTCCAACACAGACATAAATTTTCCATCATTAAAGAACGCACAACTACTGTCAAGAGAACTTCACTTAAGTTTTGAACAGCCTACGCCTTCGAGGGACTACTGTGTTCAAGCCGAACGATCTGCTGCCAGTCTGACCATGTCCGACTGGATAATATTTTACAACGACTGTCCGACTATTTCACAAACCATCCCGTCGTACACGAGTACATTTCAGGTAACTCGATGTCTCGTGTCCAGTAAAAACCGCCGTCTACGCGCTCGAACTAACCAGTATTTGATAACCAGTAAAAATGGAGAAGTACCGAACAGACCTCACCAGAATGTTAATTCCGACGTGTTTGGAGGACCATCGGAAAATGCAGCTGGAAATGTATCTAGTTTGATGATTACAACTTACAATGTGCCCATTTCAGGGGATACTCAAAGTGAGCAATTTGTTGGCGATACAAAATTTGCACAGCACTCGAGATAGCAACGAGTTCTTTAAAGTGTCATTTGAAAAGATCAACGCATTGAAGTTACAGTTTTTCGAAAAGCTAGCAATTTGTACCTACTTAATGTTGCTCCGGTTCACAGGTATACCAGTCCCTAGCGAAACAACTCGCAAAACTTGCGTACTGAGATATCTATCCTCTTATGCGATTTAACTGTAATATGATGTCGATCCAATCATCGCTTTTGCTTTCCAGACTTTTGTGCGGATGAGATGAAAGACCTACTATTAATGTGAGAATAAAAATTAGCTTTGAACAAATGGACGTATCTCCATCAAATTAAGTTGTCTACTTTTATCCGTAGAAAAATATCTGTAGCTACAGGGTCCTGCGTAAAATTCGTATTGCAACGGCACTCTTTCACTTCGAATCTACTGCATTTTTCAACTCCATAACTGAATAAGTTAACGTACATTAGAGCGGGGATAGTTTGTGGTTTGTACTTTTGCGTGTAAGAAAGATTTGAAGCGTCATGATGTTCAAACAATCAGACATTCTCAGTATAGCCTACTACTCAAACTCTCGTCTGACCGAACATCTTTAGACATTTCATCTCAAAAATTAGTCCTTGTTCAACTCTAAATATTGCTGAAAGGAAATAGCGCTGAGAGATGCTAGTAACTTTACTGATGGATTTGACTGGAATAATCTGCTTCGGAAGTCCCTTTGTTGCAATCGTTAGGTTGCAATTTGCGCCAACCACTAACTGTAAATAGCGTGCGGTATAAATTTTCACGCAACTCTTTCTCCAAAGAAGTACTCACTCGAACTGAGCTCACAAAGTTAATTGGGAGGCTTCTTCATTAGTTGTTTACAATCTGGATCGAAACATTGGTAATGGCAATAACAGATGTACTAAAGTTAGCACTAGCAAAATTTAACCGTTTTACAGGATATGAAGAAATTACGTTTTGACAGCGGTGGCTAATCATAAACACGACGGTTGGTGCGTCTCGTCTGCCTACGAGTGCTTGGTACTCAGAAAAAAAATATACACGTTTGTCGGGTTTAAACAAATCAGATATTTTAGTCCGGAGGGAAAGAGTAAAAATATGTAAATCAGAGTTAAGTATTGCGATGCTCTCAAAGCAACAATTACCGGAAGTACTGGTTATCCCATCCCATCGAGAAGGTGATAGTTCTTTAAATTGGGACTGCTTCTCACCGCCCAACATTTTCCCATTGTAATACCATTTTTGTCGATCTGTCACGTACGTGACATGTGATTAGACGAAAACATACCGATACGTCTGAATGCCACCTAGCTGAAGTAGCCAACATTTTCAAAGGGCACAGCTGTCGGCCTCTGCTGGCCGATGTTTTATGTGTACCACCTTAATATGTACTCATCTAGCGTGAACACAGTAATCTGTCACCGTTGTAGTTTGTAGCTCCAAACCAATCTACTATTTGTGCCCAGCATCTGCATAAACAGCGATGAATGTAAAGGGAATGTAAAAACAGCTAGTAAATGCAAGGCTACTGCGTTTGTCGTCAATCTGGGCCATTCCTGACTTCAGGCAAGCGACTCGTTTACGCTTCGTGGTAGCCAGTCTAGGCATCTAGGTAACTCTCTGACCAAAAAAGTAGCTACTCCACGTTCACGATATAAAACGTCTCAAGGTTTCCGCGCGTTTAACCAAAATTACCGAGTGACTTCTACGAGAGAAGAGCAGTCAAATTAGGAAGGCGACGTTTGGCAATGGTAACCAAGCGAGTTTATTGGACTAGTGCTTAAGAGTGCATAGGTTAGGATAATTGGGTCACAAAACAAAGGGGTCACTCAATCAATTCCAACATCAATCACATTTCACCGATGCCGCTGGCGCCAGCTGTTTATGTAGACAGATGTTGCTTGGGAATAGTAGCCATGGTAAGTCCAGTTTAACCACTAATCAGGGGATTTTGTGACTCAGTAACTGTAGACCTTAAGAGAGGTGGTTGCTACTCCTTTTCAGTTGAGTCTTTGGAACCTGTAACGATATTTTCCTGTCAGTGAAGCACTATCTTATGACGTGCATCATTTGTTTGTCAGTATCCTGTAAACATCTTTTCACAAGACGCAGGAGGCTATCTAAAACACCGTTAGGTAATACACTCTAAACAAGCCCTCTCTTTACTAATTAGGCCCGGGCTCAAATCATCTTTCTTTCTTGGTGTGGCTTATTGGTTTTACAACAGTTCAACCACCGGCATACTGGTGTAGATGGTCAAAATGGTCATCCATCTTTTTCCGGGTGGAGTCGATACCCCGTGTCTCCATTTCTCATCCAACACTACATTCGATTTAGTTCGCTTTTATCAATCTCGACCAGGAGATCCATAAATATCAACAAGTTTGGCGGTTGGTTAAGACGACTTTTCTTTATTCTTATTGCCGCAAACAACGAGTCCAACATTTTAAGCTCTTCCAAGTCTCATGATATTCATTATTTGTGCTGGTTTTCCTGAACACCTGGCGATAATCCCACACTGCGTCTGCCATTACAGAGCGATTTTCTGGTCTAAGTAGGTGCATGTGCTCTCTGATTTGAACCTGGTTATTTGAGGGGAGTGGCGATGGGTGAAAAAACTTAACGGTTACAGAAAACCTGCGGAACAACCTCTGCGGGGACATTCACGAAAAATAAACAAATTTTCATTTAGAAACGGGGACGAAAACAGTTCTCTGTTCGAATTAAATTCACGCTGACCACGTCGATCACTTTCATTCGACAGGATACAGTGTTCGGTTCGCATATCCTGTTCATGTATAAGCTTGCAAAAAGGTGTAAGTTAATGTGAAAATTATATCTTGCAGTTGCCAATGGTGAGTGAACATCGGGCAGTCGATCGTTAACGAGAAACGAGAACACATATACATCACACAAGGAGTAGGGTGGTGTTCAGTATACATCAGGTTTCCGCTAGCCAAATAGAAATTGCACCCGTTGGCCCCTTTTTGTAAGAAAGTGTACAATGTCCTTCAGTGAGGCAACCAAATAAAAAGCCTCTGTTCATCGTGTTAAGCCCGTAATGGTGGTGGAGAATTTATGCATCCGGCTGTTCGCCTGACTTGGGATTTTATCTATGGACATCTTAAATCAGAAAGAGGTAAAACTGGCGATGCATGTATACTGGGCGTTTAGGTTTGAGGGTTTGAGCCGATTGAAAGTGAAAAATGCCGTCTCGCATACATCAGTTGAACTATCCGTCGACCTGAATTCCGACTTTGGCATTCATCGTGACTGACGTCTTTAACTATGATTGGCCAATTCAAGTTACGGAGTTTTCGGCATTGTTTTGAAATCTCATGTACTTATTCACTATACATTTTGAACGGTAATCCAAACTTGATTTACCGCTTTGACTGTTCACAAACTGACACCTATTCACGGACGCTATCATTTCTAAGTCTGTCTATTCCCACTTCTAATATACATTGTCCAGTTCAAGGTGCTTCAGTATAAAAACCGTTTTTAGAATGCGAAGCTTTCAAAAAACCTCTTTCCTGTTAGGTGATTGCCTGAGCAAAGATTTCTAAAGTACTGTTGTTGAACGCTTGTCCAATTGAACCATTTTCAGTGTTTCGTATGTTTCCCACATTTCAGCACTACTTAATGAGAGTCAAACGTCCCATTGGTCAGCTCAGGATGACCAACTGATTCATTATCGAGTAAGAACTTGTTTAATCATTCATCCAGAAATTTGTTCGACAGCGATAACATTAAACGAAGGTAAGTCAGTTAGGACTGGTCATAATGTTTTAGATAATCATTCCGGTAAAAATAACCATAGTTTAACCAATGGTTTTACTGATCATGCCCCAAATCACCAGATTTTACCGGTCGTTTATATTTCGCACATGCTATACAAATAAATTGTATACTTTTGCTGATGGTTGACCCATCATTTACAATGTGCTTGAAATAGGTTAACTTTTCCAGCAGGTTAGTATAAAATCTAAACACGTAGTACACTACGTCACCAGACAATGATTTTGATGTTCTTTACCTGAATGAGAGAGGTCTGTCGTTCTAGGTTATCTACTAATATTGGCAACAGTGGTAACACTTAGAAAGACATCCATTAGGTAACAGATTTCCGTGCTGAGCGGACTGTTCAATAAGAGGTATTAGTTCTTTTTGTGCAAAACATGTTGGCTAATAACATCACGAAAATTCCCACCATGATTCAGTGTTCTTCTGCCACGTTTACCAATGATTAAACATAAAATCACGCTGAACAGGTTGACCATGCGTGGTGACAAAGTGTTCTAAACCTAAGCTACCGGTATTTTAACCGACTCAACATCGACAAATCTAGTGCTAGGAATCTTTCTCGTCATTTTTGAGTTCTCCTAAATGTATGGCAGATGTAGCAAGATTGCATTAATGACCAAATACAAACTGTACCTGAAAAAAACTAAATCGTGTAATTTTTGTTGTTCATGCACCCAGATGAGAGCAAAACATGGAACAAAATGTGGATAGTTCTCACCTGTGTTCTCTTACCGGCACTAAGCGTTCTTGGCTTACTGTTTTCATTATTGCGATGGAGGAAACAAAGAATGATGTCAAGTCAGGTTTGGATTCCTCGTACACGAAAGAAAAAGTGTTCCACGATGGGCTTGAAGCTAGAAAGGTTAGTCAGAATGATGGTATACAATGATGGACAACTGTGGATCTGTTTAGCTTCCTACTCACACTTCTGAAGAAGTTCAAAGAAGCGGTAAATCCGCACCATTCACAACCAGATTTCCATCTAACACCCATAAAAACGAAACTGTTAACGAAATGTATCTATCAGGAATAAAGTCATGTTATTGTTTAAGAAAAAGATATCTAACATGCCAATGCCAGTATGTAGAATGGTCACCGGGTGAATATGGTTTGGTTGCCAAGTCCTTTTATGGGAATCAATGTTGATTTGCGTTTAACTATCTTTGCATGAGTTGTAAACTTGTTTGAGGTGACCAACCTCGGTTTCTAGGTTGCTCAGTTATATACCAGGCTAAAATAACTCCCATCGTATGAACGATTGTTGAACGACTTGCAACCAATTTGCTCACCGTTCATATTGTCTGTCTCTTCACAAAATTTGCATTCAGTTACAAGTTAAGATAAATTCATCTGTTGTTGTTTTAATGCGCCAATCACCAGTCTGTATAGTAGCTGTTATCACTCCTTGCAATTTTTCTCTACCAGTCCACTTGAAGACAATACTCAACACTCTCTGGTGTTCAATGCATCAAGTGAATTGCCTTTCTCCAGAATTCCGTCATCTACCTCATTCCATTCGCCCGTGTATAAAAAAAGTCCTTCAGAGCAGGAATTAATGAACTGCCCAATGTCCTCCTATTCAGTGTCTTCTTTGGACAAGGATATCCTTCAAACACAGTATCTACAGGAATTCACAAATCCAGTGGTGCACCCCCCGATTTCACTTTGTCCAATTCTGGTGGACACTTCATTAAGTATCGCGATGGGCGGAGGCCAAATGGACACTGTGATCCAAACAAACAGCTTATCGTGTTCAAGCAGCTCTCAAGCCCCATCGGTTTTGCTTATTCCGGCTTCACAGTTCTCCAGCTTACAACTGGCTACCAGCAAGACAGCTGAAAATGGCACTTCAATTCCTTTCATTGTTCATCTACCCGTATCATCGATTAGCTCATCCACTGGAGACGGAAACAAAACAGGGAATTTGTACTGCAATTAAGAGAAAGATCATCTGGTCATTTTTCTAATCCTGTACATAGCTGAACACAGTGGAATGCTCAGATTGATGGGAATTCAAACAATCAAATTTCAGGCACTCGAACACATACAGAGAGAATAATTCTATGTAGATTTTTAAAAAGATATTATGCTTTTCTACTATTTCTTCAGTTAAATTCACAATACAAAATTTAATTATGTTTGTCTGGTTTCACGGAATGCATTTGGTGCCCGTTTCCTAACAAAACAACCTACAGAAGAGTCACAATACTATGAAGTTTATTTCACAAGCTACAACTAACCGGTACACTGAGTGATACGGATTTAATAGCAGGGAAAAACTCGAGTCCTGCGAAGTATTCTGGTAGACGCTTAATTCGCGGAGCAGTCGGACCAGTATTATTCATGATAATTCTGCCAAGAGAACTGTTCATGTAAGCGTTCCTAGATGGAGTTGATTTTACCCTCACGGTGGCGTATGGTTACGTGGCTGTATAATCCTGATAGCGCTTCCGATTCTACATAAGATAACTGGGGAGAACAGAGACTTCGTCTATTAATGTTCGTATACGTAAAATATGAAACTTTTAAAATTCATCTTTGTCTGTTTGAGCAACGAATCAATTCATTTTTCAGCAGTAGCGCAATAATGTAATCTTCGTGAAGCAAGCATTTTGTAACAAAATTGACGTGGCTACACCGGAACAAACTTTTCTGCACAATGGGCAAAGCAAAAGATATTCGCAAGCAGGTCTTGTTTGAAATATCCAGAGATAACTCATTGAAAAGATCCGGCGTAAAGAACCAAAACTGGCTGGACAGTATTAACTGCAGTGGCATGAGTTTTTCACTAGCTAAATCGACGCCAGTTGTTTAACCATTCAGTTGGTACGTATCAGTTTCAAAGATCAAGGCAACAAGCCTTGGAAAATATCATCTTCTGTACATGAATTTCAACCGTGTTACCAAAATATTATTTAACAATTTTATATGACCAAGTATTTTTGGAGTGTGAGGTCACGCATAGAAGACAAAACTGGCATTCTGAATGCTAGGTCTCACTGAAATTATAGGTTATAGGTACTTCAAAAGCTGAAGGCTCTTTCCTCGATTGAGCGATGTTTCCCAGTCTGTTCGTCTAATGCTGGAGGCAGGTATCACTAGAAACAGCCTGGTATTAGTCATACTGTAAGCACTACCGTAGTGTGCAGATGAAAGAAGCCTACGGCTGTAAATGCGTTACCGTGTACAGGAAGACCATTTCATCAATACACATTGCATTATACAAATACTTCAAGCCTTGATGCCACGACTATTTTAACGGTGGTGTTTGGATGAAAAGGGAGATGAATCTGGCTTCTTCTACATCCACTTCATGAGGGATAAATTCATCGCCCGCCTTTTTTCGTTCTACCCATGGTTGAACATTTTTATTTATTCTTCGTCATGGATTAGAATAACATATTCTGATCAAGGATAAAACAAAGTTGCCTCTGAAATACATTGCTTCATCCCGAATCTCATGTTTATTTCACTTCAATTCCTTCTCCCTTGGGATGCATAATGTGCGTAGTCGGTCCTCCACGCTTAATTGCTCTCATGTAGCACACACGATGGCGCAGTGATCGAAAAACTATCATCTCGCAACTGTTTCACTAGTGCTGTGTTTATGCTAATCCTGCCTGCTTCAGGGTTACCATACTTTACAGTCTTGCTCTTTTGCATTTAAAACGAACAGTTCACTTCAACCAGGTTGTTATACAATGAGATGAAATGAAAACCGGCAGCAATTGCTGCTTATCGGCTTCAATTAATATAGACAGAAATCGGGGACTGAGGGTCTGTTTGGCAGTTCATATCTTCTACAGTGTTTTTTGCTCTAGAGCAGAACTGTACTCCAGTCTTTTCACGAGAAAAATTGCACTGGCTGCAAACCAATGGAACGAAACGGTGCGAACTTCGTGTACATGAAGGTGTCCTGAACGTAATTCACTACGTATTATTCCACCAGAAAACTGTACGATCTGTATATACTTTCCACCTTGCTTCGTAACCTCATGTAATGTTTCGATGTACTTTTGGCAAGTACATTATAGCCAGTTTGACCCAAGTTATTTTACTGTCGCTCGAAAAAATTCATTAACCCTGGCAACTTCTATATTCATAAAGCAAGTACGTTTGGATAGTGTAGCTCTCAATTTTCTAACAGGCTAACAAATTGGTCATAATAATACATGGATTCGTCAGTTGAACAGTCACACACCTTGGACGCATTACCTGTGTACTGGGGCGTCACTTGGATGTAAGGCTCAATTCGGTCAGATACAAGCGCACAGCGTGTCAGTAAAGTTCTTTTGGATAATTTGCTGTAAGCGTTAGTATTTCGTTTCTAGTCCTCAACAACCGATTTTTTCAAGCTTACAGCAAGTGCACAACAAACATTATCAGCCGCTGTTATTAATTTTTTCGAACACCTGCACTCAATTCGAACCTCACACCACCATTTCTGCCCAGGTTGAAGTGCTTTTCAAAGTCAGAGTTACCATACTCTCCCTCATGTGCTCCTAAGTTTTGGAGCTGTATCCACATTTAAAACAGTTGAATGTGGTCGTATATAAAAAAAAACAACTCATGCGTGTTTTTACTATTTAGCTGGAGACAATCTTGTGCGATTTTTCAACACACTTGTGGAAACGTTCAACACGAGCACTTTTTTCTATTCCAAATTAGTCTTAATTGCACTAGGCGCCAAGCAACGTTTCCTGCTTTTCTCATTTGGAAAGAATTGTAGAATGACTTTCATGTTTTTGTTTCGCATGTTGAAACAAAAAACAGTGGGAAACAACTAAGCAGCTTGATATCCCGAGTCATTCTCTGATTAACTGTTCCATTCAGACGTGACTGTTGCCATAATTCAGACTCCAGTAACTTAGTTTCTGCAAACTAATTCGAGAAAAACCAACCGGCCCTAGGGTACACATCAGCTACCCATGTCTACATAGCATACTGAGTAGGAAGAAAGTTTTGAGATTCAGCGATCGGCTAAACTTGGTGCACGACAGAAAGTAAATAGTAACTGAATTTACTGTATTTTTAAGAGAAAAGAAATACAAATGCAACCAAACCTTGGTTGTTAACCGAGTAAACTTGACAGAATAGCTTACCATAACTCGAGTGAAGATAACTAGGCAACAGGGTTTGATGGATCACATTGCTCCAGGAACTACGAATTGTTAACGAAGAGTCTAGGATCACTACGTTGTAAAAGAAGATAGAGCGCGGACAACAAAACTGGTGTTCATTCATGTTACTTTTTGTTTCTTCCTTACAGTCAATCCGAATGCCCTGGTGACCTTTCTATCTATCCCCAGAAAATCGGACCATCCATCACCATCATGGCTCAAAGTACGGCCATGTCAACGTGACACGTCACTTATGGGTAACTTTCAAACTGAATTTTTGAATGTCTTTTCAGATAATGCCACACAGCTTGATCCGATTCACGGTTGTGCATGCAATTCACGTAGCATATATCACCCAAAGAGCTAGAGCGATTATCTGAATGTGATCTCCGTATCACAGCTTCCGGAAACGAAATCGTCATTGATATACTTCTAACTGACAGAACGGCTATGTAAGTGACTTAGCCAGCAAAGGTGATTAGGGGTCAGCACCGGCTGACTTCTTCCATAGCTGGCGCTCCAGGTTTCTTCGCGCTTTAAAAGATGACCTGTCACGAAGTGCCAGAGCATGCTGTTTGAGGTTACAAACCGACTCCTTCACACACTATCAAAACACTGTTGTCAACATACACTTCCTTCGGCAATTAACTTGTTCACTGTCTTCAGACCTTCAGTTTACATGGCACACCGTCAACGGCAGCGTTAGTCATAATTCCTCATAGTTTTCTTCAGTCCATAATCACTTGAAGTATTTTTCACTAATAAAAAACCTCCAGTCATCCACGCCAGTTGTTTTCTGACATATTGAACAAAGCGGTCATCATTGATCAAATACACGTGGATAGTGCAGTTTTCTTACGGGCGTGGAACAACAGAACGTCAAATATTTCTTCTATGAATATCTGTGAGATGTCCAAATTTGTCAACGTGTTCTGTGAATTTAGGTTCACTATCACTGTTATGGCCAACTCTTAACTAAGCAATCTTTGTCTCGGATCGAAACCTTCCATCTTGTCACTAATAATATTAGGACTGTCGGATGTGAGTGAACGAGACCGTAGTTCCACCTGGATATCCATAAACAATAATGGAAATGTATTAGTCAACTTACATAGACAAACAGATCTATTCGGCACTCTTCATGACAATCCAGACTCCATAGATTCGATGGCCCCAATGAGATTTACCATACCAGTACACCGTAGATGAATGTAGGCACAGCACAACAAACACTATGTTAACCGTACCTCCCCTTGCCTGGGTAGCCCCTAAAAAGTAGCCGCCTGCACATCCTTGGCATCTCATAGTTCGTGAAACGCTTTTAGCATATCCCATTCAGGATCACCTTTAGTCTACCCTTAAAGTTTTGGTGGACCAACACGTTGTCGGTATCATTAGCTGAGAATCCTTGAGATCCTCGAATCATACTTACAGAAAATACAAATTGGTAGGTAATTTTAACAGGTTCGCTCAAAATTTCGAAATTGAAATTCAAGTAATTCAGATCTCGTCGTGCAACATTTTGACACAATACCAGCCAATCACGAAAATATAAGTTCTGTTTGTACTCTTCAGCACCTACAAAATCCCTCTCCGACCATCAAAGCATTCCTGGATGTCAGCGTTACTCTAAGGTCGTGAGATTATGATGGTGACCAGCAGCTGTTAATGTTTGTTAAAGTTAGGCAGACGGCTTACAGAAAAAGTTACAATATGGGAAGGATTTCTGTTATTGAAACAGCTCCAAAATTTCTCATGAAATTGTCGACCAAAGCCAGTCACTAGCCGACAAATCAAACTTCTAGTAACATGGGTGAAATCAATTTCTTTCGGAGCTTGTTCCTTTCTAGACGAAGCAAGTGACTTTTTAACATGGGCACACACAATAAGGCAATGCTTGAACAGTACACTGACTGGTTCCATAATGTACTTCTACTGATATTTTTGGATTTCCGCAATTTCGAAAACATGCCAAGCACAATTTATAGTTGCAACAACATTCATCGACTACTTTTCATCTAGTTTCACTCTTTTTCCTGATAGTATAGGGTGTCAGTCTGCCATATTCAATTACAACTGCCCCTTATCGTCACAGCCCAAAGTTAGAAGTGAATCCAAACCGAGGCATATTTTGGCTTCCAGTTTTGAACGTAACACAATACGATCACCTGTGGAATGAGTCATTTTTTCATACCTGCTGCTTTGACCATATCAGTCTGACTGAATTATGGGAAAAATACCCAGCAGTCTATTTATTCCAGTGCTCATATTTGTTCCTCTGTTAATATCATGAGGGTCTCATATTTCCCTATGTTTGTACAATTTCTGTCATTTTTCTTGGGAACATTTACCACCAAATACACACAGCAACTTTAAAGTTGCTCACTGTTCTTGTAAACCTTTCAAACTGTCCTCCAGTAAGCTGAAGTCGGGCTGTTTGATGAATGTTTCAGGGATTAAATTAATTCGGCTCGTTTCTCTGTTTCCGTCATGCAAATGCCGTTTGAAGATACTCATAAGCTGAAATGCAAAATGAGATAAAGTGGATTTTGTTCTACTATCCAACCCGGTTATTATTTTTTCCGGTATTGATTACTTTTAACCTGGTTACAATCATCTCGTTTCCATTCACGCAAGTAGACATACACATGTCAGCAATTATCTTATTTCAGCATGGATTCGCGTTTTTAATAGTTTTGGTTGCAAAATCTTATTGCTCACTACAATACCCTTCATTCATGATCTCTCAGAACTTTTACATAAGTATTTTCTTTCGGAGTACAGGGCTGCAAAGTGAATTTACGAAAACCTCGTGCGACATAGTGGCAAACAAAACTTGTTTTCTGTGTTTGATCATCAGGCTAGTTACGACACAATAAATATTATGAACGAACTCAGAAAACAACCCTTCTTCGCTACTCTGTTGTTCTTATGACTTTAATGATTATAAGTTATACCTGACTTACTTCCTGAATCAGGTGACAGTAAAACAGACTAAACAAAAATGATTTGATCATTTATGCACCGACTTTTAACGAAAATCAGCAGAGCTAGCACTAAGAAATATATCGTTTACAGTCGTTTTGGAAAGAGATATTGAAGAATAATGGACAGGCTGGTTTAGTAGGGCCATTTCAAGTGACCACACAGATGTCCCCATGTAACTGACTTAGGGACGACACTGTCTGGTTTACCAGATCCGGAAGACGTGCAGTGTATTCCTGATAGATAAATAGATGTATTTGGATAAACGTTAGTAGTCGTCTAAAACAGGATGTGGTAATTTGAAGATAAGACAATACCATAACACAACACATGAGGAGCGGGCACGAACGATTCAGTTTTATCGGTGTCACTGTATTGTAATGATAAAGGCGAACGGAACTTAGTCCTATGTTTATTTTTTCAAATCTATAAAGTTTCAACAGATGACATTATACAGGAAGAGTTCAAGACTTGAATCGAAACGTCTTGATCTACTGTTTCATTCTACAAACACTCAACCCAAAGTAAACAACCATCAGGGACGTAATACTGTGAATCGTAAATCGACGCTGGGCGTCCAAATGAATCTTCTGTGTGAATATGAAATCCCAGGTATCGTTAAACTGACGTGTCCGGAATTCGCTTGAGGATGACTATTAGCACTAAACGAGTAAACTAACGTTCATCTCTAAAACGGTCGTAAGCACCCAACTCAAAGACTCTGTGCTCCATGCTACCAGTTCACTGTGTATTCACTCACTTTCCGTCTTCTGTAGACAAGTTTACATCAGTCACATGACAAGGCGTTTTCGGAGGGGACACACGAGCGTCACTCAGCGTGGTTCACAACCGGACAGTCAACCAAGAATTGCTGCACAAGCTTGGCTCTTTCATTCGACTTGGGTTATAAGGCAAATGTGAACAATGCAGTTGAACAAGTTTATTTTGAAACGTGTTCATGCTGGAGGTATCGAAGTTGCCATCTTGGACCATGCGGCGGTTACTGTAATCCATGTGCTGGAAGCTAATCCGTACAAGTAGTTGTTTTGTCGCAACACATAAGCTGTCACAGCCTACCGTCGATGGGTCGGATGATTTTGAACTGTAAAAATCATGATTAGAATCCAAAAATGGCACTGGACCACACCGTTTCGGACTTACACAATCCTTGTTTGACAATTTTTTAAGTCCTCAGCTATGGCAAAGAAATGTACCGTTGACGAGTATCAAAAAAGTGGAACGCAAATCCGAGACGCTCTTTTATTAGAGGCTAGCTGAAGACTAAGCCGGGAAACCTGTGGTTGGTTTTTGAGTGACGCTCATTGCATGTGGGAAAACTCACATACTACTCATCAGTAGCCAAACATTGCTCGACAAGTCAACGGTTTATACGATATTAACTTGGAGGAAAGTCTAGGTAGTGGTGTCATTGGCAGGAGTCGACAGGACAGTTACTGTATACCGTCGCCGGGAGATCGGGCATTCTGAGTAGTATCCACAGGTGAACGTTGCTGATAGTTACACCACAATAATTCGGAGGTCTAACGTGAGACTGCCGGTGTGGTGGTCAGCACCGTTGCCTTATGAAAAGGTAGCCATAGCTCAAATTCCGGATGTAACACGAACGTGCACCACTAACGAGCACCAACGCTACAGATACTTGAGTACAGCGCTTCACTTGAGGCGCGAATGTTTAAAAATCCATGAAAGTGTTACAGCTACTATCAATTAATGATAGTGTCCAACCTATAATCGTACACACTCGATATCTCTCTTAGCCAGTTAGTCCACAGCCACTTGAAACCCAAGCAAACGTGAAGAACTTGGCACCGACGAGCAAAAGCCTCACGATGGGCAAACGCGACAGTGTCACATGTACATCAGCAATCCCGCCCTCTTCTAACAGAATGGGATCCGCTTCGCGTCTACGATTTTACTGACCTTATGCAAATGTAAAAGCCCGATGAGAATTACCAAAAACACCTGACAGCATGAATGATTTCTTCTAATAATTTTGATGTATGTTTTGTTTACTTTTTCATGGACAGCACAAATCAAAAATCAATCTGTTATCACACGTTGACTTTTTACAACAAACAAATGTTGTAACAAATACACAAACGGTACTGGTATGAATGATAAAAGTAGCGTCTGTAAACGAATCAAGTATGGTCAGGTAAAGCAAATTTGTTTTGGGAAGGTAACGTTTTACCAGGCACACAATACCGCCTAACGACGCCGGAAGCATTTCAACCGAGTTTCGTGAAGAATCAACGAGAAAAATTGGACGGTCAGTGTGAAAGTTGTTGTGAAAAGTTTTTACATTTCTGTTCAAAATGTCTTACTTATTACTGTACACTTGGTTGTATCACAACAATAAGTCTGCAAATAACTATAAATGAAAAACAAAGTTTCTAATGGGTTTTTGCACGAACTGTAGGTCAGATGAACTAATCGGTTTACCGTCACACATAATGAATCGGTTAACAAAGACGACCGAGACAAAAAAACGCAGTTTGGTGTAGAATGCCGCATTTAACCCATCATCCCAACTGTCTTTTATAAAGAATATCTCCGACTTGTCATCGAAAATTAGACACGGCCATGGACCCACATTATGGTCAACCAGAACGTCGACTTTATATGCGTTGTTGAATCAAGGCAATAATGGGTTGACGAAAAACTATACTCCACTGATCTAGCGAAAACGGAGTTGCCATTGCAATAATGTTGTATCTGTGAAAGCGACACTGCTTGTAGACGAATGAAAGTTCCGGAGCACAGAAGCCAGTTGTCAGCTGCAACGAGTCTTTTATCTAACCTACGGTGAGTGGAAACACAGTTACTGTCTCGCAGTCTCTTACCTCAGCAACGCAGTGATTATGATAAACTACACGTAACAGTTTCAAATCCACCCATGTGTCGCTCCGAACATGCAATGGGCCAGCGCTCTGCTACAATCCTACCAACACAGCCAGGTAAAGTACTAATGCCTCCAAACGATAAAGCGCATAAGCTGATCATGACGCAATCCCTTTTCTAAACAAAACAAAAACATACGGTAGAAACGTAATCAGAGAACACGGTGACCTTTTGCCTCACGACTGTGCAGCCGATACATGGTTCCATCTATAGTTTCGTGATATTTTGAGGGACATTCGTCATAATGCAACCACCACTATCTCATCAATCGGAATTCATCCGACACCCGAACATTCATGAGGTATGTAGATGCATATGATTTGGGAGGCACCTTAGGGCGCACCATTCAAAATACCCATGTTTTCTTATACCCTTATTTGCAAGCCAGCTTGTGGTATAGAAACCTATCAGCTGCTAATCGCTGGCAAAGTCGATGTTTCAGCTTTTCTTTGCAGTTGATTGTGATAGTGTACTCGTACCTGTTAATCTCGATACCATTTTTAATCAGCATGGCAGCGGAACACCGTAATAGACCTCGAAATAAGTGTGGGATAGCAGAGTTAATTCCTTTTCTGTTTTCACGGTAAACATGTCAGTGCCTGTAAGTCGTTGCAGGAAGATTAGGCCCCTAATCGTTCTACACTAATCGGAGCTAACAATCTACTTTGTTGTTAATTCTGTTCTTGCCTGTCACACAATTCACTCAATGACGATTCACCTTAAGCTATGAGCTGATCAAAGTAGACGGAAAAACAATGATACTGTCAATTGCAAACAGAACTCATTTATACAAACTGAATAAAGAGGGGTTACAAAGTGAAAATTACTTCAGTCAGGCAGATCCCGTCACATTCAATGTGTGGTAGACATTTCCCGAAAATTAACCCCCCAAAACTAATACACGTATACCGTCAATCACATGCTACTGACATCTGGAGTTGGATTTTATGGAGATCACAACAATTTGCAAAATACATTCGAAATGACAAATTAATTTCTACAGAAGCTGAGAGATCATTTTATAGTAAACAGTGCGTTTCTGCTGTGCGAACTTTTGTGTAAAAATGACATATATCGCAAAATCATTGAAGCCATTCTTCGGCACATCAGCGTCTTTAAGCGCGTTAAATAAATCCTCATGAAGCTTGAAATTGCAAGGCTTAGGTCAGCATGTGTTGAATAGCATACCTGAAGATGTAACAATGAATTTACTTGGAACTGTTGAAAGACGAGTTTGAATCTGCTTCAATAACTCCGTATGCAGTCTCTTGAAACCAGAGGAAAGTGAGTGCTGGCTGAACATAAGGCCTCAAAATTCCTGCTGTCTCCTGCATAAAGCAATTTGTTTATCTACATTCGAAAAAGGTAGCTGAACTGAAGTCTTGTTACGTAATGAGTGGATGTACATGCGAAATGATACGAAGTGAAACAAAGCCCCATGTTTTCCCATCTATACATGAATTTCATTTTCAGTCGGAATCACTACGGCTGCTGTCGTTAAGACGTCACTTCTGGTTAATGAGACTTAAACACCACAATTACTTGGAGGCGGCTATTACAAGCAGGCAGATGTTCAGCCAATCAGGACGAAAGGAAGTGTTGTACACTGATCCATTGGTATTAGTACATGTTAGTAGTGCGCAACCACAACATTGTAGGAATGTGAGCCTTTATTCAGGCTCTTCGGAGGTGCCCATCGTGTTGCACACTCCATTTAAAACGCGACTGTGACAAATAACTTCATAAGCAAGTTCAAGCAATTGCAACAAACTATTGTCTACCCTAAATTAGATCTGTTTAATAACCCACAGAACTGCATACCGTTTCCTTGCAGCACTTTGTGATGATCGAGTAGGATAAGTTAGACGCTTGTAGGGTACGCTAGGCTTAATTACGTTTCATTTTTGAGAAACTTACTATGCTATGTGCATTGCATAATTTCAGTGACATTAGCGAATAGAAATTCATCCATTGGGAGCGATCTCACAGCCGACTGATCTGTGGTTCACAACACTGAGGGTACTGTGTAGCATGACGAGTTCATTGGATTTTTGGGATTTTTGTTATTCTCACAATTACTTTTCAATTGATATTAAACTTGTCTAACAATTTTACTGATTCCCCACGAAATCTCCTAGTGATGTAAACCATAATTGGGGGTTCTAATTTGGAGGAATACCACGTTAACCGTCGAAAACATCTTCCGTGTGATCCCTTGAAGGAAAACGGGAAAGTGGACCTTAGCCGAAAGTCCTCCCCTATGGTTGAAGCTGTAACCGGCAGACTGATTTCAGATACTAAAGCAGTGTAGATCATTCGTGTAAAATACTCAGCATCACCAATAGATTGAGTAGCATAGCGTTGCTAAGCGTTTCCTAGGCAACGCGAAGGCTACATAACTGCACTTTTTCCTAAAGACTAGCAATCCGTTGCCAGTCGCCGCAACAACGTTAGCTAAACTTCGTTCGTTAATGAGCTAACTGGGTTTTCCACATGCCTTCTATGTAGATCAACGCTCAGCCTGTTTGGACAAATACCCTTGGCTCTACACGCAATAGAAGAATGATGCTGGACGCTCGTACATTATTTTCCGGTCGAATGCCGCTGTTGAGCTCCACTGAAACACCTTTTTCGACGTTGTCGAAGGTGCGAATCCCAGCCTGTCACAAAACACAGACCATCCTGTTCAAATTGTGCCTTTTTGTGCGTCAGTATTCATGTTAAAAATTGCTGCACATTTCGTGTGCTCATTGTCATAACATACACAGCTGAAAATTGAATTCTGTCCAAACCGTATTATCAGGTCTCTTTCATCTAATTTCCTCTATACTTTGTGGAATTGATTTCGCTATCCTATCAGTAGAAACAGTAGCCATATTACCTTGTGGAAGAAAACCAAAATTGTCTTTTCTTGTTTACAACTGTTCTGTTTCGACACCGGGAACACTTCTCCAATCGCATCTGCACAGGAAAGGCAAATAGTGTTTTCAAAAATGCTGAGTTCCTTACTGCAAATTTTGTAAAACTTGTGATTAACTTGTGATAACCATAATTGAAAGATTTGCAACAGCAGAACATGGGCGAATGCTATGGTGTGCAACGTATCACACTAGTGAGCTGAGGTTTGTAGTAGTTTTAGCGAAGATTTTTACAAAATTACGTAGGCGAATAAGTTGAGATCCACTCTACCGTTGGTCCTATTTACTGCCTCCTGGCTGGTCACAGTGATTCTTTGATATCACCAACCCTCTCCTAAAATTCGAAACTTTGACGATAGCCAAAGAAATCACTGACAAGGCCTGCCTAGAACAAGAGTTTCATCAACTCATAAGTCAACTCAGGTAGGCACAAGGCGTACAGTCTCTTCGCTATCACTACGAATTCAGGTGGAGTTGTTCCAGTCTGAACATGATCTCACAGTTGAAACCTTGTTTGCACTTCAGGCAGCTCATCCTGTGTCACAGCTTTAGCAAGTGATTAGGAGAAAATGACTTCGGTTGGACGAATTAGTGGGACTCAAATTACTTGATAGCGACATGACAGTCTGTAGAACAAAATATAATCGCCTTGACCTGTCCACTGTATGGAAAGAAATGGCTTGGGTTAAACAGCCTTCCATAAAAAGCGGTGTACCTTAATTGTTCAACACGTTTGTTGACCCATTTTCTGGTCTGATTTACATTTTTCTCAAGGGGTAGTGGACACGCCCAAATATTTAACGAGTGTGACCGAATTAAACTTCAGCTGCAATTTACCTGACTACCAGGGGTCTACCGACCGGGTTAGATTCTCTGTTGTTTTGTGCATTTTTACAAATGAAGACGCATTCAGAGAACAATCTTCTGAAACAATTGTTCTCAAGTCTCGTTCGAGCATGGTTGATAGTTAACTGATAGCCGCGTGAGACGTATTCAGGGTGAGTTAATTAACCAGGTGTATTGCTTTACGTTCACAGTAGGTAAGTGAAGGCCAATGCGTTATGAATAGGCGATGTAGACCGTCTTGCCCACTTTGAAGCTCCTCTCTTTCAATCCTTTCCCATTCGCTTTAACAGATTTCTCATGCTAAAGTTCGTATACAGTTATCGAAAAGTTTCAGTGTTCCCAGTTTTTTCGGGATGGACGAAAACAGTTTTTGACAGCACAAGGACTTAACCAAAACTTCACTATCCACTCATTTTTATTCTCAGTAATTTCTTCTGCTGTGGAACACTTCAGGTGATGTGTGAAGACATGGCCATGCAGACACAAGTGAGAGAGTTTGAATGACTTAAGGTTGTGAAGCACCGAAAACAACTTGTTTCAAAAATTCCCCGGTAGCTTCAACCTGCGTAACTTATTCCTTGGTTTAGTAATGGAGTGTATTTCTTTATTCCATAAAACTGCTTAAACTCGTTTTACACGTGCACCATCCGGCCAACATGTAGCATAAGTCATAAAATGAGCCGCACTATTCGTCGAAATGTGTAAATTTTTTCGGCAAGCATTGGTCATAGCCGTTGCTTGTATCAAAATATCAGCTTAATTTTTCAAAGTTTATCTTGTTCATTTTGTATTTGGCTAGAAAACGCTCAAGTCTCACTTCCGTTTGCATATTCTCAGAAAATGGATTGATTTCAAGAATCAACACAGCACAAGATATGACAACAAAAATAACCGTTTTCTTTTACGACTGTTAAGTTTAAACGATTCGAAATGCCACTCGATTTTGCTTGCTGCATGCGGTTGTACGATTATTTTATGTTCTCACATTTAAGTGTTTAAATTAGCTTAAGATCTGTTTGAGGAGCTGCGGCGAAGACTACACTTGAATTCCTAAGTGCGTTTGAACCTGTGGAGAATTGGCAGCGTTAACTGGATGCGTGGTGTGAGTTTCAATCACACACCAATGGGAGCTGTTCCTATCGGCTTCCCACTCAAGTATTCTCTCCTACGGTGTCGAAGCGCGCAGAAAAAACGTTCGCCTGTGGAAATCTTGGGATTAACACATGGGTTGTTGACAAATAGAAGGGAATTTGGTTAATTTCCGGTTGGTTATCACTCACAGTTGATCGCAGCCTACGGATTCTGATAGAATTTCCAGCCAGCCTCTTCCGAACATAGGTATCAGACTCAAGTTTAAATTCCATTAACTCTCGTCACTAGTGCATATTCTTGCCATGACCGGAATTATAACTCCGGCCCTGCTTTCATGAAACGACCATGTTGACGACTACGCGAGTGACCTCACACTGCGGGATTATTGATTGAAGTTAACAAGACGGTTGCTATATCTCCTGTTGATACGGTCGAACAACATGGTCATTACTCACAGTCGAGGTTGGTCGAACATCCAGACATGACAGCTCGACTTTGCCTAATGTGAGATCAGTGGTGCAGTGACCAAAGTTGCTGGTTCATGGAAGCGTGGCCAAAGTTATAATCTCGGCAGTGACAAAGATATGCGCCACTGACGAGCTTTAAGAAGGGTGAAATTTGAGTCCGGTGTTTTCGTTCAGAAGAGGCTAGCTGGAAAGTCTATCAGAATGTGAAGGCTGCAATCATGTGTAACTGATGTTAAGTTTGAAGCCCACGGGTTACACGAGAGTGTTTGAGTCGCGACTTTCTAACGACTCCCTGAGGTGCTCGCGGAGACGAATGGATGAATTTGACGAAATCATCTAGCAAAACGCGGAAAACGAGGACATGAATCAAACTGCCTTTTGTCGGACTTGTCAAAACGTTTGCGATATTTCTATTTTGTGCTAAACCAGAACGAATTACAACAAATGTTAATCCTCTGGGAGACGTTTATACCAGTGTGCCCCACGACCCGAACGTGTTACGGTAATTACCGGCTTCGTCTTCAAAGCGGTGGCGTATGTTTGTGGTGATGAGCTAAAGCAAGGTTGTCCACATACGGCTACCGGCCTGGCTACGGAATGTGGAGGAGCATTAGAGGCTTCTTAACTCCTCTCAAAGTGAGCAGGATTTAAGTGGTCTTTGACAGTCGTGTCCCGAATAACTTGACACTCGGTTACATAGAAACTGGCCCTGCGTTGAAGCACCATTCGCGTGACAAATCACTTGTGTGAATTCGTAAAAATCCTTTGGGGAAAACACTCTGTGGCTTTGTTCTCGTGTATCCGCGGCAACGAATCAGAGCATATGCGGCGCGAGCTGCTTGGCGTAGGAAATGTCATATCGATATGCGTTCGCTACAGATGAAAAGTAATCAGCAGCGGTTGGCCATAAGGGAGTTTGACGCTGAAAACATGAAGGTGAGACTTGACGGTAGGGCAGATGCAGAGCAAAACCACTGACAGTGAGTCTTCCTAACGCAGTGTATCGGTGGCGACAAGAACTAACTTTAGTTATCAATGGAGGCGTTCGACCACACCAATTGCAGCTGGATGGTATGCATTAGTGCATGTACCATATCATCTAAGCATGTTTAACCTTTCCATAAGAAAACCGCTTTCGAAAAAGGGACGGCCGTCGTCTGTAACCTATCCCCGATAACCAGCACTATGGTCTCCGGTCTGACGTCAGATACATGGACGGCCTCAGGCCACCTCGTCAAATAATCTACCATCGTCAATATGTACACCATCTCATTGGCAAATGACAGTGAATCTATAATATCGATGGGGTGGGTGAAAAACAAAGATGCAACTGGAAGACACCGGCCAACTGCAGACAACATGTGGTGATGAAACTTAGCTTGCTGAAAAGCTAGACAGGTTCGTGAGCACTTGTGAACGCGAAAATCATTTTCCGTATGTGGTGCGTCCGCTACAGGTGATAAATCGATGATGTCGTGGCGAAGGAGTGCTGATACGCGCGACAGATCATCATATACATCGTTGTCGATGCCAGAAACATGTCTTTTATCTGTCGAAAATGTCAAGATGAAATCCAGGTGACGCACTTCGCAGAGTAGCGCTCGGAATATCTACGGATAGCATACGCCAACCGTTTGTGAAAGGTGAAAATCATAAACTGGGGATTTTTGAGTGCACTTCTAATGTAACGAACGACCGAATGGATATTTAATAACTCACGACCGTAAGTGCTGTACCTGACTTTTGCGGGTAACAAGCGCCTGGAGAAAGATGAAGGTGGTCACCAGGATCCACCAAGAACCGTTGGAGTGCAGCATAAACAACTCGTGAGATACGTCTACAGCTATACTGGTGTTCGTGTTAAAGTGGTGCAGCACCATTTCAGCAGCTAGCGTGTCTTTTATGCAACCGAAGAAGTCAACGGCTACTTCTGACACCTAAATTTACCACCGATATGGTCGGGAAGTAGGTCGGCCTTTGGTTAGACAAGGTGCGCACAATTTGAGATTAATCGGCAGTAATAGTTGAAACGACGGGAAGCAGCAAACGTTTTATGGCTCAGGAGGCTGATAATCGTCTGTACCATGTCGGTTAGCGGCCGAATGCCGTACGGTGAACACGATGTCCCGACTGTTGGTTGGCTAAAGGCATATTTATCCGCATTGCCAGTGACAGTGTGTGCTACAAACCGTACGACCATTTGGTGGTGGTGTTCTTCTTCAGAGGAACTTTCACCAGGATATCGTCGGTATAAGGGTCGACGGAGTCTAACTCCATTGTGACGTCGTTACTAAACCGCTGAAGTGTTTTGGATGCGATACAAAGAGCAAACGATGTGCGCATATCTTCAAACTAGCGGAATGGCGTAATCATGGCTGTTTTGACGATATCGACAGGAGCAAATGAGTTCCGGTGATAAGCGAGTATCAAATCTAGTTCCGAGACACCATGAGCGCGTATGAGACCAACCTTGATGCTCTGCATATGCTGGATGGGTACTGTGGCGGTGCTGAATATGCGTTAATCTCCAGATGGACGCTTGGCTTCATCGACATCATACAGACTGGTGAACCCTAAGGGCTATCCGATGGGTGGATGTTGCCAAGTTCGAGCATGTGCTTGAACTCGGCGCGCGTAATATTCAGATTGTCCGGTGTTTATTGACGGGCCTTCCAAAACACCGGTGGGCCGGTCCTGACAAAGTGGTGCTATGTTTCACCAGATACTGGTGTAGCAAAATTGGCTGTCCCAACACGATAGGGGAATCGTTCGACAAAAGAGACATACTTATTTCTGACGGCTGGGCGGTACAGTGGGTTCATTGGAATCGCGTTAGTGAAAGTCCCGATAGCTGACGGGTTCGTCTCGCGGTCGACCACAAGAAGATTTCGTGCGTCGACTAATAGGTTGAAGAGCTCAGAAAAATAGCACTCTCACGTATCAGTTAGACTTACGCAGAAATGTTCTAGTGCAAGTCCCATAACGAGTCATTAAGGAACTGGTTGTCTGTTAAATCTAATCCGGCAATGTAACGTGTAATCTTTGGTAGAAAATTTCTCATCAGTCCTGATGGATATATGGCTTTGAATGCGTGTCAATCTTATGAACTATTGTCTTGGTGGGCGGAAATTCAGGATGTTCAGGACAACTCTGCTTATGAAGCTAGTGTTGTCTGGTTGCTTTCGGTTGCGCGCGTGAACATTCTGTTTACCAGCACCTCGTTAAACTTCTGCTAAGTACGAACAAACTGACAAAATTAGCTAGGCAGCTGTCTAACAATCCCACTAACTCCAACGCACAGACCTTTGGATAATGATTTTTTGAGCCCACTGAATTGACCTATCACCCGATAACCGAACAATTTAACTTATCCCTTTGCAGCTGATAGACTCAGTGAGGAACTGTCGCAATCTCAAATGTCTGGTTCACCTCGCCTTCCAATCAAGCAGGTCGCAGCGAACGTGTTCGTTTGGACAATAATTATTTTGATGTTGGTGCGAACAGAAAAACAGCTTTTAAAGATCATCAGGCAGGACTGAATTATCATTTGCTGTTTGTAGCTGACTATATTGTTCACTTTTAATGCAGCTTGAAATTAACTTCTCTCTATTAGTCATCATTGGACACATACAAGAGAGGGAGGATGTGAGTGAAAACCAGAAGAACATTATGCCAAACAACCATCAGCAAGCAGTCTTTTAAATCTATAAAACGTGCCTGCTTCAACAAAACCAGAACGCTCGCCATCAGTCTGTAAGTGAAAACAACCCGATCGTGAACGTGACCAAGCTGTTGTACGTGAAACGACACTGACCTGATGTTTTTGTTTGGTCAACAGTGATGTGCAGCTGGCAACCGTGTGCAACTATATTATTCCACAGATAAATGTAGATGTTCTTGAGTTGGATAAACCGAAAAAGAAAATTTGGTGTTTATTCGACGTTTTACGGTTTTCCATAAAATCCTTCATTGAAGGTAAAAATAATCACATACTACCCAGGTTTTACAAAACAGATGATACAACTGTGCAAAAACCGTTAAATCCGTTGAGAGTTCCAAAATCTAGATAAAACACCAAATTACCTGACGTTCACTCAAGAACACTGTTGTGTGAACGGAGGACGCTAACAGCATTTGATCCTCGCAGTTTCTCTGATATTCTGTGACTTTTACCAAGCCTTCATGTGTATTTGTTGCTCGTATCTACGAATAACCAGCTCATTTTTTGGTTTCCATATATTCATATCATTATCAGCGGAATAATGCTTATAACCCAGAAAACCGTCATCAGTCGATTTGACGTTTGAAATTTCTCTATTGATCAAGACACATTCAGCAAATTCTTACCTTACCTTTGGAAGATAGTGACGCCAGAAACAAGATGAGAAGGTTCGAAACTGGCAAATTTGATGGACCCAATAGGTTACTTCCAACCGCTGTTGATTAGATTTTTTAAAAGCATTGCAGCCCTATCATTTACTTCGCCCAATCTCTACCTTTTCTAGAAGTTTACAGTGGATTCCGTTGAAACGAACTCAATATTAGGCAATTTTACAATTTTGGAAGCATTCGGCAATGTGTAACCTCCTACTATGATTGTTTACTTGACTGTTGATGATATTCACCAGTATGCTAATCACTATTCGGAACCGACACCGGATTCTCAACGTTAGCTAATTGAGAAAAGACTGCCCTTCTGTGCTACCTTAAGATATGCCTAACAACAGGCTCTGTAGAATTGTAAACTTCATCCGAATTTGTTCTTTAGGTCATTAATTCCCAAGTGTATAGTAGTATATATATATATATAGTTCATCAACGGTATATCCTCTCAACTCATTGACTACTTCGGCGGATCATAGAGTTTATTCGTTCTTAACGTAAATAGAATTCTATCAACGAAAGAAATGCGTCTTTGTTGAAAGCCGTTGCAGATTATTGCTCCGTCTGGCTCTATCAGGTTGAAACAACACAACAAATTGTACCCGAATGAAAAGAACAGTCAAAACATCCTACAGCGTTTGTGAATGCGGCGTCAGGGGGCTGGTCCTGACGGAAGGGAATGTAAATACCTTGCGGATTTTTCATTATTCAAGTAGACGGTGGATATTCCCTATCATTACAGTACGTCCTCTCCTTCAAAGAACGCGTATCTATATTACTTTCATTCATAATTTTCACATAGTCCGTCTTGTTTTTTCAACACACAAGATCGCCCGCATTCGAGTATCAGACCGGTACATGTATGGAACTTCCTCGACCCCGTATTACTTCTCGGATTAGAAGATTCCATTCTCTAGCACACGTTGAACTTCACTAAAATTCTGCCCGCTTGAACTGGTGTGAGAAGCTGAACGAAGTTAATGACAGTCAGTTGCATCTAACTTACGGACTGCATTGTGGTTAGGATACCGCTCATTTACAGCCTACTCAAAACACTTAGGCGTAAGCGAATTCAGCGAACTGGACCTGTTATACTTCCAACCGTGCCTCTTCAATGTATTCATGGAAACTTGGTGGGACTAATGCAAATGACTTGTCCCTTGGTTCAAACAGCACTCAGTGAATGGAACTATAGTAGGGGACAGCGACACGCAGATGAAGACTGACTCGTTAAATTTCAGCTGTCCCGTGTATATTGCACTACAACTTTCAGGAAATGAATGGCATACGATGAATTTTACAGAGAGTAAAAATAAATCGAGTCAAACCAAGGCCTGAAATGCGTTTTCATGTTTCTACCTTTCTTTAAAATCTCTAGGGCACTATCCAAGGTTGTAGATACTATCGTGCTTCTAATCGTACGGATGTCCTGTTTTGACCTGTAATCGGTAATCTATATCAGCGGCGCACGTACAATTATCTATAGATGCCGTACTTGGCAGTTAGACATGTGGACGTTGCCTCGTGTTGCAGCATACCCTGGTCTCACCACATCAACAACGTATGCATAGAAGTCGGAAGCCCATAGTTACACAATTCGTGTACACTCATATTTTGCCCTCGCCGCTTGTTACTTGCAATCACATTACCTTGATTACATTAATTCCCCTAATTTCACGTCGAATTTTAAGCAAGGACTTCGAATATTTGAAAACATCCACAACAATGCCGACCAAGGTCATGTCGCACATAAAGTTTGCTGTTATCGTTTGCGCTCAGATGGACTTTGCAGCCAGACGCTCTGAGTTTGGTTTTCCCTTTTGATAAAGCAGGTCGGAATATGCACTTTTATTACGCCCTTCTATGTGTTCTCTGGTGCAGTGGTCAATGGTTTCACCCCAGGAAAGTAAGAGTGGGGCAGAAACAGTCTACCAACGCGCCCTGGCAATAGCGTCACCTAGGTACATTACTTCTCTTTACAACAATAAGACTGAAATTTTTATTAGAATGTGACAGTTGCAGTCAGTCGTGAAAGATATTCAATTGACGGGGAATAAAACCTCTTGCTACTCATCAGCAGTCAAAATACCGCTCAAGTTTAATTACTTCTGTGACTTCAACCCGAAGAGAAGTCTTAGCACGTTGGCCATAGACTGGGAGAAAAAAAGGCAGTAACTATGTATTCTCTCGAAGCGATCTAACAATCTGAGTATGGAACACGAGCGAACGTAGCTTAACGCTTTTGCGCTTAATGTGAGCTAGCTCGTACAGTGGTTACCGACGTTGCCTTTTAAATACGTAGCCAGAGCTCAAGTCTTGAAGATGGTGACATCTGAATGACTCTAACATTATGGCTTGCTAAATGTTGGTGCATCCAATGCTTCTCTTCTGAATGAGGTAGCTTCAAAATTTGCTTGAATGCAATGACTGTTGTCAAGCATGAACGACATACAATATATGGTATGTACATACATATATATTGTGGATTGGTAAAGTGCGACCAAACGAATGACCAACAGTTAATTGATGCTACGTTAACAGCTACTGATGAGACGCCAACAACGACAACAAGTGGACTCTGAATGTGACGAGCATGGCTATTCCTCGCTGGATAAGTGAGAACTTTGTCCGGAACCCACGCAAACTGATCCAAACTGCATTTTTGGAGTAAATTAAACCAGATATATACAAGGGCGAGATGGGCCAAAGAAGGCGATGAACGGAATGACATTTCGGACGAACTGCCTATCTGGTTAACAATAGTTCGAAACACCAAGTTGTGGTGAACATGCGATCTTAAGGCATCTCTATTTTGTGAAATGCGATTCACTCTTAGTGTTTTTGTCCGGCAATGACTAACACAGTTTGGTGCACATTTCCCTTTTTCTAATACAGAGAATTTTGATGACGTACAATTTTCTGCTTTCCGTGCGGATAGATTTGTATACTTCGAACTGTCAAAACACATCCTCCCCGTATGACTAGTTAGCCATGTGTTTACTATTGTTCACTATATACAGTTGAATTTGAGGAAAAATACAGGACAAAAACGAAACAAGATAGCTTGAAGCGGTTATTTCGCACTACTGGAAGGTGAATAGTAAGTTTAAAGCCCGGTGGTTGTTCTGGGGTGTTTTAAATTTCGCTGAAATATACTTCTGAACACACGGTTATTCATAACCGTTTGTCATTCTTATAGAAGTGGTACTAACCGTCATTTAGGACGTTTTATGGTAACTACCAAATATTCATCCAAGGACTATTTTGCACTCATCTTCTGTATGACTGTTGTTAATTCATCTAAATGTGCACGCTTCCCTTAACTTCTGCATGTGGACCAACAAGGAATTATCATATTTTAAGGCTCCATTTGTAGCTTCTGCTATTCGGATATCGATTTGAAGATAGACCCGCTATATGCTCTAAACTGTCCTCTATCACAAGACATAGGCACAGTAAATTTCCTACAAAAATTTATAACGGTTGTAACATAAAAACACAAAAGCGTAATTTGATATGCCTGGTAAATCCATAATAAGTTTAAAACTGTATCGAACAGTTTCGTTTGTAGACTTGAGAAGGACGTTTAACAGACATCGGAGGTTTCATAAATAGGGCAGCCCACAGTTCCTATTGTGAACAGACCACTGAGATTCACACAGACCAACAGCCGATAAGTGACCGGTGAACAGGCTTTGCGAGTATACTACTCACCTCACACAGTTCACTCTAAAAATGTTCATTAATCCTTGTTCGGAACACTGTATCAATTCTGATTGAGGAAATTCGCCCGCAACAGCAGGTAAACCCATAAATTAAGAGGCAGACAGTGAAGGCATACCTCAATTCATTGAAAAGGGACGACGTGCAGCAGCGGGCAAGCCAACGATTAAAAGCCGCAATTACAAGGATCTGATTTTTTCTCAGACATGAACACACTGGATAAGACAAGAAAATTATCTATGTCGTTACTGTCCTGATGCATTCCTACATTATCACTACCCATGCTAATTAATTACATCGTTCGCAATTAAGAGCAGACGTGCATACGCAGAATTGATAGATTACTTCGATCAGAAAAAAACATGGTTGTCGAAAAATGTGCTTTTGTTTGGCTATGGTAGTCCAGGATTGCTGTCAGAAAACCACTCTCTAGCAAATAAAGAGCCCTTTCAAACGTGTTTTCTTCGTAATGTACTCCGGGAGATAAAATCCATGTATTCCGGTTGGTGTAGATATGATTGAATGACTAATAACGTCAAGTTTTTACGGTTGCCAGAAATAGATATTTACTGCCATTATTGTCGGGTTGTTATCGTCTTACTTCGGTGCCCTTCCTTCAAACAGAAATGTACTGTCGAATGAGTGTAAATTTCAGCATGTAACACTTGCACAGACGTAATACGGCAACTCAGCACTGTCTGTCAGGGTGAACAGCGATGAGGTCCACATAACACTTAGGCCAAAAGACGACCAGAGAAATCTATTCCACATTATGCCACCCAGTAGTTGCTGGAGTGCAACTTTCCACTGACGTTTTGTTCATGATTCAGGAGATTCATCAACCTAGGTGTGATGTCAAGTTACGCCCAGGGTGAACCATTGCCTTGATCGAAAGCTAGAATACGTTCTAGTTCGAAACTAGAGAGACAGAAACATCGGATCGACTAGGTGTGTTGACCATTTTCTTGAAATATAGGTGAACGCGTACATGTGCGGGAATGCCTGTGTGTTTGTGTCTATATGCATTGTGGTTCTGTCTCTCGTCGTCCACTCAGCTTATCAGCCTGAAGAACTCCAACAACCGACGTTGGCTATTGATTTTTGATGTAGTCTTCTCCGGTCGAGGTCAAGAAACCTCCAGCGCCCGCTTCTAACAAAAGTTAGTCATTGAAGAATAGTTTCTGTTGTACTAAGCCTACAAAAGATTTCATGGCAAAACTGACTTCGATGTGGTTGTTCGATTTGGTTAGTTGTTTAGTTGGAGAATGCATACAATCCCAAATTTTCAGTCCGTGACAGTAAAGGCATAGGTTGTAAACCAACTTTAACCAAGTAACTGTCAATCACTGGATAGTATTATCGCCTCGCACTACTGCAAACACTACTGACGAATTTTCGCCTCTAAGCAAATGTTCTTTTTCACATCAAACTTGGCTTAACCATCTCGAAGTGTGTAATTCGTCAACCTGGCCTAACGAAGTTTGTCGGTCCAAGTTCAAGATATGTGAACGATAATTGCCGACTGCCAACGCACTGTTCTTAAATTGTTAAGTAGCAATTGAATTTAAGCATATTCCAGCTAAAGAAGTTTTATTCTTTTTTGCCGCTTGACCACCTCGTCACAAAATTGCCGCAGACTCAGCACACAGCGCAAAATGATCATCTCAAAAATAATCCGATTTCAGCGTATTGGACTCACTAGCATTTCTCCTACGTTAATGGCCAAACAATAGACTAGATGGTTTGCACGGAGCAGCCCGAACAAATCAGATAAGCTCAGTTTATGGAAACTAACTTTCGTTCCGGAAGAGTTCATGTTCACCATTCGGGACAAATAAAGGTTTATCAAGAGTAAGTAAGACGATTTAGTGTAGCAATAAAATTGTTGAGGGACATCGCTCATATAGTACGTATATGCCCGTTTGATGATTCTTTCCAGCTCGTCCCTATAAGTTGCCTTTTATCCGTCCGCTTAACCTGTGAAGTTAGAGTAGTATTAGAGTCTTGTGAATTTCCATGTACTAAACGCCTTTATTCCAAAAGGTTACCGTTTTATCATGATAAACTAACTAAATTCTCCAAGTCTGTCAGATAATATATCGTATGACGACCATCGACTTGCATGCTTGTGTTTTCATCATTCGTCAACTAGGTTAATTTAAATCGGGATCCAAATGCAAATCAACAACTAAATTTGTTTATACTGTCCTCCAGCATTTAAAATTTGATAGAACTATATGGAGCTGAATGAAGTGGTAGAGTGGATTTTTATTGCCAAAAATGTGTGCTGGTGACTGGTATATGACGAGCACAGTTGAATGGCCACATGAAGTCTGCTGAGGGAACGGACATTGCAATGGCTTATTACTATCCACCCAAGCCAAATCTATATGAGAGCAGGAACTGGGAGCGAAATCAACTCGATTGACATGGAGTGTGCTTGTTAGAACTATATGGGTGGAACGCCGTAGAACACCCTGTCCGGTTTTATCCAAGTGTTTTAGTGGAGTCGAAATTTTAAACATAAGCAGCTGCCTTTAAAAGTACACATATGGCAAAGACTCATACAAAAACATTTTTTCCACTAACAATCCCTTGGAATGTCCTCCTATACCAGTTTACCAAATATGTTGGAACTGAGACAATGTCAAAAGTGTACGCTTTCCATTTGAAACTTGTCGCACTTCGGAATTTGCATCTGGTGGTTATGGCTAACAATCCCGTGGAATCTTACGCGGAATTTGCCATGCAAGTTGGTTACCGTGATCATTTGTTTCAGACTCAACGATGGATGTCCCACTTTTTACCTGGAAAAATAAAACCGACGCGCGATCTTAAGGTGAAAAGTGCACAACCTTTGCTTTTAATTTACAGGACACCAGTTACTGCCTGCCGACGGTTTCGGCGACCTCCGTTTGATATGGGGTGATACTGTGAATATCAGTTGTTACACGAACCCACAAGACCCTCACAAATTCCTCAGACTGGTCATCAGATCCCGAAAACTGTACGCAGTAGAAGCAAAGTGTTCGATAGCAGTGTTTCACTATTCTTGTCTTAACGTCAGGTTGGTACACGTCTAATGGAGGTAATTCTCGTTCTGTGTAAAATTGTCATACAGAGTTCAAATCCGTAAATCAGTATCATTCGTGTTTCTATACTTCTGACGTCCGCTTAAGCATGACGTTCCCACAGTTTGTGTAAAACCTGGAACAAGAGGAAGTAAGCAGCTAATACTTTGTAGCGAACAGAATGTCTACACAAGCTTGCATAGACGGGCGGGGATGGTACAACCTACGAACGCTCCAACCAGATAACGTTCAAATGCAAGATTTTCGCAATAAAGCCCTGTGACAATGCTTGCTGACGCAGTGTGCGAAAACATAATAGGCATACTGTACACTAGTTGATCAGAAATTAGCTACTGCAGTGTTAGGACGCGAGAGAAGCTTGGCCAGCGAGTTCGTCTATTGCGCAAACTTCCGTAAAGGTCATGTCAAAAACTAAACCACAAACACGTGCACTCAGTTGCACGGCATACATGCACTCACATACATTGAGTGATAGCACGTTGTCATTCGCCTTGGTGAAAGTTCTCACACAGCATGTACACACTGTTCCGTTAGTCTCTTCTTGTCCGTCGTGTTCGGGACTTGTCCTTTTATTCCTGAATGTCGCCTGTGTGCAATACACTGCTTGTGAGTAGTATACTACTCACACCGAAACTGCCTGTTATGCAACACTCCTCCCCCTTCTGAGGTTCCTTTGTTCCTTTGCATTAATTGACGAATCCTGTCCGATAGACGTGGTGCTTCCTTCCGGATTATTGATCTTCTGGTTAGTCGCACCGGCATCTCGTGCCACGTTGCTAACTCACTGGCATGCACTCGTTTCGTCTGGTCGTCCATCTTGATCGTGTATACTGGGCCCCGTCGGAAAATTCCCAGATAAGGACCTTTCCATTTAGGCAGAGATTTTCTTGATTCTGGCCCGCTGACACCCGTGTTTTGATGATCTCGTTACTTCACTCGTTCTCTTAGGTTGAACATTCTAGTTTTGGCGAACCGTTGCCCTGCGGATTGCTCCTATGCGCGTGCCTGCGATGCTTTCAGATTTCGTCTGGCTCTTTCTCTTTCGCAAACAATTCTTTTGTGGAATCAATGCACTTTGGCCATATTCCAATGTCCTAATCCACCGGAAGTCGAGGGGTTCTACCGTACATAAATTGAAATGGAGATTTCTTCGTGCTCGCCTGCACAAACGCCCGGTAGGCCAACAACACCAGTGGCAACGCAGGCTCCCAGTCTCATCCTTTGGCTAATAACCATTCTTTGACCGTTCGGTTGTTACGTTCAGTTAGGCCATTCGTCTGTGGGTGATACGGCGTCGTTCGGATGCGCTTGATTCCCAGTTGTTGCATGCGTGTTCGAAACTCCTTGCTTTCGAAGCATGGTCCCTGATCCGTCAAGATCGCCTTTGGTACACCGTGGTTTGCTACAATGTGCTTCATCACCATATCTCCCACCGTAGATGCTTTCTGATCCGGAACGCCAGTCGCTTCGATCCAACGGGTAAAGTGTTCCGTCATGACCAGAACGTACTGGTTACCGCGGGCGCTCAGTGGAAATGGGCCCATAAGATCCATAGACCAGAGTTCACCGATTTCGGAGACTGGTATTGGTTGTAAGGGCTGTTGGGCTCCCCGATTGTCGCTTTTCAGTAACTGACACTGTTGGCATGCAAGCACGTAAGTTGTCACATCCTCTTTCATTTTCGGCCAATATGCTCTTTGTTGCAACAGATCATACGTCCTAGTGCATCCGGTGTGTGCCATTTCATGGCAGTCTGCCACCACTTTCCTCCTCAGTTGTCTCGGGATGACTACCACGCACGGGTGCCCAACGCCACGCTGCCATGTCAATACGCCTGCACTGTTTAAGCCAACTCTTTTCCATTGGGATGCGATTATTTTCAGCTCCTCATCCTTAGTATTTGTGGGGATTCTCACGCCTCTTGCCAGAGCTTCAATCACTTTCCGGAGGACCTTATCTTGACGTTGTAGGCGTACTAGCGTTTGTGGGTCCTGCTCCATTATTAAGCCGTTGACTCCAACGGTCACTTTGGGGAGTTCGTCGTCTACTTGTGGTCGAGAAAGAAAATCCGCGACGCAATTGCTCAAACCAGGCACATGGTTGATCGTGAAGTCATATTCCTGTAAACGTAATGCCCATCGGGCTAATTTGCCTCTCGGGTCCCTCGCAGTCATGATCCATTCCAGGGGTTTGTGATCCGTCTCCACGTGGAACTGTTGACCCAACAGGTATGGCCTCCACTTGTCCAGTGCCCAGACGATTGCCAAACATTCCTTTTCAATAGTCGAATATTTCTGCTCCGTTGGAGTCAGGACTCTGCTGGCATACTCGATTACTCCTTCCTTTTGCTTGAGTACTGCCCCAATGCCACGGTCACTGGCATCTGTTGCTACGATGAACGTTTCTTTTGTATTCGGTAGTTTCAACGTCAGTTGTTGCTCGTTCATCGCTTGTTGCACTCGCTTGAACGCCCTCTGGGCATCGTCGGTCCATTCAAATTTCTTGTCTTTTCGAAGGAGTTCGTACAATGGCAATGCAATGGAGTGAAAATTTTTCACGAACCGACTGTAGTACCCCGCTTGACCCAAAAATTGTCTCAGGGTTCGTTTGGAATTCGGAGCCATGGCTTCTCTAATTGTCAGTATTTTCTCCGGGAGAGGCTTGATTTCGCCTTGACCCACCTTGTGTCCCAGTAACACCACCGATGATCGTCCGAGCTGTGACTTATCAGCATTGATCCGCAGTCCTGAGTTCTTAATGCGATTCAAGACAGCATCTATATGGGCAGCATGTTCCGATTCCGTGTTGCTGTATATTACGATATCATCTCCGTATACCGCCACATTATCCAGTCGTTTTACCAGCTGAACCATCAGGCGCCGAAATGTGAAAGGTGCCCCGGATAGGCCAAACGGCATGCGCTTGAACTGATACTGTTTTTCGCCTACCGTGAATGCGGTCTTCTCACGATCTGTGGGTTTAATTGGTACTTGCCAGTATCCGGAGCGTAAGTCCAAAACTGTGAACAATTTCGCCTGCTGTAGCTTGTCAAAAATATCAGCGACGGACGGTATTGGTACGACTGTATTCTGTGTTACCTCATTCAGCCGTCTAAAATCCACACAAAAGCGGTACTTCCCGTTGGACTTCTTCACCAGGAGAACAGGCGAGTTGTACGGACTGTTGGCTTCTTCGATAACATCCTCGCTCAGCATGTTCTGTATTTGTCTCCTCAATTCCTCCTCAAGATGAACCGGTATCCTGCGGGGCCCGTGAGGTCGAAATGTTCCGGTTGTTGGTATTTCATGGGCAATCCAGTTGCAAAATCCGTACGGATCATCGTCAGTCGTAAATACTTCCGCGTATTTCTCGACCGTGGACTGGAGCAGGGGGGCTGTGCAACTGGGGGTTTTAACCTTGCGTACTTGGTTGACGCTATCCTTTCGCTGTCCTATGAGCGTCAGGGAGCCATACTTGGTTGACAACTTTTTGAGCTTCAAGTCAATCACGGCATCTGTTGCAGCGAGGAAATCGGCTCCGAGTATCGTTTGCCTGGTTTCTGGGGACACAATGAAACGGTGCTTTACGATATGGCCGCCGATACGTACCCCACATTCTTTCACACCGTCAACCAGTAGACTATGACCTCCAACCGTCTTGATCATCATGGATGTCGGTTCTAGGTTTTGCTTTTCGGCACGAGCAATCAACGAAATAGCTGCCCCTGTATCGACTAAACACTGTTCTACCTCTCCATCAACTTCAACCCTTGTATGTACGGCCCCCTTCTCAATCGCTCCCATTACTAGTCGACCCGCCCAACAAAAAGAACAATCACGAAACACTTTATTTTTAGACCTCTGAGACCGCCGGATTGGGCAATCCTTCTTCCAATGTCCTTTTTTTCCACATATGAAGCAGCCTCCTGGTTGATCGTTCTTCCGTGCTGCTGTTTTCAGGGCAGCTACATCCGCTGCGAGTTGCTCCATTGTCTTCTGCATTACCTCCAGTGTCTTCTTGTCCGTATTGCTGTTTGCATCCACTGAGGCCACGGACATTACTGCCAACGCCCGCGTCACCTTCGCCAGATCGTCAAGGTCCATCGGCCGGGCGACATGGGCAATATGGACTTGGTCGCGAACCGCCATCGGGAGACCTTCAATAAACTGTTCCGTCAACAACTGTCGTCGTGATTCTTGATCCAATCCTGGCAGAGCCCTGTCCAGCAAACCTTGCAGAGTGGCGGCAAACACAGATGCGTCCGGTCCTTGTCCAAGCATGGCCGCCCTGAACCGCCGCATGGCCTCCTGGCGGTCGGCCGGGCTATCAACCGCAGCCAACAGCGCCTCCTTCGCAGCGGCCCACCCCACCTTCGCTGGGCCTCTTCGCCCTGCCCTTCACCAGCGTCCGCAGAGCAGCCAGCCTCCGACGGTCGGTCTTCACTCCGAGCACTTCGGCCACGTCCTCCAAGTCCTCCAGGAACGTCCCGACGTCTCCATCTTCAAACGGCTGTGGCTGTTCGCGTTTGTCACATAACCAATCGTTGCGTCCGCAAGGGACGCTTGGCCAGCGAGTTCGTCTATTGCGCAAACTTCCGTAAAGGTCATGTCAAAAACTAAACCACAAACACGTGCACTCAGTTGCACGGCATACATGCACTCACATACATTGAGTGATAGCACGTTGTCATTCGCCTTGGTGAAAGTTCTCACACAGCATGTACACACTGTTCCGGTAGTCTCATTTTGTCCGTCGTGTTCGGGGTTTGTCCTTTTGTTCCTGAATGTCGCCTGTGTGCAATACACTACTTGTGAGTAGTATACTACTCACACCGAAACTGCCTGTTATACAACCTGGGTGGATTCACAAGTTTATTGGATGTGTACGAGTAGTAAATGCCCTGTGACCATTTACTGTCTAGTTGAGTCAGTGTTTGTAGCCGGGTATCAGCTCGTAGTAGCCAGATTTTTCTACAATTTCAACTATCCATTTCTAGGCATTCTGGCCATGTTTAATGATTTCACTTTGAACTGTATGAATTCGTCTCTCTCGTATGCGTGGAAAGTGTTCAACTGTTGTGAACTCTGAAAAGCGCCTAGAGCCATAGAATCTTGTTTTGTTCCATTCTATTAGTCATTAGGTAAGTGAAACCTGTTTAAGAAAATCGTGCAGTCGATCGGCACTACAAACAGAAGAAAGTGAGAACTGCCTTATTAACTAGGGAAGTGATGGAAGGTTCAGTAACTCACTCTGAGTGTCTTTATCTCAAGTGTTTCCAACTCAATCCTTATCTGGGTGACACGCAAACTGTCAACTTAGCATCATCAGCTTCCACTCATGCATATCGGGGAGTTGCTTTTTAAACAAAACTCTGATTGGCCAATTTATCAATTTCTTAACTTTGTGTATTGGGAAATCCAGTCGCACTGTAGTCCATTAGTCGTTACCAGGAGGACAGAGACCGAAGTACAGAAGCAGCTCAAATTGTGAAATAGTTCAAGTATGGACATGTGCTTGTCCGTTACTATGCTATTATTAAACTTTATATGATCGTTGACTGCTTTAGTAGCTGGCGCGGGACGAAGGAGATACAGAAACGACCAACCAACGTTAAGTAAGACAGGAATGGAAATATTTCCTTAGACTTCTACGGTTGCCTTGACCCACGGTGTGACGCAAGGACCCCGTTTGTGTATGATTCCATCTTCCTGTTTTGGACCATCAGATGTATTTGCAACTTTGCTCTCTCCGTCTGCCCTTCAAGCATAGTATTGATCAAGTTGGTAATCGATTTACGGCATGACCATTCTTTATTGTTCCGCAATTACCTGATGAATTTGTTGATCGCTGTGTCCAATCATCATGCCACCAGTGTTTGATAACCCAATGATTAGCATGAGTGATGCGTTTAGTAACAATAACCTCTAATTCCCATATTTGCTTCTCGTGCACATTCTTATATAAACGTCAGAACAAAATGATCGAGAAGCTACTTCCTCACGCTTTGGACTTTCTTAACTTATTTTGACCAGCATAATAGGCAAGTGGTATGATTCTTTCTAAATGACAAAATTCAGTAGACAAGATGGCTATCCCCCTTTGGTATCTTCGAGAGAATGACTACAAACTTGCGTGAGGAAAATTTTGTACAGATTTTGAAAGGCTAAAAATTCGGAATTCCAAGCGGTTGTTTTCTGTCTTCGTAATCCTGTGCAAATTTAAACTTAGCCTATATATATTCTTTGAAGTTATCCAGATGATTTTTTTCATTAAGAAAACGCTAGCTAGTCAGATACTGAAAGTCGACTACCCCAGCAACCCTACACTAATATCATTTGCGCTAACATACAAAACCCGACTGTCATGTCGTCATCTTTTATCGCTCATCTTACGCATGCCTGCTGATAGCCCTTCTACGGTCTTGACAAAGCCAAATGAGGTTTCATTCATCAAACGCCAGTAAATCAAACGTTGATTAAGTGCACCGTACCGACATTTTGTGTTGTTCTGCAGTAGTTGTCAGTAGAAACCACCCAGTTTTCCACCGACACAAAGGCGACTATGGAGTAGAAGCTTTGTCGTATGTGCTTGCTCCTCACGCGCTGAACACTGAAAACCACTTTGTCATACTTTATCCATCGGCCGATAACTTGTCGGAGAAAAACGAAATCAACTACACGATAACAGAGAGCAGTATCGAAATTAGAGGTAACGCGCTGATACAACTTCTGTTTTAACCACACAGCTGTCCTATATAATCATTGACATATTTTGTACATAGTGTGGAGGCAATATGAAATATCATGAAGTATCAGTACAAATGCTGACAAACTGTGATTTGTCATGCATTTGTTCAGCCAATACTGTGGGACGTTTTGACCGGTTGCGGTTCCGTTTTCACTGGTCGGCTTCGGTTCAATCAAACGTGAAATAATGCAATCTAGGTTTATTTTTTATATAGCTAGAAAACAGTAAGATGTAAGGTAGGGTTCAGTTGAGATGTTGGTACATAGGTTCATCGCGTGTCACTCACCGCCAGCGAGGATATTACGTCTGGTTGTCGAAGAGGTTGATTTTCAGACTCAGTTCTAGAGGCGACTCTAGAAATATTGAGCACAGCTTGAAACTAGCTTGAAGTTACGGGAAAATGTCGTGCTTTTCTCTCTACTGCTCACTCCATCGAAGAAGACACCAGATATTTTGGAATAGTTAATGCCCCGTAATAATTATGCTGTGTTACACAGGTGACATAGCTTAGCGCATAATGTCAACTGTACTAATCAGACTTCATGTAACAATGTTTCGGGCACATCATAACCATGTTTTGCGTTATCGCTTCCATGATGATCAGCAATTGTACTGTTTGTCAGGTCTCCTTTTATTCCATTCAGTATTGCTTACACTCCACTTGTGAGACCCTCCCCTTGATTGTTTCTCTCTTGGCGGTTTTTGTCGGATAGATGCACTGTTAAATTTCGCGTGAACGCCTCAGTCATGTTTAAGTGCAGGTGGATGTTTTTCTAGGCTCGAGCTGCTTGGAAATGCACTCCCACGGTTCAGTTACTTTGCATCTGGTTATGATATCTCATTCCTTTCTCTGGCCTTAAACATTTGCATTAGCAATGCGTAGATTTTCTCACTTCTGCTTCGCCTTAGCCTACCAAAGCGTTGGATTCTTTTCGACTTTTCTTCTTTCGGAAACTAACTATTAGCCGATGGTCATCTCTGATGTTGGCCCACATGTTTCTCAATAGTCATTAAGCGCCTGCAGTTTGAAGGTATCAAGAAAAATCCATCCGGGTTGACCTGGGTCATAGAGATTCTGCTAACACTGCCCAGGAAACGGTACAATGAGCTCCAACCAAAGGGTCAGTGACAAACCGCAGATGGTGGTTTGAGCTACGCTCTAAGACGTTACTTATAGTGAACTAACAGGAAAATGGTGTAGCGAACAAGCTCGTTTTCGGTTATTCATCATCAGGCCAAATACATAACATTTGTATGAATCAGAGTTGTCAGGGCAAAGCGAACAAAACAAATGGCAAGTTCAAGTGAGGTCATACACGTCATAGGCAGACACGGAGACAACGTTTTGATACGATTGTGTTACCAGTATGACGTAACTTGAACCATGGCGTTTTTAATCGGTCGTGGTGTGGATGTTTGGCCATGGCGACTTCAATGCATGAACGAAGCGCTTCTGTGCAAACAAAGGTGGATTATTCAGTCGAATTCCGATCGCTTCAGCCGTGGCCAAAATTCGGCATCTGACAGTTTTTGAGTGAATGCCTTTGACTCGGTAAATCAGATGAAACGAGGAGGACTAATTGACAGTATTATGTGAATCAACGAGGTGTGCAACAATCGCGCTGGTAAACGTTTTGATGACTCCGCTATTGATTCAGGCTGGATGATACTCACGGATAGGTTCGGATAAGCGCCTGATGATGCGACCCACGTAACTAGTTCCACAGGAACAAATAAATGAGTATACACAATTGGAAGTCGCAGAAGCGGGCACTTTATCCTTTAACCTTTAACTAACAGATTTGTACAATACCAAACGTTAACACATCATGAGAGCTTATGGGAACTTCTTGGAGGTTCAAAGTGCCACCAATTTGCATGACAGGAAGAAGTGCGAAATCTAAGTGAAGTAAACCCAGAGTGGACGAGATATTTGGTTGGTGATAGTATAACTGAAACTTGGAACTTCCTTTGACCTACATTTGTGTGATTATCATCCATGCTGTACGAAAACGTTACCAAGGAATTAGCTTAGCATGAAGTAACTCGGTGTTTCTGTGTGGTTGACAGAAGCAGCAAGTATGAACTCAAAAACGCTCCTTTGGCTGGTCCACTAATACATGAAAAGGCTAGATGGGGGACGAGATAATGAGGTATTTGTTTGTCGACTGTTGAAGTCGCGTCTTGAAGCTACGAAGGACTGATCCACTGTTATATTTTCAACTGAATCTTGGGTTGGTTCGCTGATACAAAAAAGAATTTCCACCAAATCACTGAATCAGTCCAGTCAAGGATGCATGGGGTTGCAAAATCTCCTAATGAGGACAAGCACTAAGACATATTAAACAAGGTTCATCTGTCGTCATCCTTAGTATACTTCCAAACTGATAAATGTGACCCAGATCAACAGAGTGGGAAATTAGGGGAGATATTTGGCGCAGTGTGATGACAAGATGTTTAGTTACTGTTTGTAATGCTGTGTGGCCGCACAGTTCTCCTGCGCAGCACGGTTACTTAATAAATTAACGTGTTTTTCCCATCGAAGAATATGATTAGGTTCTGTCTCGTACGACAAAGGGAAATGTTCTTCGTGGGTAACCGGTTTCAACCGTAAAAAGTCGTTTTTTCATCCTGCCTATGAAGGAATATTAAGCTGCCACTAGGCCAGTCAGCAGCAAATTCCATTTCCGATTACTCTGTCTTGCCCTACTTTCTTCTGCGAGCTCTTTACAACCTTCAATATTTTAATATTTCTTCCTCGTTTACACTACATCTGTCACAACCGTTTTACCAAACAATCGGCTGCATGTCACATTACATTACATATGTTGTGTTAATTTGTAGAAACCATGTTATTCCTTTTTTCGTGGTCTTACATTGGTATTCATCTTACCACAAATCTCTGGTATATCATACTTTAATAGGCAGCAAAGGCTTCTCATCTTGGAAACCACTATCACGTAACATCTAGACTACGGGATGTTGTAATCCAAGAAGTGAAATGATTTTAAAGTTGATGAACACCGAAGAGTGCACGAAGTCAACTATGTTATATGTCGACAGATTCCAGTATTCCTTCTTAATCTAGTACTTGTCTTAATAGCCAACAATTCGGCGAGCGTTTGTCGCTGGAAGACAGATAATAGATCATCCAGACTGCGTAAGATAATTTAATAAATACTGAAGAACTGTACTGTTTGATGATACCTGAGTTTGAACTAGAAGTGACTGATTCTTGATTTGTTAAACCTTACATGCAAACTGTTCCTGATCAATCCTAGAGCCAAATACGACGGGAAACGTCTGGAAGCAACCGGTCACTTTGTCAAAAGCCTGAGGTCAAACTTTGTGCACAACCTTTTTAAATGTTTTCTGGATGCATATAGAACAATTTGTTTTACAATGAAAAACTGATTCTTTCCTTCATTTTTAATAACCAAAGTTTCCGAAAAATGATTGAAGCTTACATCTCCAGACAGACATGCTGGCCTGACGATTGGAGTGTACGCCTCATAAGGAATAGCATAATTATTGATGCACGCTTGGTTGAACATTTGTTTCTAGATGGAGCCCGTCTGAATCCACGGTTGGTTTGCATTCGTAACTGTTCGAACGTGAACGTGGTCTCTTTATCATTTAAACTTTGATGAAAGGGATTTTGTTATATGATAGAGTGTCCATTGTTTGATGATTTTCATCAGTTAGTCCAACCGTTTTGAAAATAGGCTTCAATTTGGCATAATATTCATAGTAGCATCTGCGTTGTTCAAATCGTTTGCCGATCTGTTTTGTAATGATCAATAAAACCCAGAGGAAGGCGAATTCGGAAATGGTTAACAGAAGAATAGGGAGGATTCTGATGTGGTTATGATTTTATTGGGCGTACGTTCAGAATGCTACTGATATTGGAATTCTGACAAGCGTATAAACAGCTAGTTAGTTCAGCACTTTCGGACCCGGCGCCGTTTAACAATTCGATAGCCTCCTTGCCAAATGGGGGAATTATCTAGGTCTGCTCAGGACATGACCTGCTCAATCTTTAAATTGAGCATGGATGAACACATAAATCTGCGGAAGTTTCAGCACTACCGCATGTCTAATCCACAAACATCTACCCTCGCCTTCCTTGTAGGATTTTTCTGCAGCTGACATCATAATCGATTTTGTTGAGGCGTTCATTTAATTCCAGCCAAACGACGTGAAATAGATGTGTTCCTTTAATGACACGAGTTTGGCAGTAGTAAATTACCAGACCTCGACGAAATTAGCTCCTGAATCTTAAGGGGTAAACCTTCTCTACAAAACATTGACGCTTCTAATCGTACACGGGTTATAGTAAGCTACACTTTCGATTACTTGGACAGTTTCAGTCACTGCTGCAACGCCATCTTGTTTCTTGCGGTAAAAGTAAGGTCGTATAACCGGAAGTAAATGACATAAACATTACTACATCACGTACTGTGTACGTGAGATCGAGAAGACATGTGTGTGTCGTACAAACTAAGATGCACAATATAAAAAGCAGTCCACTGTTTCTCGTTGGGGAAGACCGGTTGATCAAGTGAACGACGCCGCTGTACTGTAACTCGAAACACCTTATACAACTGGTCAGCTGACAAAATACTTCACGTTAGTGGTGGGTAATTGATTATCAGCTCTGTCCTAGTCACTAGTAAACAGAATATCTGGATCACCTCCAGTAGGTTCGGATTAACCTATTTCATTGACGATATAGATTGTCGAGCAGCCCTGCCAACACTCTATTGCTCAGCGTGCCCATATTAAATCTTGTTCAGTGTTTGATTTCAGCACGACTGCACGCTTGATTTCATTTTACTTGCTAACCTCGACGGAATACACGATTCAAGCAATGGGGAAGGTCGAATCATTTGGCGTTGGTCAAGCGCTTGCCCCACCAGACTATGGTAGTAAAGATCATCAGTGGTTGCAGCAGATGCCTACATGTTCAGACCAAAAATGGTCGAAATCCTTCACATCACAAATTGTCTATGAACATTGCCTTTTTGGAAGTATACTCCGTGATCACTTGTGTTAAAGAGTGGGAAAGACGGTCACTCTCGCAAGTGAGTGTGCGATTGGGGCATGCCCCACTTCGTTTACCTAAAGAGAACTGATGTCCCCACCCTCAAACCAAAGCTAATTAATTGCCCTCTTGGTTAATGCAAGCTTGTTTTGTGATTAGTCAACGGCATTTTGAGCTTACGATGATAGAACCTTACCGGAATGGTGCTCCAAAACCGGAATCCACCCGTCAGTGTACAGACGGAACTGAGTAATGCTACTTGGCTGACGGCTGAATAGGAGAATGCCTCAAAGAAGATTTATTTTTGGATGAAGTTATCATTCAAGCATTATATTCTAAACGAGTTGTAGTGTTACGCAGAGAAGCTGGATAGTCAGATTCTGCGTCATGCGGTTTGGGACAAGTCTACTTTTGGAAACAGACCTCAATTAAAACTATAACGTGAAATGAAAATTCATGAATTTTAACGATGCTTATCACCAAATCGACGTTACAGGGGCGCTTTTATTCTTACAGGCTCACCAGGTGCAGACAGTTTGAATAAAGGTTGGGGCCGGTAAGCTTTCAGATACGAGTTGAAGCCAGTAAGCCCAAGCAAGAAAGAAAGCGTTCGTGGATTTTCTGTATGGATTTAAAGATAAGGTACAGTGTACAATAACACAGGTCAATCTAGTCAAACGAATGATAATCTCCTCTAGGACACTACTGGAAAAGGTTTACGGGAAAATAATCGCTATGGTAACTGCAATGAATTGAACCCTTCCAATTATCCAAGGGGGCAACTGAAGATCGACATGTTATTGATGGAAAGCAAGTTCCACCCATAAAAGAACACACTGTTATTAATAAAGAAAAGCAGAAAAATGTTACGTTGCGTGATGTTACCGCCTTATTATGCGAAAACCTGCTTCCAACACAACAAAAATGGGACTGTTTGGAGTAAGGGAGAGGTGTGTGCGAATTCTCATCTAAAGTGAAACGTTTGAAAGTTATACTGGATCAAACACTGCACAGTGGACAAGTCCGGCTGTCGACTAACTTCGACAAGAGCTAGATTCTAGCCCAGCGCTGTTTCTCAAGTTGGCAAAGACGGAGCACTCAAATGAATGTAGAAGTTATGATTAACAGTGGATATTCAAGTTATGTAAACCAATGCCAAAGGTTCCCATGTGTTTAGAAACAATCAGTGAAGAGTAGATCTGACGATTACAGATTGTGGCGTAAACTTCGATTAGTTTCGTTCCTTCGGTTGTGTTCATGCTCTCAAATAAGAAACAACTGTTCTGTCATCTGCAGGCATACAGCTAACGTACGTGGAGAATGACACCGGATGTTGAGTTGCACGTACATCTTTGTATTGTTTTCATTGTATCGAAATTTTAAATGTTCGAATAGCAAATCATGTTCACTAACCAAGTGAACCCAAAATCCATCCGATCAACCTCAGGAATTAAATTAGATCAAGGTACCTACAGGGCTGTCTCAATACCCAGGTAACCATCAAGTGGTGTAATTCAGATATGAAAAATAAATCCGTTAAATGATTTGAAGAAAAAACTGAAAACGTCTTTTATTCTTCTGAAACCCGTTTTGTAGGTCATTTTAGGTTAAACCCTTTCGAGTCTAATCAACTCATCTCATTGTCTAAGTATAATAATATGTATGGAACAAATCCTACATTCAACTTGGAACAGCGTTTTATATTTTGGAACGTGCACAACCCATACTTACACACCCCACCTGCCAAATCTTTATTTCAGCTGGTTCAGTAGGTAGACCATGCGGACCAGGCACTCAGAAACCGGACACACGAATAGAAAATGCGAACGGACACTTATCCACAGTGCTTTCATGGTTCATTTCGACTGGTGTGAGCATGCCAGTCAAAGTTTCATATCCCATTCCAGGCCGAAATTTTGGGGCACCTACAGACTCCTTTCCGTCAGGGTGAGACTGGACCTTGACGTGGTGTGACGGTTTGCGCATCTCGATGACCTTTTGGGCTAAGCTGGACGGAGTTACTCATGCCTGGCAGGCCAACAGGTAGAGGTCTGACAAACCACAGTCTCCTGGTCCTCCAGGTTGGGGGTTGGAAGATGGTTGGCATCTCTTCCTGAAAAACG
>QNGE01000824.1:0-37265 GCA_008508345.1 Paragonimus westermani | reverse complement strand
CGTCAGAAATCTTTTCGTTGTGTCTGCTTATTCTCCAACAGATTGTAGTGACGTCGACGTCAAGGACATCTTTTATTCGGAACTGGCAGCTCTCCCCCGGTCGACACATGGTTCTGATATAGTCGTTCTGGCCGGAGATATGAACGCCCAGGTCAGCCGCCTTTGTGAGGCCGAATCTCGTCTAAGTGGCAGGTTTGGGATAGCATCACATCGGTCGGACAATGGCGGGCGACTATTGCAGCTGTGCGCTGAGCATAGGCTGTTTTTAGGTAGCACTAGTTTTGGGCATTGTGCGCCTCATTGCTACACTTGGTGCCCTCTCTCTCTCTCTCTGAATCAGACCTGGTGTCAGATAGACCGCATAGATGTTAGTTATAGGTGGCGGGGTTCCATTCAGGACTGTCGTCCTTATTGGAGCACACACCTAGATACAGATCATGCGCTGGTACGTTATCGTTTCGTATTCACTTTTGCTGAGCAACGACCTCAACGACAGCAACGATTGACTGTTGAGAAACTGAAAATACCGTCGGTAAGACATAATTATCAAACCAGCTTAGAAACCTGCCTTAGTAGTTCTCACTCCGAAGATCCTGATTGCTCCTGGACCCAGATCATACAGGCCATTCGTGACGCAGGAACATCAGCATGCGGCACCGGGGCACATGGAATAAACAAACATTGGATCTCGGAGAAATCCCTCGAGTTGTTGGAAGCCAGCCGGAGCATCCCTCCTAGCAGTTCATATAGCAAGTCTAGAAGAGATGTCCGTAGGAACCTGAAACGTGGCCTGAAGGCTGATCGTGAGGCCTGGTTATCGGGAAAATTAAGGAAATGGAGACGGATTCTGCTCCAGGAAACACTGACAAACTGTTTAAGCTCATTCGTGTTAATGATCTCAGGTGACCGTAATGTGGTGCCCTGATTGGGAGACCTGAAGCCACCCACTGAGAATGAGGTACGCAATTGCATTGCGGCTCTCAAGCCTAATAAGGCTGCTGGTCCAGATGACCTCGTGCCGGCACTTTTCAAAGAAGGGAGAGAAGCGTTAGTAAAGGCTTCGACTCATTTGTTCCAACTTGTGCGGATGACGAAAATTATCCCCTCGAATTGGGGTCACTCGATGATAGTTCCTATATTCACGAAAGGTATAAGGGGCTCTAGTGAAAACCATAGAGGAATTACTTCGACCTCAGTCATTTGCAGAATTCTGGAATCCACTATACTTCGCCGACTCACCGCAGCTCTGGAGGTGAACATTAGAGAAGAACAGGCAAGGTTTCGCCCCGGGTGGGGATGTACAAATCACATTTTCACTCTTCGTCAAATTCTGCAGCAGCGTCATACATATCGCCGGCCACCAATTGTTGTATTTCTTGACTATAAAGGTGCATTCGATTCAGCAGATCGATCTACACTTTCAGGGTCGCTCAGACGCAGAGGTGTGCCGACTAAGTACGTAAACATACTGTCGGAACTCTATTCCGATACTTCAGCTCCAGTTAGGGTCTCCGGTGAACTGTCTGACAGTTTGAGCACCATGAGCAGTATCCGTCAAGGCTGTCCGCTTTCAGCATTTTTGTTTAAGTTCGTCATAGACAAAATAATGGATGATTGTCTGCGACACTCACGAGATGCCGGCGTGGACCTCCTACCTGGTGAAAGACCGATGATCTTGATAATTCTGACGATAAGGTGTTACTGTTTGATAACTTTCAAGCAACACAAGCAATGCTTAACGCTAATTCGCGTTCTGCTAAATAATTCGGAATGCGCTTCGCAGTCTCAAAATGCGAAGTGCTTCTGCAGGATTGCTGTGGCTACGTAGATTGGATGTTAGATAATGTAGTGATGGAGGTTGTTGACCGGTTTGTATACCTGGGGAGCTACATTAGCGGCGATGGAGGAGGTGTAGGGAATGAAATAGAAACGCGCATTTCTAAGGCTAGGACGGTATTCGCTAATTTGAGGCAGCTCTGGCGAGAGAGAGGTATTTCTCTGAGGCTTAAAGGTCGTGTATATAAGACAACGGTAAGGGCCGTATTACTTCACGGCAGCGAGACCTGGCCGCTCAGGGTGGAGGACGTGAACCGTCTTCAAGTATTCGACCACCGATGTCTGCGTTCAATCGCTTGTATCGGGTGGCAGTATTGCGTAAGTAACGAGGAAGTTAGGAAGCGGGTGTTTGGTAGTGATTGTCAAACGAGTTCTTTTGTTCAAGCTCTACTTTTGCACAGGCTTTGATGGTTAGGTGCTGTATTAAAGATGTCAGCTAATCGTCTTCCACACAGAGTACTGCTTGCTGACACTGTGAACGGCTGGTGTGAGGTGCGGGGTGGATAGATAATTACCTGGCGTAAGGAGATGAATTTGTTCACCATGGGGATGGCCACCGTAGATCGAGTTCATCTCCAAGGCTGACACCATCAGGACTCACACAGTCGTTGACTCGAGACTTCGGGTGAGATGGCGGCTAATTAAGCTCAGTGGTGTAAATGCTGTCGTTGTTTGTCCGAGTTTTCTGTAATTTAAGTGCATTTAATGACGCGGGGCAGTGAAGGCCGTAAAAAAGCTGTCTTGCTGATGACGCCTTGCCCCCACTTGCAGCTCGGTTGTGTTGTTTGCAAGATGTAGGCACCTTGATGTTGAATGTTTGAATAGAGGCGTAATTATCTTCAGTAGCAAGGTCCCTATCCGTCCCCTTCCTCTTTTCCTTCTCTCTTTCTATATAGGGCTTGTTTTTTCTTCATGGTTTTGCTGCGGTTAAGCAATAGTTTGAACCACTCTGTCACCACTCTGTCTGTGATGATGATGATGGCAGACTCCGTTCCTCAATTACACGGGACTCCGGAACCAACTTTGTTCAGTAGCAACGGAGACCAAGATCGATTAACTTTTTATTCCATTTATACAGCGTGATAGTGTGAACCGGAAGTCCAGTACGCGCATCTCTTCTAATGGAGAGGCACAGCCCTGTGGTATGGACTTGAATGGGTAACCAACCTCTTCGCACATGATAGACTAACCTGACCGAATAACTGAGGAGACATTGGTCAGTACTTATTTACACTGATCAACCGTGTTTGGTGAGTGAACACGTGGAAAAACTCAGCAAATGCATATTTACTTCTAAATGTCTGTGTGCGGATTTCCTTACATCATGCTGCAGTTCGTTTGTAGACCGATTTTGCAATACAGCACTAGATTGCCAGGCAATATGGAATCAGCTGATTTCGTACAGATCTTTTACACTGAGAGTTTTCGGTACGTAAATTCTCGGTCTGATAAACAGATTGGGAATTCTCGGTCTGATGAAGGCTTGGGCCATCAGCAAGGATCGATAACGTCTGGCATACAGAGATTCACATTTGGTGAATTTTCCTAGTTCCTAATTTCCATTAAACCGTCGTCGGATATGCGCCCGTACATTTTTCACAACAGCTGTTCATTTACTGGCATCCTCGGAGTGAAATCGAATCACATGTTCAACGATCTTAAAATACCAGCCCTTAACCAAAGAAATATGTGGGATTTGCCAAGTCTGGCGGTTTGGCTTCGTCCTCGACCACAGTTGATGCCGATGTTTTATTTAGGTTAACGATCTGTCGGTTATTTTTCCATCCTAGTGTGACGGTTATGAAATTTCCTAATATTTTTATTCTTGAGTGTCAAAAAGATTTGACCGTAAGCTTCGAAGACGTCAGTGTGCTCTCTTCACCCAGCACTGTAGTGACCAACATGACCTACTTGATATATCACGGTTTGCGCCATTCCATCCCATTTAACACTAGACAAAGCGAGGCTACGTACGAATTTCATTATAATACGTCGCTTCCACTTTAGTAAAATTTTCAAAATGTTGTTGTCTAACTCAGTCCTAATTTTAGGAGATATGGTTACACCAAAGACCAACCGAAATAACGTTTCTGTCATCGAATTGGTTTGAGCCCAACCGTAAACAAATGTTAACACGCTGAATGTGTGTGACAGTTATGGAAGACCAAACTAGTCTCACTTGGTGTTGTTCAGCTACCCGCTGATCTGCCAACATAATGCCCGAACATTCCTCAGTGAACGCAGTGGATAGGACAAAGTTGTCGGAATAACGACTTCAAACAATGTCAGTACATGTAACCAAGCCTAATAGACAAAACTTTGTTCGCAACTGGTGTAGGTTGGACCAAGTTGTGTGAAATTAGGTATTCTTTGTACTATGGACAGCTGTAAGTTTGGTTAACAAGACTGGATTGTGAATTTCCACTGCAAACTAGATTCCAATTTTGTACATCTTATCAACTACAGTATGAGTTTAACTGGGCTGACTGTCGTATCTTCTCTCTGACGGCCAGTATAGTGATTGAAAGTCTGTATTCATTGCTTATCATTCACAATACCGCGCTATCAGTAAGGGCAATTAAGAATCATAAACACAAAAACGACGCCCTTATTTGTGTCCCCAAACTCAAACCTGGAATTGAATTACCCGCGGGATACACTTAGTTTGTTTTAAACAGACGCATTAACCAATAACTGCAGAAGATACATAATATTTTGATACTTTATTTAGTCTTTTCAGTCAAAAATTTAGAGCTTGCAGCACGTGCGGATAGCAAAAGGTAGTGGAAAGTTCAACGATTGGGTTTACACACAACAAGGACTCTCATCAATATCAAGGCAAACGAGCTACACGAGTCAAAGTTTCTGTACACACCAGGTCGGACAGCGAGCACTGATTAACACTGCCTCGGACACTTCGAACAATATAAGATTCTGGCCACACAATAATACACCAGGCGAACTGACTGGGTCAAGATATGTGCGTTTACCGTGAACCGGGTTAAAGAAACTCAGTGTTCTGAACACATTCGGCCTACTGTTAATCATTTGTAGAATTTATCTAAACATCAACAAACGCAACTTTTACCTCTCTGGGTAACCAATGTTTAATGTTCCTAAGCTCCATGGTTAGCTTCAAGAGCCAGGTAACATTGTGCAACATCGTCCATCGGCTACCCGCTGGGTAACCTGCTGAAACAAAATCCTACCTTTAGTATGTGGGATTAACGTACCGAAAAATGGGAGAAGATGCACATATGGATATTATTCACAACACACTGGGTGACGTAGATCAGAACCCTAATAAGTTGTGACAACGTTGAATGCAGTGTATGACATGCCGTATTTAATTGGCTTAGTATGAATGGTTAGGTCAAAAAGGTTAAGCTGTGTCAAGGCCAATTACTGTCCCAACACTACTCATAAACAGGCTATGCAAGTAGCATAATTCAGTTGCGTACAGTGCTAAATTAAAACAGGTCGACAGAGACAAGGAGAAAACACTGGACAGGTGACCCCGATTAACCGCAAAAATGTTGTCGAGGTGTTGACAGCCGTTATTACCGGATCGTATAAGTACTTCAGTTCTAATTGGACTCGACATATAACCCTAACCCATGATAGATCAAAAGTGAATATAAAATGTAAGTCATTTTTCACCTTGTGACCTAGTACTATTTTAACGGTGCAAATGTTGTTTCAACGAAACTTACTATCGATGGTTTAATCGCCAAAATGTTTAAGCCCGACGAATTAGAAGGCTAGGGTGAAATTCTAAAACTTATCCGATTACTCCCATGTCACCGTGAGTGACACCAGTAGCCAATTTGTGAGTTGGAAGATGATAGTGCTTAAAGACGGTAGTTGTAGCAGGTGTCTGCTACAGGTGGCAAGTATAATATCGGTGGTCTTCACCCGGTCAGTTATTACCAATGACTTTGAATGCTTCGCATTTTTGTTATGTTTGTTGGCTGCGAAACAGCACGTTACACACAGGTTGTGCGAGCTCGTTTCAAGAGATTTAACAATACAATTTCTCTAGTATTTGTACACGCTTCCAGTCATAGTGGAATCGAAATGACTGACGTAATCTGTACATTTATATTACGTGCTTGTAGCCATGTCCTGAGTGGTTTACTCCTGAATGTGAACGGTAAATCCCATGATGCGATACTTCTTATTTGAATGAGAAAAATCACGCTATTCCTCAAGTTATATTTCAACTGTAAGAAATAGTCTGAAATAATTTGTGCAGGTAAAGTCTGTGTGATTTGTTCGCAGGGGGTCAACCACAAATACACAAGAATATTCAGGGACGTTTATACAACCTCTCTACAATAGATGTCTCAAGTACTTAGTGGAACCTTCGTGGTACTCTTCCGACTTCTGAATTGGTTCGGAGGGTGGAAATTTTGGGTTGGATCGTCCGCCTATCGCATTTTGGTTTGCTTAGGCCAGGTGAAGCCTTGCTCCCTTAATCACGTGACCAAGGTAATAATCATGCCGACCATTGGAGGAAGCAGATTTGGCAATTCACTTTTAAACTTTCGACATATTTCAATCGATTTTACTGTTTTAAGTGAGTCGTTTACTGGTTGTCTTGAGATATGTCGAATATACGATCGTGTGGTACACCTCGTCGGCGAAAGTCTTGTCCATATACTTACATGACATCCGGTACACAGACGAAGTTAAACTGTGATAAACGCATCCGTCCTGGGAAAGCCACAACTCATCTTGTTTAACGCCACAGCTGGTCGAATGCCTTTTGCTGCCTATCGGATATATCTCGATCTAGAATAGCAAACATTCTAGATAACTCAGAGTTCGTTCCCCCCTGAGCAGTTCACAGTCAGCAAATGCTAATATAGGAAATATGGTGTCGGACGATTTGGACGAACGACTGAACAATTCCTGATGGGTACAGTCCATGGTTACCGCGCAACAGGATGGCATGGCTTTTATATGCGATTAATTGGGAGCTCTAACTAGTCAAAGTTTGGTGGACAAACTCACAATCCCAGCCGTCGATAGGCTACACATCAGACGCGATAATATGTTTCTTTTCGAACTTGGCTTCAAGAAAAGCACTCTTATGAGTGGCGTTCAAGCGAGAATTCAAGCTGCACACTTAAGGGCACATAACGCATGGCAGACGTTTTAGTGTAAAGTTTTGCTGGTGAGCTTCAGCTTGGCGCCTGTTGATACATGTTGAACATATCTGTGTGACTGAATCGGCAAGCGACGCGAGTTTTCTCACTTATATGTGATACTTATACATTTATATATGATCCGTCAGCTTTTGACTGAGCTTTATGAACGGGAAAAATAATCCCACTATAGTCACTTTTCTGGGTGCATCTTGTTTGCTGAGGTCATCCAACCAAGTACATGGACGTTCATTTCATTGCCGAAGCTGGTATTTCTCATAGTGCGAAACATTTCAAGGGTGTCCTGGACACTTGACTGTAAAACCCACTTTATCTGTCAAATTCTGCCACGTTAGCGGAGCCATTCAGTTCGTAGAAGAGAAAGGAAATCCCTTTTGTATCGAAAACGGTACAGTAGTTTGCACTCGGCAAGCGGGAAAAATGCATGATATCCGCTCCTGTCATGGTAATCGCCAAAGAGAAGTGTCCCAAGTTTGTTCATATAGGCTAATTAACTATCGATTCGTATGTTATTGTCTCTCAGGAACAAAATTATCAGGTGAAATTGAAAGCGTGTAAGTTATAACTTGGCTTTTAATTCGTTTATAAAGATGAACACAGACCTGCCCGGACAGTAATTAGTTTGTAACACGAAAAGTTGCTGGTATGATACCCCATTCCGTACCTGTATCATCTGAAGGGTACGAACACAAAAAGTGAGCGTGAAATTTCGGTTTGCGGGAGAACATCATGAATTATTTGATCGCGTATGCCTTCAAGTGTAGAAGTATTTTACTTGTTTGTAAAAGAATCCCTAATGTTTGTTTGGGCCTTTGTAAAAGGGACTCCTTTTTGGTAAAAGAATCTATTCACATTACGGATGGGTCATTTTGTTATTGCTATAATAGTGAGAGAAGAAACAGTTGGGTGCGACACGTTCGTACTTCATGCTATTGAATTAGGTAGATCAGGTTAAGTAGAGGAATTAGGCTACTGGTAGACTCTGGTGACTTCCGCTGGATCATTCAGCTGACAGGGAGAAGTGGAGGAATCTCCACTCAGTGACTAACAGGAACTTCATTCCGGAAGTAGGAATCGTATGAACGTCATAGGAATCAGATGATATGCTTCAGAAGAGTAGCTTGATAACAGAAAATTTACGGATGATTCACGGTTGTTTTTGGCTCACAGCGCAAAATGATGGATGTAGATTGACGGCGTATGCGACGATCTACGTTTATGTTGTCATTTGAACAGACTCTTTAAATTCCAGTGTGTGTGTGAGGATCGCAGGAGGATAGTTTGAGGAAGAGCAGAGTAAACGAATTGTTCCGATGATCGAGAATGTCAGCAGTTTGTTTACTCCAGTATCATTTACCAAAATAACTATAAAAACTCGGAACCGGTTAGTCCGTCGGCCAAACTTCTCACCAGCAAGACTAAATACAATTCACCACTGTTAGTCGCGTTGTGATCTTGCTTAGTTTCGATCCTCCTCGTCGTAGAAGTTTGCTTGCTTTCTATTTGTTTCCGTAACAGCTGGCCCGAAGGCCAGCTTTGTGTTGAAATGTGTTCTGCAGCCTGTATATCTTGATTGATGCATTTGACTGTTCGTTGTTGGCTTCCAGAGGAAGCTGTAACACATGGCGGACCATAATTTCCTACCCACCAGTGTAATCGTATTATCCAGCCCCAGGAACCTGAGCACATTCCTTTGGTACTGTTTATTCTAGCTGGTGGCGGCATGATCGAACATGTAAACCACCCTTCGAAGGAGAGCATGTAAACAGAACAGCTTTCCCACACGTCTTGGGAAGAGGCAGTGATCCAATCCTTAATGGTCTGGAAATTCTCTTACTCCAGGGCGACCGACAAAACGCCTGGAAGCTTAACAGTTAGTTGATTCGTCCAAACAGAGTCGGATGTCGCGCACAGAAACCCATACAGTAATGCCCTCACCCATTCGAAACGCCTTCAAACCTATTAACTTACCCGGAGAAAATGCGTTATTATGTACATCCAGGAGCATTCATCCCCCTCCCCAACACAGTGTCAAACGGGCGAAGGTGGACTTGTACTCTCCGACCAACTTTGAGTTTTTTGGACGTGTGTATTAGGAGAATACAAATTTGCACCCCGCCACAATATAAACGCGAGACAACTATATACCTCCTTGCTGTAAACAAGTATAAAAACGTCCATGTTTATGCCAAACTATTTCTGACACACCAACCCAACAACTTCGATCAGCTTGAGATAGGCACTGCCCACATGTCACAGCTCTGACGTGCTTTTGAGCTAAAACGTCGATGATGTTGAATACTCTTCACTGATGCCCATGTGCTCTAAACTTATTCATGGCCTCATGATTCGTTCTGATTGTGTGTTCCTTCAATGATCAACGGCGCATTTCCTTGAACACCTGAGTCGTAATGCCGCTTGTAAGTGTCAATATGGTTTCACACTTCGTGAGTCATGCTCTCTGTTTACCGTCATTACCGCTTGTATAGGTTGATTATATGCGAACAATAATACAGCAATACCGTTCTGAAAGACACAAATGTAACTGCGTACAATTGCTTATCGACAGCCCGACACTGCCTATTTGGAAACAGTCCTGTTTAGACCCACCGAGCAAGGTCGGAAAATCGATTCTTATTTTCTGAGAGGACTTTATTCTCCTGTTGGATTAGCTTTCAATTGGACATTGCTACTGGGTTCCTATTCTTTTGATCTGATCTTTTCACGAAATAATTACCTTGAGAGAAACGTTCATATATCAGTTTACCGTTTTGCATTGTCAACAATCTCAAGGTCATGAAATTGTAACACTGAGAAAAGAACACTAAGGTTTTTATCATTTTAGGGTTTGTCCAGTACAAACTGGCAATCTGATCTCCTCTTTGGTGTAACACACACAGGAGTTAGCGCGCCACGCGGTCGTCTTGGTCACTCCTGTCAAAATTAATTGTGAGTGGACTGCATATCAGCTTGCGTTATAGCAAGTATCTGAACACGGGTAGAATATGAACTCAGTTTCGCCAACCGCACGGGTCAGACGACAACCTGGATTTCGGATTGGATTTCCTGGTGTCTTCTTACACACAGTAGCTGAAAAATCGGTCAGCGACCTTCACTGTGAAAAACAATAATTTTGTGCCTTGGCACATCCTATTAAGCCGCACCAAATGCCAACAAATCAATGATAATAATTGGGTGCTTTCTCAACCAACTGATTTCTCTAGAGGCTCCATCTTTAGGCAGACAGCTTAAACATTTTTAAAACGCAATTTGTGTTACTTTTGTGGGTACTTGGTCTCACAGTCTTCCCTTCAGCTTCTATTTGGTAGTTGAACGTGAATGCTACTTTTAACCTCCACAAATGTTTACTCGTTTCCGATATGCGTTTCACCGAAAGAATCATCTCATCATTAGGCACCTGTGATGATGATTGCAATCTCAGATAATCACTTGCATAGATTTGTTGTCTGAACAACGTAAACGAAATCAACTCGTCTCCAAGTCTGTACCGCTAGCTTGAAAGCGGACGGGAAGTCGCTGTTTTTGATTTTTTCAGTGTGTGAGTCAGAAGCAAAAGTGAACCATGTCAGCAGTTCGCCACATTGTTACTACTTAAGTAGATTAGCTCATTCCCTTGTGCAAACATTTCGTGTGGGCAGTGTGGCTGCTTTGGTGAATGTATGAGGATCCCAAATTGAAACGTTCGGGTGGCCGTGCTAACTTAATTGGAACCCGTATGCACACTGCTCGCTTCACAAAGGAATTTGGTTTAAGTGCTCGGCAGTCCATTTCTTCCCGACTCCCATTATCAAGTTGCATTCTTATTCATTCAGACTGTTCGCACTCATATACCAAATACATCTTTCAAATGCAATACTTCAGTGAAACCAGCTGATTTTCCATTAAGTTAAAATGATGTGTGCAACACTGTCAGATGTTTGTGACTGGTCTAACGTGCACATTTCTCCAATCTATCGATTTATTTTCCCGAGTTGAAGCGAAGAACGTGAAAACTCAAATTAGTTCCTGTCGGAGGAGCTGACAAAATGACATTCATTTTAACACAAACATTCACGGTAGTTTTCTTTAGATCTTTATGTGCGGCATATCAGAAAAGTTGGTTGCATGTAAGATATGACAGTGTGGACAACATTCCTTCTCCCTTCCTATAACCAATTAATCATCTGTCACTGTCCACACCGACAAGTGATCAGGAAACCTTGGAAACAAACATTGTGTAATCTTTAGTGTATATCCTAAATGTGAAATTATTATGCGAACGAATAACGTTTATGAGGGAGCTAAACACCTGGTAAAGTCTTTTTTTCCAGGTCATGAAGGTTGTCCACTAAGCAAACCTTAACAGGTAGGGGATTAACATTTTGCGGATTGCCATTTATGAAGTCTCATTGTAATACAATGAGAGTAAAGCAGGCATAAAGTGGGTAATGTTTAATAAGATGCGATTTATTTGTGAGAATGATTTAAATTAACTAGCACTCGAACGGGCAAATCGCCTACAGTGATAATGTCACAACTGGACTGTGTAGTATACTTATAACCTCCATTCTGCGAGCTCATATCAATAACAAACAATTCGTAGACAACAAGACGTTTGCCAGTTAGTTGTAGTAGTCACCTCAGGAGTCCATGGATCAATGTGGATCGACCGTACAGAAAATTAGTCTTCCTCGAAATCCTAAATGAAACTTTACTTTTACAAGGTAAGCCACAGATAACAGTGTGTTCAATGATCACAACTCGCCGGAAACAAACGACTTGTTTGGTGGTTGTTTTTGCTGGTCATTTATATGCCCATTGATCACAAATTTTACTATAGAAAAAGCAGACGCTGAAAATTACAGACACCAGCACGTTTTCGAGTTGGTTGTGTCGTTTATCTCAAGCGCAATAGAGTACATAGATCAAATTCCTTATTCAGTCAGTAAACATACAAGATGAGGGACAACAACCATGCAACCAATCGTAGAAGCGTGGTCAATTTTGATTATCACTCGCATATTATTCACATTAATAGCAAGATATCTTTTCATGTCGCATACGCTCGCTGCTGTATTGGATAGTGTGGAAAACGCCATGCTGGTCAAACTTGTGAACTCATAAAACATATACGAGAACAGCATCGCGAACATAATGAACGCGAGTAGCGGACAGTTTCGTCAGAACAACAGTAAACAAGTAGATATTAACCCTTTTAGAGACAAACGGTGCGATGTTCAATCTTTCGATATGAACCAACCGATTGCTGTTTACGGGGCTGAAGGTAACTGACAAAGACCAGTCAGCAAACCAACCAAATTAACTAGTCAGACATCGTTTGTTCCAGTGCCGTGTTATTTCCGACCCCAAAGTGAACTGATTAGTTATGAGCTAGCAGAACAAGATGTAACTGCCACCTACTATGCTCACCCCGTTAAGGTTCGGATGGATACAACACACCTCACGTTCCCAGTTTTCTAGCCCATCATGGCCATAGTGACCGGAGGAAGTAATTATATAATATACCGTGATGCTTACCATTAACAGTGCATTCTGCCACTGACTTCGTTAGTGTAAAAACGTTTTTGACGGGAAACACAATTTGGGTTCGAACCACCAGACTGTGGGACATAAAAACTGGGCCACCGTTGTGCAAAACATTAGATGAATCGTCCTCGGCGCAAGCTGCGTTAATAAGACTGATATAATGATTGATTAGAGCGCCCGTGCACAGCATGAAACTTACACGGTACAAACGTCAGTTTACCTATTTCTCACCCCTACGAACCCAGATGAAAACCAAGGAGTCATGGATTGTTCGCCTAACTTTAAAACTCGTGACAGATTACAAACTACAGAGCTTCTGCATAATTTATATGTGGCTGGTTTTTCTCATCTTTATAAGTCTAATTCCTACGTAGATCCACATGCATAAATAAACTTGGATCGTAGAATACCTATGGTGCAAAATTTCTGCCATCACGAATCAGTTCCTACTTCTCCAAGCTATGGTATTTTGTGTATAAGTGGGCCTGATTTAAGTAAATTAATCATTGACAGGCTGGCTTAAATCCAGTGGTGCAAACTGAATATGAACAAAAATGTAGGGCGTTATCTGTTCACTCTGGTGTATGAGTTACGCACTTGCATACATTACGAAGAGCTTATCATCAAAACATATTCTACTCCCCTGGGCAAAAGAACCCGTGCAGAAGAAGAATATCTTTCACTAGGTCACACACCCAACAGGAAAAAGAAACAGGAAATTTAATTGATCAATGTTCAGGTAATTACTCAGCTCCAAGACGAGTCAGTTCTCACAAGATCGAAGCCCTGAAACACGGCCGCATTCGGCGACTGATGAATTGCATCTCGGTTGCCTGGTCGTTATCTCCCACGCAAGAAGTCCCATATAAAGATGACATTGGATGGACCTACATTCGATTCAGATAAGGTTGCCTAGAGGGTCTCTTCGGTTAACCTATTTCTACCGTCCAGAACCTCATTGTCTAAAAGAACATGCTTACGGAACATCTAAGTGGAATCAAGCAGCAGCGCATGTATCCAAGGGTACCGAAGAAGTTTCAGCCTCAAATGTGTAGACAGAGGCAGCTGGTATGTGCGAAAACGCGTCAGTTTGTTGCCCTGCTGACTGAGCTTAACGGAGATCTGTATTGTCAGTATTGAGGTTACAAACGCGGGAGCTTTAGTAGTCAGTCCATAACTTTTAAATAGGTCATCGTAGCCGTATTTGTTAGGTATTCCTTGATGATAATAACGTCTTGCTTTTGTATGTTCATTTTTAAAGCTAAGCTAAGCCAAAGAAAGCCGACATATCCTACAACAAAGTGTCAACATGAATGTGGAATTACGGAAGCTAACGCTTATGTACACTTGCTACTAGTAATGTGGCAGAAACGTCTGTCTGGGAAATCATTCGAAGGCTAACTAATCAAATTGAGCGTTAAATAATGGAAGAGTTAGTAGAATACACTTTTTGGGATATTTAACGAAGTGTGGACATTGAATATCTCTTTCCAGCAATCAATCTGCATTATGTGCGCATACGAGAGATTGCACACAATTCCTCTTAGCCAGAAAGTTGCATACACAAAGGATGTAACACAGAAGGAGACTGTTATAGTAGGTTCATGAGGTTTAATATACGACAAAAGAACCTTTGAATCTCAATAAGAGTACCTGTCATATCTAACCAGTAATTGTGGTTACAATGCAACACGGCATCGTGATATTCTACCAATAGAGACCATGGCACAACTTTGAGAGCAGAGTAGTACAAATGACTTATGAGGTTGAACATAAATTGCCTACCTGGAAGCTGGTCCTCTTACAAAATGTGGACTATGAAGCAGACCAGCTGATCAAATCAATGAGTTTGCTTCACTAAACCGAATAGGAGCTATCATTATGGCGCACATCTAAAGGTGGTTGCGTGTGTGGTACAGATAACTTCAGCTATGCAACGTGAGCACGGTGCAAATCTTTAAATTCGGTGCAAAATGATGAACTACCCATCGGACTAGCATTACCTGATACTTCCTATCGTTATCTCATATTTAGTACGTTCGCTTTCACCTGCAACTGCTGCGCTTCATAAACTAAGTGACCCGGCAATCAGTTTCTTGCGTAACATCGCGTGCTCTGATGCAGAGTTTTGAACTGGTATCGACTATTTACATTGAAATTATGAGTCAACAATGATAATGGGCGATTTCAGTTTGACGAGTAAACAATGTTCGCTCCAGACTTTATGATGTTGAGGACGACTTCACATACTGCGTATTAGTTCATTAGCCCCCGAAGGCGTCCCCTACTGAATGGAAGGCGGAGAGACCAAAGGAATAGAAACCAACGTTTATTTACATGGGAATGTTCAGCCTGGAAAATCTATCAGCTAGGAAACACCGAACTTGCGTTTGTTGAATACGTCACGTAGCGCAGTTTCAGTAAAGCTACTATCGGTGGGAGTAGGTTTCAATAACAATACGGTCTTGTTGAAAGCCTGAAAGTGAATCCTAAAATTTTCTACGGCGAAGTAACAGTACGCCTGAGGAGTACGTCTGGTGGTTTGTAACCCGAAATTAGTGGAGATAAATGGATGGAAAGCAGTCTGAGTAAACAGTACCTAATTACGTATAACTGCAAATCACGAGAGACTTTCGAACGCATAAAGTATAACTTGAGAGAGTTAGTTTTGATTTCACTGTCACAAAACTTACTCGACATCCCTCGCCGTCTTAAAAGTTTGTACCAAGAAATCCGCAGAGCAGGTTACAGCATTTTCCACACACTCCTTTTCAAATGGTAATTTAACGAGGGCATGGAAGCCGAAGAAGAATGTAAAGATGACCCAGCAAACTATTGACCAATAATACGGATATCAGTTTTTCGTAAGGAAAAAGAGAGGTAACCAAATTAATCTTACTGAGGCATAGAATGGTTAAAATGAAAGATACTCTGAATCACGACTCTGCGGATTGCTCGTGAGTGTTGGACGAATGATGCCAGTGCAACAATGGCCAACCCTATTCTTCACCCAGCTTTTTCAAGGTCATTGACAGGTTGGTCGCTCCGTCTTGCTTCGAAAGCTTGAACAACTCATATTCAGCTGGTTCAAGGATTATCTAACCGAATGTAGGTTTAACGTCAAGGTGAACTTAAAATATCTGCAGGTGTTTCCTACTAGGATTCACCTTAGGACACCTGTTATTCATTCTTGCCTTTCTTGAACCACTCAGCATCATCAACTCACCGATGTCGATCTGTGCGGATGACGAAATTCCGTCTAGTTGTAGATTGTCAAGAGGGTATGACAACAATACGGCACGACTTGAACTATCTAAGCCGGTGGTTCACAGAAACTAGCTTGCCGTTCGATATGAACGAGTCAAAAATGAACATATTCTCCATCATATTGTACTGACTGCCAGCTTGGTGACACAGAGTATGCGGAAGTGACCTACTGACAGCAATAAAAAGCGGTTCCAATTTATCTACGACTCCTTTAGCCACGACTAACAAGGAACAAGTAACACTGAGATTCTCATGCAACACTTGTAGAACATTTCATCCTGAAATATCTTTCGTTAGGTTCACCTCCAGAATCCGCCCAATTCTGCGAAAAACATTGGGACATGCAGTTTTTATGTTAAAAAGAATTTGGTGCTTGTTTAGTATGATTAAAGAGTCGCTGGTAAAAAAATATGGGGTTCGGAAAAATCACATATTCGGAGAAACTGACAGAATTAGATCATATATCAAACGATTGAGGACACATAACGATTTACGAACTGATTTTTATCCTTGAAACATCCTCGTAACCTATCTACAGACATATTTCATCATATTGAACGAAAATGAAAGTTTAAGGAGTCACCCGTCGAGAATGGACTGTGACAGACGGGTCACTTTACCAACATAACTGTCGCAGTTTAGGATCAGTTCACGCCGACCACCATTGCCAAACTCAGCAGTCAAGGTTGAACCGTTTGAGTCGTAGCATTTCACTTGGTCGGAACGTACAAGGAAGTCAGTCTGCGTCACAAATTTTCTAACCACCGTTCTAGCCCAATTCCACACATCTGAGAGACGGATGGTTTGACGTGTTTTGCGTTTCATTTCTCATGTGACTTCGTCTGAACAGCTTCAGAGTAGTTGTTTGCTGACATCTACTCACTTTTTCCTTACAACTAGAAGCCGTCCAGGATGAATGTTCTATGATTAACATGGGGTCAGGAACTCGAAGGCGAACGTCGTTCTCCATCCTGTAAAAAACTGCGATCCTATGAACCTAGAAAGATTAACTAAAAAACAATTCAGAAGAACTTGCCCTGAAAAAGTTCAGTCCAACTCGATAGGAGTGAAGGTGACTAATCTACTGAGGATTACCCTGTACACGATTTGCCGCATGTCACTGAAAAGTATCCGAATGGTTTCATTGTCTTGTTCTCTGTCAAGATCTCCAAATCTTCCATACTGCTTCGACTAACACTTGCGGTTCTACGGTCCTTTATTTATTCAGTTTTTATTGATCCAAAATATCCTCACCATTCTGACTCGTACGAAGTTGTGTTTATAGGAGTGTGTCCCCAGCTAGCAACCATGACATTTGTGATGCAGTGTGAAAATTTTCAAGTTTTCTACATATCACATTACACATGTGGTTTCTTGTATTGCTTGTTTATACCAAGGGTGTTTGTCCTAGGGGGAAGTGGCATATTTTATAATGCCACCAAGATTTAACGTGAAAAATTGGTTAAATTAATGGGTGCTTTGCAAACTAGTGCAGCAATATGCCACATATGAAGCTGATGACTGTGGATCGCTGGCCGCCACAATTATCTTTGACTTGCTCAAAATCTGTCTCATCGTTTATGTAATGAAGTCAGCAAATACACCACAGTAAATGAAATTTTGTTAGCTTATTTTCGAAAAACTTTCGATAATTTTGTGTTTCATAGCCACCAACATGTTTTTAGCGGCGTTTATGTGGCATCTGTAAAATTGTACCTCTAACCGTTATTGGGTACGTTGGGCTTAACAGAAATCACAAAAATTGCTAGTCATGAAACTGTGCGCTTATTCACAACAGGAAGATGTCCAGAGGGTCCTGTGATGATTTTTTCCGTTTTCTCGGTAAATGCCTGAACGGGGCTGCCCGTCGGCATAATTTGTTTGATTATAGACGGCTTGACAGCAGGTGATTACTTGACAGTGAACCGACATAATATGAGTGATTAACGACTGCACGCATACCGTGAATACCATAGACCACTACGGGCCTCAACATTTTCAATTGACAGTGCCTAGTGCTGAATTATCCCCTATCGTTCAATATCGGTAGAACAGTAAAACTGGGACTTATCGTTCCTTATACCTTGTGCAAATCCATAAGTTTCATCTTTGTCGACCAATCTGTTTCAACCACTGAGTCCTAGATATGTAAATGTGTCGTGGATATGTTGATATAAGACTGCGAAAACGTAAAGTCGTAACTCATGTAGCTGTCGGGAAGCGCTCCTTTTTCCAGTAAAAATAACGTTAAGACTTCCAAGAAGTTACAGACATTTTGTATCTAATTAATGGTCTTTTTTATTGGTGGTTGGTGACAGGTTTACTTAATTTCCGACGAATATCTGTTGATGTACCGCTTCGTCTGACCGTGGTGCGTCCCATTACTCGTCCATCAGTACTAACCACATGAGAGACAGACTTCTTCACGTTTCACTCATTATTAATGGTATTACTCGGCAGGTGGGTTGCACATCAGGATATTACTTGACTGAACGGATCTTAATGAACGACACAGACGGTACGGTCCCAAGTTCCACACGGGATGTTCAAAGCATTGGCTGCATTATAAAATCCCGTTTCGATGGAATGTGTGGATCTCGCATTCACGAGTGAACCTAGTCCAACCAAGAACATAAAATGTTGATTTATGAAAGATTAGAAAAATGCCACTGATAAATATTACCAACTGCCAACAAATGTATAGCTGATTTACAATTACATTTGCAACCAGGAAAACAGGAAGACCTTTTTGTGTCTTCTATTCAGAGTTACTGACAAACGATTATGTGACGCTAGCAAATCTAGTGGGCTATTTGCAGAAACAAACTACAGAAAACAACAGTGGAGTGTTACATTTCACGTTTACCCTAATCAATTGATTTTGCCTTGCGTTACCCACTTGAAATTGAGCTCAACGGAACTGTCGAGTTTTCTTTCAAGTTAGATTCGAGCCATCCTAATAAATTGGCAGGGGGATACAGTGCTGGTCTCAATAAACTAACTCGGGTGAATTGAAAATCACGACCGGAACTTTCGAAAACTTTGGCTGCTATCAGTGAGTGGTCGGTGTCAGGTGTGTCATTTCACTCATATGCTTCTGCCTTTTATGACGGTATTCAAAAATATGGTTTGACACGACGTAACAAAACGGCAGGAGTTAACCTGCTCAACTGTTATGTAGCTTCCTTTCTTGAGGCGCGCTTTAAACCTTCTCTTTCTGAAAAAATGAGTTTTACAGATCTAGCTCATCAACAGCAAAGGAAGACATGCCTCGCTTGGTACAGACCTTTCATCTTCCCTCTAGTGTACGACTCAAAGAAGGTTAAACGATATGTGTTATGTGTAGGCTAATGAAAGCCTTAATGGTTTCCATTTGGTTTTATACGAAATGAGAAAAGCGTTGTCATTTCTTAGGTAGGCAGACTAGTAAGTCAGCAGGTTGTACACCCGTAGAGCTTGGTGACGATTAATGGTTAGCAACGCTTCAAATGACAGTTCTGAATCCCATTTGCACAGTAAAATTTCGGACTGGTTAAACTATCCAACATCATGACCAGTTTCTATGACGCCCTGTCGTCGACGACTTCAGATGTCTCGTGGATTTGGCTGACATTGTACAATTCATCTTCGCGAGCACTGATCATGTGACCGTGTGCTCAGCCAGTGTCGTATGTTGATATACATATTTTCTGTTGGTAGAAGCATCACCGTGACCGCATATGAGACAATAGATTACCTGGAAAGTAGAAAATTGTCCAATGACTGGAAGACAGAATGGCTGTGTAGCATTTTTGGTTTAGAACAATAGACATTTTCAATCTAATGTACCAAATACTGTAATTTGCGCCGGATGTGATGTGATTTTCTTGAAAGACAGGTTCAACTGGGGCCGTTTCCTTGAAACCACACACATCTCAATTTTGATTTGCCTCATTTTGCTGAGAATATCGACATACCTCTCAAAGTACACTTATCCTTTCCTCCTTTCTTTGTAGATACTCACCTGTTCACATCTGCCGAGCAGTACGACGTAGTGTATGCGTTATTAGCCCAAATGGCAAAACTTGCAATTACTGACCCTCTCAATTAATCGCGATGTAAGACTTAAGTCGAAACTAACCTCCGTGTGAATGAAAGTTTCTGGCACCAGGAGATACTGCCTCAGATCTTCTTCAAAAGACGTAGGAAAACTGCAAATAATGAAAGTTAGTGAACTATGAAGTGTGACAAAGTGAATATCAGTGGTAAAATCAGAATATGACCCATAAGCTGGTGAGAAAATCCGATACTAGTCATGGTACTGAACAGATGCATCTCAACGCTGCTCAGAAAAATGGCTGCTAGCGTCAGGTCTGGTGGACTGTCTATCGTCACATCATCAATTTAGCTGGAGTTTTTGAATTCAGAACTGCTGTCCCCTTTGCATAAAAGTAAGAGATCCTTGAGACAAACGCTAGGACAAACCATAGAATGAAAATTCACACAGAACTCAGCTTCTTTTCAAAGTGAAACGATGACAAAAGGGCGGTTGAAATCCACGAAGTATATCTCGTCCGAAGTGATCAGTCTGTTTTCTGATGTTTGGTTCAGTCGAGGAGAAGTTTCCGCACAACGAGAAATGAACATATGGCTGCCGATCATGAGAATGTTTGTCAATCATTCAGTTAGGGAGTAGTCCTCCACAAATGCAGAAACCATCTTACTGAGTTACCATGCTTGTGTGCATCTGGGAAACCATCCATCTGTGGTCTACGGCTCCCGTTTGACTTCGTATGTCTTCACTGTACCTGTGTAGCACACCAAATGTCTTTTTCGTTGAGTTTTGTTTCTGTATCAAACTATGGTTACGTAACGATTTTCTGTTGAACTCCTCTCCCGTTCTCTTGTGAACGTCTGTGAAGTCAATTCTTACTCTAGACTGACTAATGATCAGTGCACAAGAATTCTGTCCAACTGAAAAAGTGTTGCCAACCGCTTGTTGCGGTTACCTGGGATTTAGGCCATTTTCACATCACACTCGGCATTACAGTTACACGCGTGAAACGCCCAACAACCTGACGTAAATCGGTTCTGTTTGTTCTGGAACGGTAAGGAAAGGTCTTTCAGTTGGCCGTAAAAATTCCCCAACTCTGCATGCCACATGAAACACGAGCCTTTTAACATTGTTATGAGCATTGTTTTGATGAGGAAAACTCGTCGGTGTGTAACTCAGTCCGGCATCAGAAGAAAGAAGGTATAGCATTCGTACACTTCGTTTTTTAAGTCCTGATTTTTTGCAGGTGTTTACTAACTCAACCAAGCAACACTGCAAAGTGAAAAAGGAGTATAGCTTCGTAATTTCACGCCTATTGACTATATTATATGCATACCATATCAGAAACGAGTACTGGAGAATTTCATTTGGGGTTCACTAGAGAAGATCCGGTTCAAGAAATGTACTCTAGAGAGAACAAAGTTATTAGGACTGCGTATCGTGAACTGTGGAGCCTATGTCACGTGAACGTGTACAAATAACGAGGTTGTAGTCACAGCTGACTTCGATGTGTTTTCGAGGAAATAACACATTTGCTTATGAACGATGACAGCACAAGAGAGGTTTCATCAAAAGCTGCCATGATGCAACAGTTAACTGCGTCAGTCACATGGTTCACGGAAGTAGCTTATGTAAACACAGTTAGATTCCTTAATCAAATAACGGGAGACTGTTTTAGACATGGTAACTATTGCATTGCTGATCGCTTTATGCTGGTTGATCAGAACTATTGCAATGCGCGACGAAGTGGAAGCACTGAGAAACGGCATCTCTCTGAAGGACGGGAGCACTGCGAGAATCCGGAATGGTAATAGAAACCGAAACAGCATGAGCTAGAGGCCCAGTAAGTAACGCACATAACTTACTCAAACGAAAACCAAAATGGCGTTAACTGCACTACAGTTAAATGCGTTACACTATGTAGGCTACACTGGCAAATTACATCGGTTGTCAATCCACAGCACAAGCACACTACTGATGCATTAGATGTGTGTGTGATCTTTCGGGACAAAACGACAACCTTAGCCGTGGAAAAGTGAAGACAAGAAAACAGCATAGGCGGGTGAAAAACTTAAATGAAAGGCTTTGTTCAGTGTAAACAGAGAAAACGTCGATGGAATACTCACTGTCGCTGATCCAATTAATGACGGAAAAATTTGCCTTACGATGTTTTGTAAATTAATGCCGCAGTAATGAGGAACAGAACAAACTTGGACTGGTCTTCTCAGGGCGCTAAATAACTCATGCTTCGGGGATTGTCTTCTCCATCCAAGGTAACCTACTACGAACTTAGTGACTGGTCGCATGCACAAAAATGTTCAGCAGCAATCACTCATTCAGGTGACACAAGCCAGCAATCACATTTCCCAAGTGATATGTTGCAAAACATTCAAGACAGAGCAATCACAGCTGAATTCAATCAATCATCGAGAAGGTTCAACTGGGTGGATGTATCATTGCACACGGTAGTGGACCGTCATGACTAGGAGAAAATATGTAAACCAAATGATATAAGGCCTATCAACATTCCACCATCCTAGGTGGACGCACGTCACCTTGGACTGCCAGATTACATTAACTGCTGCCGGAACGAGGCGAATTAATGGTCACGACATTTCCTTGCCTATCCTCACATACGACTGACTTCATCCATGTTTGGGTGCATCATTTGGGAAAGAGTTCCTGGCCGCGAACTTGTGCGCTATGAACTAAAATTTGCAACCAATCGGTCACCAGCCTTATGCTCACCACGAAACATTTTAGGATAAATAATGTGCAAGTTGTTTACATTTATTAGTTTTGGTTGTGAAAGTTCATTGGACTGTGGACACATTTGTAGATCACGTTATGCAACAACGTTCTTATTCAACTTCAAAGAGACCCTAATGCGAGAAATCTAGACTGAGTCTGGATTAGAACCAAGGACAGACACAGCATGCCCAGATGCAGTAAACGCTCTATCAGCTGAGCTACGAAGCCACCTCGGAAGCTCGGAAATTTCATATTTTGACCCAGTTAGTCACCTAACCTACTGTGTCACATGAAATCCGGTAGATGATTCAGCTGATTGATTATCCAAGCCAGATTTCTCGACCAGTTTACGCTGGACTACGCGAATGCCACTGGTTAGCACTGACACTGCATTAATGATAAGTGGTCTGGTAGGTTTGATAAAGTAGGACAGACCCGATTGCGAAAAATCATAACTTTAGCTGAATTTAAACATTCGTCGCGTTCCTGGCACGTTGCTTTTCTCATTGGTTTAAATCCAACCGTCATGCAGATTCCTTGTAAGTTCTCCAAATTAATGGATCTGCTAAACTACTTTTCAGCAGTACTTATACAACTTACTGCCAGGGTTTCAAGGTCAGTAGCTTAGAGTCCACATGACTATCTGATAAAACTCGGAATTCCATTACTCCTGAGAACCCTTTATTAATTTAAATTGGACATCTGTAAATTAGGTTATAGGATGGAGTATATTGTACAACGGCGAATCGATATTGTATATACAAATGAAACGGTCTATTCAAAAGTAAACCAGCCGCAATGTGTGCCAAAGAAGAGCAAAGAACCTTCAAAACACTTTGCGAAATTATCATTTGTGTTCTACTAGCTTGCACAAACTTGCGCAACAATTTATTACATCAGCTAAGTAAATTGTGCAGCGCATGTTTTTGTTCACTTCTACGTTGACGGATAAGAAACGAAATTCAACTCGTGTTCGGATGAAAGTCTACGGAGCAGTCTTGTATCAAAATAGACAGGAGGTGAAGTTCCCTTTTCAGAAGTCGAATAAATCCCACATGGGATAAGATGGCAGTGTTCTAATGGGCTGGGCAACTGAAGGTATCGATTTCTTGGCGTTTAAGCTTGGAAAGTAGGGTGTCCACATTATAAACCAGTGTGTAATGTACATTACCGCTGTTTCGTGCAACACTCATGTAGTAAGGTGTGACTATCTGAAAGCTTGTCCACTTCGCAAAAATGTGACTAGTTCTTACGATGTCAGTAATATAACCAGGTGATTATCAGTTTCGTTTCATCACAAGTACAGCATCACATATGATCAACTACTTACTCTTAAGGCTTGTCATACGCATAAAAATAGTGACTGTATATTGCGGCGTGGACACTTTAACAGTTAATGTAAAATAGTACGCAGATTTCCCCATTGATTTCCTCAGGATTTTTTAGCAACAGGATGTATTATATCGCGAACGTCCAAACGAGTGACTAATTTACCGTTCCATTTTTTGCAAAACGGATACCCGATTGTTGTTCTTACCGTTTCCGGTCATATATCAAGTGGTTATTGATCCGAGAGAGAAAAACAATACTCCTCTTAGCTTCAGTCAAAAGCTTTGTAGAGCCCAGATGGTTAAACCTAGGGTTATGCAAATGAATTTGAGTCGAAGAGGTTTGATGAATGCATTTCCGTTAGCATGACACTGCGTACTACACCGGGTGCATACCAACAAACACTGTTCAGACCGAACAAGACGTTGACGTTAATATTTTCAGCATCTCGTCTTAGAAACCGGAAACATTACCTTGTAATTAACCTACTATTATGTTCGCAAATAACGGAGTTTTGTTCACTGCATCCATTATAGTTTTTCGAGAGTAGGGTAACTCTGAGACAAGTAGCACTTGTCAGTGTTTTTTTCAGAAAATTCTCGGGACCCGAAGACATTTGATGACTTCAGCTGAGTCACAAGCCACAAATCTAATACCAAAATTAGGGGGTTGCAGTAGGACAGTAATTATTGTATAGTAGCTGATTTGGAAATGTCAGCCGCCGCTTCACTGTACTTGATGCTCATCTTCTGTACGCAATTGTCGAGTGGTGACACGCAAAATGTAACAAGTGTCTTTGAATTTTCTTTCCTCAATTTGTTCTGGCAGAGGTGGGTTAAATTGTTTTGCAGTGTCAAGCACACCGTACAAATTTTCTGTAAACAACAAGCGTCAAGTCGAAACTAACTCTTTTCACTCATATTAAACGGAATCTAGCCGAGTACACTAAGGTATAAAAGACGATACTACAATGGCTGTTTATCAGAGGGATCGAAAAAAGTATACCGTTTTATGAACGACAAACAAACTTTGCAGTTGTTTGTTAAAGCGCAAACAATAATTACACGCAAATGCATGTCGGTAGTAACATCTCGGGGTTGCACTTCTTCATGTTCGTTCCTAACCGATGTTTTTTCCGATAACCATTGTGATAATTCAACCCGCTTGAATAAGTCTGGTCAATAGACGTTGAACAATCATCTTCAGCCGACTACTACATTTCAACAATAGTTTAAGAATGCTATTCGCTCTCCCAATGATTTTCCTATCGGTCTTGTTCATATTAAAAACCCGGCCTCCGCTCTTTTGCTTCTTGTGGACCATTCACCAGCGGTTTCTGTGAATTGGATGTTCATTTAACTTGTAGTAAGATGACGAGTAATGATGGTCCACCACTTCGAAGGATCTTTATTTTGCCAAAAATTTTGCGAATCCGGATTCCTTCAAGCCTAGGCTCTGCCGATTTCTCTAAATGGCAAGTGAACCGGAAGAAACTCTACCGGCCAGATAGCTCTGGATTCGGTTGCTCCTTTTAGCCTCGTGTGTAATTTATGGGTTTCAGCTGGTTAGTTATCGTGTCTTCTCAAGCCCGCTTTCATTTTACCATCGGCCTTTCTACCAAGCAATCGCTCCAACAATGTGAACTCACGGTAATCGCCTATAAACTGGTTCGAATGATGAATGATTTAAAGTTATCAGCGATGAAATGGTGGAATAAATGGCTTCACTTTCAGTCACTAACCATTCTTTTTGAAGTGTTTTTTTCTTTTCAACTACCCACTTTACTTGTGTTGGCGCGATATCTGCCAGGCATATACGATCCCAAACAGCCCCAGAAATTCTCGAAAATTCCCGATCTTGTGTGGCAGCAATATTAGTTCATCCGGCCAACTATTCAGTTAATCCAATACTGTCCGGATTATCCGAATAATTTACTTGCTGGCCATAGTTTAAAGCGTTCGTTGGTTGGGAATGGATTAGTAGGGAACTTGGTCTTTCGATTGCTTTCTTCTTGAGTGAGTTTTGTTGCCATACCAATACTTAGTACGATCTTCCACATATGGTTCGTTACTACAACATTTGGGTAGTTCGGCGCCCTCCCGCTCTGTCTTTGGGCGGCTATCTACTTCACCGCGCTGTTCTTGATTATGAACGCCCTGTTGGCGTCCCCAAAGTCTTCAAAAAATCCTCAGCATGAGGACTACTTATTTGCATTTATTTACCCGCTTATGAATTAAAATATCATTATTAATTTCCCACACAAAACCTTATAGCGTGAACATTGTGGGCTCAAAACTTCATCTATTTTTTATGAGTCGGTGGGGATTTTTTCACATGTATATTCCGAAATTCACCTCGATAATAACGGGTGACCAGTTTCTTACCAGTACTGTCGCTAATCACAACGGGTTCATCTGAGAGAGTTTCTGTCAACATTAAACTCAGTCAAAGCACTATATTCCTTTCACATCGAATAACCATCAAATTATCCACACTTGTTTACTGTCCATTTACACAGTGCTACTGCTAAGCGGCATAATTGTGTTAATGTTTGAACAGTGGGTGTGCGTTACATCCTATCGGTGAACACAGTTTTTCATATGGTGTCGTTGATTTTCGTTTACTGTCTGATACAGATTCTGTGTACTATAACAAAAAGCGAAGTCAGTTTTGTATAATTCAATCGTGGATCGACCTGCGAGTCTGAGGTAAGATCAGACTTCTATTATCAACCAACAAATGCAACGGTAAAGCTAAGATGAAACAAATCTCTTTGTCTGACGCGGGTTTGTTTAAGCGTCGGCCTCTGTGAAGCTCGTCTTCAGCGTAAACTAATTGAATATATTGAAAATGGTATCACTGGTAAACCGAACCACTCTTTTCGGACAGTTTGAAAGCAAAACGTGGATTTAACACTGGACATTACGACGTTCGTTTACGAAAAATTGTGAGCGAAGCCAATCATTTAATACCCCTTGTGATGTCTGATAATACCTCCCCCTTCATTGTCCAATCTTTATGTTCGTTCTCCCATATAAAAAAGCTTCAGCTTTATTGCGTCTGGCTAGCCCACTTCCAAGCTACACGACGAGTGAAATTTTAATCTCAGTTCATATTTACAAGGTGACTGATAAGTCCCAATTCATTTCCCGGAACCAAGCTGAAAACTGTCGTTGCTCTCATAAATTGTGACAGCAATTGAATGGACATTTCATTGTTGACATCGATCATATCAAATCACAACAACATATGTTGATCGGTAGCAGATTTTGGCTTCTGTAGGCAGAAAAAGCTGCAAAGAGCTTGAAAATGTACAAATGGCCATAACCAAAAACAGTGTCATAATATGAATTAAAGCCAACAGCAAACAAAGCACCTAAATTATACTATGCCGTGACAACGTTTTTACAGAAACGTAGATTGTCATATGCAGAACGGTTTTTTAAACGGGAGCTAACAAATCAAGACAAACCAAATCAAACCATTTATGCTAACTATTGAACGTTTTTTTCTGAGGACTCAATATTCGTCGTTATCTATCGAGTAAAATTAGGATGTCTTCCCCTTCAAGATGGCCGTCTTTCGTCGGAAAATGGGTTTCTCTGATGGGTGGTGAAAATTGTGACACCAATTGGCTGTGAAATTTCAACCAGCATGGCGGTTGGAATGAGGACTTGACAATAAATGGCTGAACAGCCTCGTATATGCTTGTCAAAATATCGTCTACTATCATATAACTTCTGCAATATTTTCTGTTAGAATGTTCTTCTTTGAAGACAAATGGCAATCGTCCGCATTTGGATGGAAATATGGCTGACAGTTCATACTATACCCGTTTGTCCATTACTTTATATTCTGCATTCAGTCTATTAGTTGAGACAGAAGTTATGCCTGACAAACGAGCGATAGCTTAGTTATAACCCGTCTATGCAGATTTACTTATAACAACTCGGACGTCAGTCTGTGCTGGCTACGTCCACAAGGTTTCGAAGTAATGTTGTACTGTTTCTTGATGCTCGCTCTCAAACCAAAACTCCGTGACCGGTTTCGTCCTTGTGTGGACCAAATAGATAGAGTTTTTTGGATGAAGTATCGAACAGGCAGTCTTTCGCGTTACGAGCTCTAATCCACACAGCCACCAGTTCTGCGAGTACCACATGTAATGAGTGATCCTCACTCAGACTACCTCTACGTAATCAGATCGGCAGTGACAGTATTGATATTTTCATTCATGCTTCTTCTTGGGGCAGATTCACCATTCAGTTGACATATCTACCATCGTAAATCAGCCCTGCATATTTTGGGGTAAGCTAAAAGAAGAGTACCAGCCGTTTTTGTATATTTGAGGATTCTAAACTATAAAAGCGGAGGTCCGACATAACCACGAGCGGGATGTCGGATTCGCAAACCAACCTGTGCATAGCGTTTACAAAGTGAACAAAACTACTGAACGAAACACATGAACAGCGCATAAACGGTTACCTGAAACCACATTAGGCCCCTATTCCTAGACAAAAACTAAGCCGTCACATTCGATTGTATCTCTCCTCAAACCGGTGAATGCATACTACTTCCTGGCCAAACAACTACTGAAATACTACATACCTACAGTAACAAACACCAGATGCTGAAGCTGCTATGGAAGTCGGTACTTATTATTGGTAGCTTCGAAAAAGACTTCTTTCACCCAGACAGTGACTGAAGCAAATGGCAGACATGCACACAAACGTGGCTGATCGATTCAAGCCATGAAGATTTCACATGCTTTGTAAGTTAGATGAGAGATTACACATTTATGCGCGTACAAAAGAACACGGAAAGACTTCACTGGTACTTGTATTGTAAAACAGGTTACACATTATAAAATCAAGAATATGCCAAATATATTGAATGGGTTCAGGGATAAAACAGTGTACGGTACATTTTATTGTGCCAAGTTATAAGTACGCTGGTTGAAGGTCCTAGGGCGAACACACGCTAACAAGAGTGAACCCAGTTAAACTAAAACTAATTTGCGCATTTGACCACTTTTTTGGAAGTATGCTTGTAAAACACTTATAGACGCTATGAAACAATTCCATTAAATCCCATTAAAAATAAATTCCATCAAAACATTCCTCTGTACACGCTTGTGAAACTGATTAATCCACAACACAGATTTCGAGTTACTGCACTTCTGCAACGTTCACAGTGTAAACACTACTCAGACAATGTTGAACAGTCATTTGTTGACTGGTATTGGAGTTTTTCATTTCTGTTTTAGGAGAGGAATGTCATTCTCGTAAGGATGTCGATTGGCTCTAGAAGTCTTGCTCGAATTAATACCTCCCATGTAAGTCATAGGAAATCCTCGTGATGATTGCAGTAAGCAGCTTTATTTCCAGAGGCAAGGATCCGTATTTATGGATGCAAAACGTTATTCAGGAAACCACCATCTTTCATTTGCTGATCAAACTGGTACCTACAAATTTAGACCGTAAGCTGGTTGGTGCAATGCAGAACGGAGATCTTGGCGAATAACGGGAAGTGTAACATTGCAGCTTTTCGTCCAACCCTGGTGTGATGTCTTAGCGCGACTTCTGGGTAAGTCTCTTGTTAGGTCTTTTGTTGTATCAGGGTTAATCGAGTTGGTTTTTATTACGAACAGTCATCATTGAAATACGATTGTGACGTTGCCACGGGGGGAGGGACTGAGGCTGTTATCGAAAACCGTGATATATTAACCTCCAATGTCTGTCGGTTACAACGTGTGGTTGACTTCTAATTCAAAATGGGTTACTTTAAAGCAGTGCATTCTAACTGCCACAGACTTAACTGAATCGGTGAGTAATGCGGCGGAGAGTTCGTAAGCTAGGTAGACAGGGAGGTCTGATGGATTTGAGAATGTGAAAAAGAATCGTGGGAATTTAGCAAAAGATCAGTGTGACCTATGACGAACAGAAGAGGAGAAAGAGTTTCCCTGACAACCTCTCAAAGCAGTGCTGAGTGTAGGACACAACAGAAGAGATACCGTCTAGAGGTAGTAAGCCCAAGGACGGGTTTTCATATCTTAGCTGCGTGATCACATTGTTGGTTTGAGTGGGGAACATACGTTTAGGCTTCAGTCATTATCAGTGTACGGTTGATTGGGAAAGGCGTATGTGTTGTTATCTTACAAAGAGGTCTGAACGCCGAATTGGACAGCAGATGACGGCGTATTATCTTAGCGTTAGACTGGGCAACCAGCTTTGTCCATAGTTTGAATTTGTTGCTTCTTAGAACAGGATTTGTCTAAAAAAATGTTTTTCGAATAACCTCGGAGGCCTTGATAGTGTCGGCGGTTCTGAGTGAAATGTAGTTGTGGAAGAAATAGGTAGCGACAGGTTCTCATCCGAAGGTACGTTGAGTATCAAGTGGGAGGCCGAGTCAGGTCAGTCTGTTGCACGCTTCAAACTTCCCGAGAAATCGATGACAGGATATCCTCTTTGCCACCACTAGATTGCCTGACCCTCTTACGTTTAATGTCCCATGGCTACTATCGGCAAACATGTTGCATGAGCTGTGCCGCCAAATGCCGGCATGGTCCATCGGTTTGATTATACACTGTTTCTCCGGTTTGGACGGATTAATCCGTACGGATTGTCTTAGGACCAAAGAGAGAATATCGAGGCGTGAGTTCGCTCGTGTCTTTCGGAGTGTATTATGGATAAAGAATTCATTAGGAGAAGGAGGTGATATCACTCAATGCGCAGCTCAAGTGGTTCGTCTATCACCACTGTGAGTCGAGCCATCGAACGCTGATTCTCGGGGCGACTGCTAGACGTGTCAGCCGCGTCGGAGGTGCATGAGGGGGCCATGGAGAACGGCTGTCATCCGCAATAAGTTTGAAATCAGTCAACCCGGAAACTAGAGCGGGAGGTGTGGAGAACGTCTTTCATCTGCACGAGGGTCCCTGGTGCATACCAGACGTCCGTATCAAATTTGACAATAGCCGAGGCAGATGGTGACAGTGTACCGTGTGGTTGTCGGATCCGTTGAAAAATTCATTCGCAAAAGTTTCTGGTGCATAATGTTTCTACTCAGCCCCTTTATGTATGCCTCTGTCTCTTACTTCCCAGATTAACGGTACGTACCCAACTGTTCATAATGTTTTATTAGTATGATGATCATTGTGTAACCTGTAAGTGTCACATTGACCGGACACAACTGACAAATTCTGTTTATCCCTACTAATAACCACATCGACACGTCGTATTTGCTACCTAAACGTAGTTCAATGTTTCGCGATCTTTTTATCCTACAATCCGAACAGTGAAGTGACCTCGATAAACAGACGTGTTCCTTCATGGTGCAACCGACACGGTTGACAATCTTTTCCAGATTCCCGTAGAATTCATAAGAAGTCAATCTTGCAAACAGCTGTTTTCGGTAATTCTCATCGAGCTTTCACAATTACATGGGAATACGTGCGGGTTATATGTGAAATTATGACGAGTTAAACAGGAACATTAAGATTAGAGAAATGGTACAGATCACCGTCTACTGGGGGAGGGTGGAGGTGTTGGTGAATGGTTGGCAATCCCAATCATTCCGACATCACAAGTGTCTGTACAGTCACGTCTCTCACCTCCTTCCCCTCCAGACACACGCACATATTACCCCACTCACCGTTTGGAACTGTCGTTGGTCAGGATCACGGTCAAACCAAAAGCCATCAGTCCCTCACACATGTTCGAAGAATTAGAGGTTTGAAAGACAAGGACACAACATCGTCGCTCCAAGACAAGTGGACTTGTACTAAGCGGTACACGGTTGCATCGAGAGGATTTGGTCTCCAAGGCTTGTACACGCTCACACAGTAAAGGAATTGTAAGTCAAGGATTAAGCTCACATCAACCCATCTCTCTGACACATCTCACAAGTCTCCACGTATTCAAACAATAATCTGCAACAACAATTTCTACAGTGCTAGCCAGATTCTTGTACGTTCAAACGCTTTGTTACCTAGCTTATTACTCGTCGCGGCAATCAATCTGTTTGTTTTTGCTGGTTTGGTTCACCAAAACAGAGCCTTTGCACTTCTGTTTGTTTTATCACAGGGACTTGTGGGGTAAGTTCCTGTTTTCATTTTGTAATGCGTTTCTAACTTCAAGCAGTCGAGTTGTGATACACGCTTTACTGTTGATGTTGTAGCGCCTACGTTGCTATAATAGGTGTATGCAGGTTACACGGAAGATGTTTGAATTGCTGATTAATTGCCTTCGGAATGCCGCTTGAGAACGATGTCGTTGACCGGTCGTTTGAATTTTTCCATCCTTCCCATCCATCATAGGCATGTAAAAGTTGTGTAGGATGGCGGAACTTTGCATAATGGTGGGAGTGGAATTTCGGTATATATGGAGAAGAAAGTAGTCGTGGCTTGAAATAAGTCAACTCCAGGAGAGAAGTTGCTCTGAACGACGTGTTCGCTTGTGAACAAATACCGGGCGGGAATGGGGGTTAGCTGTGCAGCTTGTAGACTGCAATATGCCACCGAGGAAGTGTAAGCAAATTTCGGTTACAGATCGGTTTCTAATTTCACAAGAAGCTGAACGTCCGATGCAGCACAGTATCGCACTCTCCGCTGTAGACCAAGTGTAATCAAACTACTAGAGAGTAACTAACAGGAAGAATTTAAACCAATGCCATAGACAGTGCTAGAAAGAGGTTGAGAAAATATAAACCATGTTAGAAAAATGATGTAGGAGCCTTAGTGACGTGGCATAGTGGCCGAAGTCCAACAATCAACCGGTAGTCAGTGTGCGCAGGTTTTAACCGGCTGTAAGGAAGATATGTTACTCTTAATGAGTAAGCAAAAAAGTTGTGCAAAAACGAAAAATACCGGCCTACAAAGGACGTCGCGAAGATTTATTCTCACTGGAAAATGACATGGCCCACAAACTTGGGGAGTAAAACACAAGCAGTGGCGCGGACCATACCTTGACAAGGAACGGATAAAAGACTGTATCTGTGCATGCTGATTTTTACCGTTGTTCAATCACACCTTGACTGGACCAGCCAACTACTCACCAAGACCATGTAACAGCATTACAGTTAGCAAGCAACTTGTACTGTGTTCAGCTGAATACTGTCATCAGTGACGAAATGTAACACAAAGGGAATACATGATAATAACCGCAAATGTGAGAAGCATTCATCAAGTTGTGACGGGAATGACTTACACAGAATAATAAGTAACGTTCCCAGTGACCTAATGAAGATCAGTTGTAGTGATATTACTTGGACGGATGTGAACATCCCTACACTCTAGCAGGACTTGATGGTTAAGAACGGTAGCCAGACCGCCTAGTGCACACGATCTCTCTCGTACTTTTTGGAAAGGTTTCCATCACATTCTGCCGCAGTGTATATCACTGCAGCTACTGATGACATAAAGCGGTAATTGTTAGGCCAAACCGATTTTCGGAATCCGTTACAGATGTACATTTGAGGAGGGTTGCGTTTTTTATATCGCGAAATCGTCGCAATGATATAGGTATGACTGACGTAGTATATATCTTTTGACAGCAAGGGTAGTTGGGAGATGGTTTTATGTGATTTTCTATTCGTACCTGTGAATCTTGTCCATCATAAACTTCTGTGAAGTTAAATGCATTCAACAATTTTTCCCGTCAGATCGTCTGCCATTGATGATTCGGTATTACTACCGTTTTTTGGCTTGAACGTGATTCAGACATACTTTGGGACTATTCGTCGACTAGTCACCTAGCCCCAGCACGTTCTTTGGAAGCTTTGCTGTCTCAATCATGCATAGAGGTTGCGATGCATTGGGTGTTTTACAAACATGTCCAGTATAGTCGTCATTTGCTGTTCGGTAGTGTGTTCATATAACGTACGTTTTGAATTTGTCTGGTGGGTAAAGAATACAAACACGGGTGAGATTGCTTATAAGGTTATGCTGCTTAAGTTGTTCTCTCTACAACTGGTCTCCCTCAAAACAACTCCTTCAGTATTCAAGTAACGCGCCATTCATATTAACGCACGGTTTCCCAAAGTTGTACTAACAGTTAAGCATGCAAAGCTAACGTACTTTTTTCGAGATTAAACACATGCATTTCCAAAGTCTGCCTTTTCATTGTAATAGGAGTCCAGTTATCCGATTTAACAGACCAAAACTTCATATCGCTATTGTTAGGGTTGATCGGCGTTCAATATTCCTGTCTCTGCGAGCGGTAGAACTCAAAAACACAGGTTTGTGGCGGCCGTGCTACGTAGCGCACTCTGTCAAACCCACTAGTAGAGCAATGCGACGATACCTAATCTGACTGAATTGGTATGATGCATACTAATGTCAATGGAATTCAATTCCTGATTGAGTCAAGAATATACAATACTGTTGCCATCTCCTAGTGGTTCAACTGGATTCCACTGTGTCAGTTTTAAAGACAATGGTTAAACTCTTCCAGCAAATCACAACGTTATGTTCCAATTTGAGTGGTCTTCAACTTATTGCAATCAACTTCACGACCACCCACCAACACTTTGTATTATAATCTTGAAAAAGTTTAATCAACTGTTAAGTAGGTTCCACGTTTAAAAAGGTTGCATTGTGAAAAGGCGAATACCGGCCATCTTTGAACTCTGCTTTCGAAATCGGTTAAGCCACTTGAATTCCCACTTCGAAAAGGTGAAAAGAGGATTTTTTTCTTGTGAACAGTGTCGGCTTACAACCCCTTTTTTCCCGATCTGAACGAGCGTTTGCTCTCGTGGTCACACGTTTCGGCTAACGTCATCATTTCCGGCTAATCCTTGTAGATCTAAGCTCAAATTATTTGGCGTGCAGTTTACCATGAAAGGACGGAACGCAGGCTGTAGGTTTGCTCTGTAGGTTAGATTGATGGATTGATGGTCAGACGCCCAAGACAATCCGTTTGAACGTACTCATATACAATCGGCAAAAGTGCCGATGTTTGATAAACTTATTTAGTAATTCTCAGCAAGAGTACAAGTTGATTGGGAATCAGGTCAACCCAACGGGCTCATTTGCTTTAGTACATGAACCAAGAGCAAGATCAGTGGAGATTCTTCTCCCATTAAATAATCACTGGCAAATGAGGCCACCAATGAGCAGGCCGTGAGGCCACTGGCCATGAACCGCTAATGAGTTCTGAAATCCATGAGGAAAGTCTCACTTTCACTGTATGCCTCAGTTTCCTGCCGTCGACAATAATAGTTTATCAACAGAAACCGAAAAGAGTAAATCAACGACGGTACGCACTTACGCTGACCCTCAATAGGAAATTTATTCCGGTCAGTGTATTCTGTAACCATAGATAGTTCGAAATTCTGATTTTATGACGCATCATTTTGATTCCATTGAGAAGTTGAAGTACTTACTGTGTATGTAACTTAACATGTTATAAAAATGGGATTACTTGGTCACTTGTTTTTTCTTCTCTGTTTAACGATCCTACTAATCCTTAGCAGTCTACCCTGTAAGTGTATAAACGACAGCTGTGAAAAGTGAAGCACCGACGGTGTATAACCGGGAAATTACGGTTATTATAAATAGTCATCCTACCAAACACACGAATTGCTATCGTTTTCGTTCAATCACGAAAACAAAAACCTACTTGGTCGATCGCTTCCACTGTCTGATTGCGAGCAAAAAAAATAGATAGTTAGATCAGGAGATAACAAATAAGGAGTAGTTCTGTCCTCGGTAACGGCGCAGTTAGCAACAAGCGCGACAATTTAGAAGGGAAAATGGAGCGAAATAATTTAAATTCTTTTTTGGTTAGCCAGTTTTTACAACTTAGCCAAATCACAAATTCCATCCGGTTGAAAAGGAAATTTGCCCGTTGTGATTGTGTTAGTTTGCGTGATTTAATACTGCCATATATCACCACCAACCCCGTTTTTCGGGCTTTTCTGTTCGCTTCTGATACTTCAATTACGTGATATCTGCAATAAAACGTGGGGCGCAAAACTTACAACACAATGATTTACAGAAACTCTCTGAAACCATCAACAGAGTTTTTTCACAGACAGTGCTGCCGAAAGGGGAAATGTTACGGTGCGGATTATGAGCTCAGGATGATGCACAGAATTAATTGTCTGATTATAAAAATTGCCTGCCAAAAGTGAATGTGAAAACAGCATCGATTTATCCTGTTATCGGCATGTTTGTTTGTTAGGTGGTGAGTTGGGTTTGCTAGCGCAATAAAACAGAGGCGAATAGCAGAAGTTTTGTTCCCACCAATATTTTCGATCTACGCTTCATGATTCCGTGAAGACTGAGGTGCACGTTCGTTCTCTATTATTCTGAGCAATGCGATATGTTAAATAAGAATGCGTTCTCGCGAAGGTACGTGCACCAAGTGCTTTCAGTCTTAGGTTGAGGGTTGTTCGAGCCACGGGCAACGATACTAGCTGTAACAGCTTTTCGAATCACGGATACGAAAAAGAAGACGGATGTTCTATCGGTGATTTGCAAGATGGTGGTGACGAGATTATCTTAACCGAGAAGTTGGCTGCAGCGGAATTGCGCATAAGGGAATTAGAAAACTTGACTTCAAAGTCCAGGATACCTTATCCAGCTGACACAGGTCTAAGGATTTATAATCCTGATGGTAACTGCTAGATAATTTGTGCAGAAAAACAAAGTCAAAACTCTGACATGAAACGAGGTGAACGCAGTTTTATCAAATTTTTCACTTCAAATTATCTCTCGCCCTCATCCAACGCCTTCAACAATGACTTTTTTGTACGCCCAGAAAGCTCATCCTCATTACGGCGTTCTTCTCACTCCTTTATTACAGTTGACTCCATATGTTTAATATAAACTTGGCATTGGTGTCTCTCCAGGACTGTGAGAGCGGATTCTGGGTTCTATTAACTACGTTGGTATGGTGAGGAGCGTGAGCATAACACATCAACTCTCTCTCGCGGTATTGTTCTGATAAGACTACATCCCTGCCTGACCCAGTCACCACTAAAAACTGCCTTCTTGTAAACAGAGTGATCATCAAGTAACGGTCTGGGCATAGTGACTACTCCCTGTGTGCCCTCGGTTGCATCATCTGCTGGTTACGACGGAAATGATCCGTATCAAAAGTTCGCTTAGGCACACTTCAACAACCTGAAAACATACGTGGGATCAATCCTTCTTGGTCTTGACTATGTGGACATAATTGTACTTCGGAATTGTGGACGCATCTGAGTGCGTGTGATGGAACAGAGTTCCATTCAACTTTTGCCGATAAGTTTAATCACTTGTTTAGCCTCTAATGGATATCACTGAGTTGGCCTCGAAAAAGGTTGCCCATAGTTGACTGGTTCTGAGGTATGCT
>QNGE01000823.1:210060-220085 GCA_008508345.1 Paragonimus westermani | reverse complement strand
TAGGTAGCGTGAATTAGCCGCAATCACCCCATCTTGAACAAGCTGTTCCATTTGAACTCTCGCGATGCCTTAGCCGGGGTCTGGTAGACGTCCCAGAACGACTTTGTCTTGCCTAGTTTCCGGTTCTGGTTGACCATATGGGTCAGGACTGACGTATTACTGTTCCTTGTCGCTTCAGTGGGAAGCTATACAGAGAAGTGTTTATGATTTCTTCCCAACAGCTTCTTGGCAGTGCAACCTGTTGCCGCTGAACCACAGGACCAATCAAATGAATCGATCCAGAATGAGGCAGCGTGGTTAGGTACCGTCCGTTTTGAGTAAACCATCACAACAGAACTCGCGACACAGTTTGTAGTATTGATTGCATCAAATAATTGGCATGTCATTCGTCCTGTGCGTCTCCTGTGAGTGACACCGTCATTATCTCCAACAGTAGTATCTGCTGAGGTTCAAGTTTTTCCCGTGTTCTTACTTCTGTAGATGAATTTCTCATACCGTACATACCCGAGGAGAATCTGCCGTAATTTTTTCAACTGTTTATGGTGTATTTACTGCGCAAACTCTGCGGTTCGTTGGCCAGCCGTCATACCGAATCAAAGTTGAGACCAATTAACACATAGCTCCCCATATGCGTGTTGTTGCAGTGACTCATCTGATTTGTGTATCGTTACGACGCCCAGAAAATGGCGCTTGCTCATCGGCTTTTTGTTCTAAGGTAAAATCGATGTTACGCTTCTCTGGACGTAATCGTTTTTATCCACCACACAGAAGTTCTCGCCTGCCCACACATCTTTGATAACGAGGAGGTCATGACGGTATTACTGTGACAGTAGTGTTCACTACTCACTTAAAACGGGATACTGTGAATGTAAAACAGCAGTAACTAATTCAGTCCAGAAACGGGCGAACCGATATCAATCTGTCGGTTTTCGGTGTGATTATAAGGAAATTTTACTGTCTCTATCAAGAGAACGTTGACAGGTAGCGGAACATCTTAAGATAGCACCCACGAGATTGGCGCTTGAGATTAACGTCTGAGGGTCATTCTTCGAGGCCCCAGCATGAAATGGATAGATTATTATGCAAACAAACTGCTAGAATCTGCGCATATTGAGCCACATTGTTCACCTCTGTGATTACAGGTGAACAAGTTGAGGTTTTTATTGTCCATATACGTGACATATGGTATGAATTGAAGGTTTCCTGGCCAACCTTCACAGCCCGGCAAATGTTGCATCAGCGTGTCATCCAAGTGTTCGTTGTTGACATGATTGCGAACCAGTAATCTTATCCACATTTCTTTCGATTTACGCCCATTCAACGTCTGTTTTTATTCGTAAACCGTTCAACAATTTATTTCCCGACTAACGCAGAGGCAGGAGAGCACAGATAAGGGTTTTTCTTCTACACCACCTCATGAATCCACAGTGCATTAGATTTTAAAATGGAGTCCGCCATTTCAAACATGTATTCTAAACTGCCTACGAGACTCCTTCCAACAGCATAGTAAGGCGGATTACGCATCGATGTGGACTCCACGAAATTTCTTCCTCAATCCTTATGGCCATATTTACGAAAATTTTCCTCCCGAAGTTTTTATCGGGAAAATGGTGCGTTTTTTGGTTATGTAATTGACTTCAACCGGACAGAATGGCTCCTGTTCCTTTATCACACCTTAGGTTGGGTTATCGTGCAGCCACAATTGTCCGATCATCTCGATTGGAGACACTATAATTGTCTTGTTTCATTCAGTCAGTGCCCTCCCTATCAGGAATTTTCCGTCAGGTTACGACTACTGGTTTCACTTTCCTCGCTGTATTTTAAGTACTGGTAAATGTCCCGGGGTTGTGAATAGTTGAATAGTTGTGTCGTTCGTGGAATGATGCAGCCTTATAGATTCGAACTATCGGGAATTTTATTCGAAATTATTTCATGCAGTTACATGCACTAACTCCGTAGTATATGATAAAAATACTTTGCAAACCGTTTTTCTTTTCAGGGAAACCGGATCACAAAAATCGCTGGTCTGGATCGATTAGTGAACTTGGAGCAACTTTATCTCAGCGAGAACGGAATCACACAAATAGAAGGCTTAGAGAATCTCCACAAGCTACAGATTCTTGACTTGGCACGGAATTTTATCAGTCGCATCGAGAATATTAGTCACCTAAATGAACTGGAAGAGTTTTGGTTCAACGATAATAAAGTTGCCAGCTGGGATCAAGTCGAACATTTAACAGTGCTCAAAAAACTACAAACTTTGTACATGGAACGAAATCCGATCTATTTCGCCAATACAGAACGCACTAGAATGGATCCAAATTACCGACGCAAAATCATGCTCACCTTACCAGGTTTACGCCAACTGGATGCAAATCTGACGGGAGTGGGTTTGAATTGTACGGATTCAACAGAATTACAATTGGGCGTCTAACCATTGTCTGTGGCCAACCATCAAGACAAAATGGACTCAGGAACGTAGGGTTGCCTTCCATCGGTACGGATAATTTCACTCATTTGTACATGTACAATAAAACGTCGCATGTTCTACTTATATGTGAACTTTTTTCGCACCATCATTCTGTATGTTCCTATCGGCTGATTGGGTTACCATCGTTATTTTTGCCAAATTTGATCTCAGTAGTTTGGGTAGTTTGCTGTTACCATGTTGACCGCATTCTCGATTATAAAGCAAACCACAGTAAAAATACGGTGCTCGTTTTCTTCTCCGTCAATATCTTATTTTTAGTGAGTCCGGACAGTACGAATCTTAGCAAAGTGACGTCCCGTTCAAATATATGTCCGACCTGTCGGACTTCGAAGCAACATGTATTAGACTGACCAGTTGAGCTGACAGTAATTGACTGATCTGTGTACATGCATCCGCCGGCATCTCATTGGTTGTCGTTGGTAGCCGCGTGCTGTTTTGTTTTTTTGTATAAATCTCAAACATATCGTACACTCGGCTGTCTGCAGTCTTCCAATTGCATTTCCTGCCATATCGGCCGCGCGACTCAACGTTCGATCACGCGTACTTGCACGTTACAACATCGGTTAGATATTGAGTTTTAAAATCACGAAACAAAAGACCATTCGTGTTGGAGCTCATCAGTAATGCATATCCTTGTCACGGCCCGGATTTATACTCTGACTACGCTTCCATGGCTACTACGTTGATTTGACACTGAGCCCATCCGAACTGTCATATGCAAACTCTCAATATTGTGGGTGCTGCTCAGATTGCCAGATCGCTCTGAGAGAAGAAATAGTAACCGTACTGTTAACCCCAGCCGGTATCCCCATGACTAGGACTGGTCAGTTTGACGTCACAAAAATCCTTCAACCAATCTAGTCATATCTGAATTACTAATAGGTAGTAGGGGATTTTGGTTGCCACAGCAATTCAATAACACCTCGACTAGAGGTCGCAAGTAAGAGCAAGAAACGTAGGTATTACTTGTAGATAAGTCTACGGGTCCACCACTGTTGTGTTGGTAAGATGATTCTCAATTGTCCAAGCTGAAGAAAGGAGTTGACTTGAGGGTCACCCAAAGTCGGGTTCAAAAGCCTAACCCAGAGTGCGGCGCACGGATTTCGTGACCCATTGAGGCCGGTGGCCAGTATTTCGGTTCGTGCGACTTTCGAACAGAGTTCATCTATCTGACATGTCCCGCATGAGGTTACGACGAAAGAAGCTTTCCATGCGATCGGCATCTGTCGAGCTTAGAAAGCCAAGACCGCTAGGTCGTTACGACGCCCGCCTCCTATTACTGGGGTCCGGTGATCAAATCGACTTATACGTCTTTTGAACAAAGTTCGGCTATTCAGGGTGTCCAGTGCACTTTTCGTACCCGCCAGAGTCGGTGCTCATCGCGGTAGCTCACACAATGTGCCTGAGACACCCATTTTGCCCGATACTATAAAAGAGGAAAACAGTTTGTAAATCTCCTTATCATTCGTACACGCAGTCCTTAACGATCAGCTTGCTTAGTTAGTCTATCAAATGAATATTTAGGGATTGACCTGAAACGTCTCCCGGTCAGTCGTGGGTATTTTGTGGATTTTGTTTGGAGGCATCTACTAAAGTATGAATTTCACGATATGAAGGTGTTTAACCTAACCAATAAGCTCCAACTCCATTTTAACCGACGTTCCATGGGAACCTATCGTGAATATTGACTCAGTAGCCACGGCACAATGTAAAGTGATCATCCGATAGAAGCATGTTCAGTATATCACCATAGGTATTTACAATAAGGCAGTTTGAAAGTACCCTACAAAGGAGCTCCCATTCGTTCATAATGGCCAAGCCTGACCGTAAGATGCTGTTGTAGTGACTAACGATCGTGTGGCTTCTCTAAGGATCCTGGCTGCAACCGTGTTTTATTGCCTGTCTCTTCTGTACGCATGATTCTGTGTACGTCTGCAATAGGAGGCCTGATATGAACTGTGCCACTTTCTTCAGCCGTGCAACTAGTTGCATGCAGCGATTGTTTGCTCCTCTCCTAACGAGTAATCTATTCTCTCATCATTTAAGGTCGTTTAGCCTGCACTTTTTCGAGCGTTTTTTAACGCACTCACCTGGCGTGCTTTTGAGTACCGTCGAGTAGGCTGGAGCCTAACTCGCGCTTCCTTTCGCTCGTCTCTTGGTTGCTGCCGTTGGTGCCAGATTAGGCTAGAACTAATTGCTTATCATAATTCCTAACATAGCTGGAAATATACGGTTTGTTTCCAAATCCTAACGCGTTCTTTTGATTTGATGGTCTGGTCGAATCAATTATTGTGTGAAGTTCAGTAGTAGCCATTGTCATTCGTTGACAGTCACCCTGTTTTTGCGGTTTGTCTTATGACGCCTTGATGAAAACCTATGTAATTGTATCGACTTGAGAAAGAATTATTGGAAACGATTGTTCGTCACACGGATACTTCTGATCTTATGGGATTTTTCCAACAGTTGCGTTTAAAATTGCTAGTGGACGAGGGTCGAGCGCATACCCACCTGCCCACTACACTGTTACTCGGGCTGCCGCTCGCCGTATTAGTGACTGAAATAACTCAGAAAAAGAAAACAGAACTTTACCAAAAAAGACCAGACTTAATAAAACGAAGCCAAACGGAAGAACCGGGAATAGTATAGATGCAAGCTCGCCATTGACTACGACAAATTGTCATTACACATAGCGTTTCGAATTGAAGGTTTGAGCGTTGAAGAGGACTTCAACCGTACAGGCGACATCTACCCATTTTACTCAGCGGAACAGTCAAGGGTAATACTCTACGTTGTAATCGAAATACAACACTCCTGAGAAAGGCCACCTGAGATGGTTGAAACGTAGAATATTGCAACTTGCTCGTAACATTGTGTTATTCTCAATCCACGTATCAATAACACGTTGAACATGACGCCCAAGGCGTTTGACTTCATTCGTACTAAATTTGTGTGGGTATCAGAATATTCAGAGGCTTCATATATTGTAACTAGCTAGAATTAGTTTGGTGAAAGCTCTCAGTACCACGGGCGTGCATGAAATGAGACCGAACATGGCCGTCCACTTTCTGGGACTGATATGACTCGTGGTTTTCAAAGTGAAACGCTGAATGAATAGCTCAATTAGGGAGTGAGAACAGTTGTGGAAAAGATCCCAACGTTACGGACGCCCGGTGCACTTTATAAGGTCGTTTGCTTACGTGTCTGTGTTACTAGTCATTGTCAGCCTAATAAAATTGGACAAATGGTTTTGTTATCTGACCAGTTGATTGTCAGGCTCATCACGACGTAGTCGTTTTGGCCGTGACCTTCAATTCCATGACCACTGTTGATGGTATCGGTATATAACGCCCGACATGGTAAACGCTGTGCTGCCACGCCGAGTGCATAATCGAATCATCACAGTCTGCATGTGATTTGTTTACCTGACCAATTAACCGCGTATCTCGAGCGTTTTCAAATACGCGCTGGCGAACGGCTACATTGTTTACTCGGTCACCCCACTTGTGGACTAATTATCGGAGATGACGGTGATCAAACACATCGATTCCACCCGAATCCTCATCGCGCATAGATCATGTTTCCGAACCGTAAGGTAAAACAACGCGCACAAGCGTTATATTTCTTCGTTCAACGACAACCGGGTATCTTTTCGATGCCGCAGGTTAGGAAAGGCAGCAATACCCTAGCTATCCCCGCTGACATTTCAACAACATTAAAAGCTTATTAGGCCGTGCTACTCAAATATGTGAAAAGTAGGAGTGGGAACGCCCAAGTCTTGAATTGACACTGTCTTCCTCGAGAATGCGTGGCGTGTTCCATGGAAACCAGGCCGGTCATTTGCTTTCTTCAGCACGGTCTTTATGTCCTCCACAAATGGGCTAAGCAAAACAATGTCATCCACATACTTCATGTTCGTCAATTTAGTGCCGGGAAGAAACCCAAGAACACGCTCATATATTCCTCGATAAAACCGATCAGAATGTTGCCTATGGCAGAGCTGGTCAGAACTATGGCGATCGGACACTTCTAGCAAACATCACTGGAAGAAACGAACACCCGTGGCAACTGCCCATAAACACACTCCGGTTGCAGAGTGGGCATCTCAACAGAGTTAATTATTTCCCTGGTACTTCCGTGCATAGGAGACAGCTTCAAAGAACGTTACGAGCAGCCGATTTGGAATCAGCCTTTAGGTCTAAAAAGACTGACCGTCAGCTGCTTATAAGAGTGCCGATGTTCCAAGATCCATCGAAGGGTGAAAATGTGATCAACGCACCCTCGATCGGATCGGAATCCAGCATGTTTTTCACGTATCTGACTTACCTTGGGTTTGGTGAACCGACGAAAATAGAAGCCAGTAAGTAAATTGGATGCAACAGATACTAGGCTGATCCCTTTGTGCTTGTCACATAGACCTCCGGTCTTCTTTTTGAAGACAGTAATTACTGTTAGCAAGCCCCAATCGCAGATGCCTCTTCAGTCGCCAAAACCATCTGGAAGGGTTTTATCCATACCGACGTCAACTTCTCTCCGTCATCCTCCAGAAGAGAATGAGGGAAGCGATCTGGTCCAGGTGTCTTGTTGCGTTTCAATCACCCAAGCTTTAAAGCCACTTCTGAATCCGACAGAGTGTCGTTTGAGACTCAGTGATTGACCGTTCGGGTCCCGTCGTCCGTATGGTCTGGTTAAAGCCAACTGAACTGTCCCTCAAAATGCTCAACCCACCTGTTTGGTCCGTGCGGCTATCTGGCAATAAGATGACCATCTTTTTCACATATGGTCTCACTTTCACCGACTCGACGAGCAACATAATCACGAATCGGGGAAGGCTTCCTGTTATTCCCGGGTAGATATGATCCTTCCATCTCTCTCGACTGTTCAGCCAAGTGGTGCTCACGAACTTTGCGCGAGCTTTTAGTCATCCTTCGTTCGAGTTCTCGGCGGTCGTCATCATATTCAGAACCAAGTGGAATCGAGCAACGCTTGTTTATGATATTTATCGATGTGACAGTTCTATCGCAACTCGACGGCTTTGAAACACATTTTCACGACAAGTTTCCATGGCTGCTGTGATTTGTTCCCAGTATTCGGTAAGATCTCTCACCTGACTCGAACTGAGCAAATCGTTCAATGCTTCCTAGTAGGCGTCCTTTACACTCTCCTCGCTCGAATACCAGTTAAGTATTTCGCATTCACGGGCGTACGACCTTTGGACAGATGAAAAGACAAAACGGGCATGCATAACAGCCTGATCCGAGTCCAGGTGGTTACTCTAAAATGCACGCTAGTTTGTAACAGGATGGCGCCACTTGTAGCTGACTGCTGTGTGATCGCGCTATGTTTATGGACAAGATGCACAAAGCGGTCTCCATATGAAACGACCGTTCTTCGTGCTTTAAACCGTGGTACTAGAATTATGATGTTCCTGAGAGGTCACTGTTGAGGTGAACGACGGCCCGAGCCACAGTACCTTTTGGTCAGGCTCATGGCTGTTTTGATTATGATGATGAGAGGTAAACAGTTGCAGCAGCATGTTACTGCTGTCAGTGCGTTGTACCTGGACACCGGGCATACTCCCCAGCCGTTTCTCACCTGGGAAAAAACAACCAATTTGCGCACTTAAATCCCCAGCTACTGTGATAAGGTCCGGCTGTTGAGTCTGCTTCTGAAAGGTCGACGGGAGGATCGTTGAACGCATTCCTAATAACATTCAAACAACCGCCTGTTATAACTTACGACGATATAATGAATACATAGCGCTTTTTCTGACAGACGTTATGTGATGCATTGAATATGATAGAGCACAAGCCACTGTTCATCGGGATCCGCTCTGCTCTGTTGTGAAAATCAGTCCGATCCTCACTCTAGCTCGGCCACGAGATTCAGTTTCGGCATCGACAGAGATCCCAAGGTCCCAAAGGGACCTTGGGTCAACAGGCATCTAGAGGTGGGCTGAAGTGAAGAACGGTGCTAGTGCTGTAAATTCGCGTCTCGAGATACATCAGACATCAAGCCCCGAACTTCTGTGAGTACTTGCTGATCAGCTTCTCAGTGGGAGCGGACACCGGTAGCGGATTGAACGGCTCAGAGGTTGTAGATCTCTGCGCAGTTCGACGAGCTAACAGAGGAAGAAGTTATAGTTAACCCTAAATCAAATAGTCTAGGCTATTTGATTTGAGAAAACATGGTGATGTTACCATTCCCTTTACTGTCATCAGTCGCAGAGGCAAAATGTGCCAATTGCACTTGACTGCCTGTATTGTGTCTCAACAACAGTGGTATCTGAGTTTCTCTTGCAATCCAGCTGTGACTGCGAGTGCTGAGCAAACGAATTATTGTACAAATTTTCAAAGCAATCATTAGGACACATCTTCACATCGACTGATGGTTCTGACCCCACTGTTATCAAGCATATTTCTTAAAATTATCTAAAAGTTTGTCAGGCAAGCTAATCCGTTGTGTACTCCAGTGAACCGATCCTGGGTTTCCACAAACTTGTTTATTTTTTCTGCGGAATATCGACATGTGAATATTTTAATCACAAAGGATTGGCGTTTGTCTCTGACAAGTTCTCCGTAGACACTCAATAGAATGAATCAATTTCGCATATTTAACTGTTTATTCGGGATGATTGGAGCTTCGGTTCATTTTGACCCTACTAAAACGACTTCCATTATCCAACCAGTCATCAGGCAGAAATGCTTATCTGGTCATTCAGGACAAACAGAAATATCTGATTACACCAATTACCGCCCATGGAACAATCGTGTTCACGTTGAATAAGACAATCAAGCCAGCTGGGGCCAGTGGGAGATTGCCTGATCACATTGCAACCATTAATTAAGTAGTAATCACCACACCTTAGTCGGGTGAGCCTAATTATCTTTCCGGCAAATGAGCAGACACGCAAAACGATTAACATAAACAAGACAGTTAGTCAATCAGAGGTTATTGCGCAGATATAGACAATAAACAGTAAATAACGTGCGCGCGACATTGGCGTCAGTGTTCACTTGTCTCCAACTTTGAAAGTCGTCAAGTTTTTCTTGGAAGATGAGATGCAATTTCGTCTTCCAATTTATACTGGCTTATGTTGAAACTTCATCAAATTTAGCGGCAACTGGGAACGGTTCTTCAGAGCAAGTGGACGGAGAAATGAACAGTCTATGCAAGCATCCAGTAACCGGCCCTGTTTTTTTCAACAGTCTATCTCTTCAATAACTTATGCCTCATTCCCTGGTGATATTATGTTTTAAATTTGATTACAAACAAATACTGTGGACGTTCGCATTGTTGGCCCAGGTTAGAAGCCTTCTGAGCAATTTGTATGTAAGTAGATTTTGTTTGAAGTGTGTAGCGGATATAATAAATGATATTTTGATAGTCGCATTCATCTGTACATTTTCTATGATTTTGGTTTTGTACCTACTTTTGTTTTAGTCAAGCTACCGATTCTGTAACATCCGTCCCCGGGCTAGAATCACAACTCGCTCCGTGCCTCGCTAGCTTGACGTGTCTCTCTGTACTCTCTATT
>QNGE01000823.1:155102-180097 GCA_008508345.1 Paragonimus westermani | reverse complement strand
AGTGTCCACGTTTCACTGCCGTACAGCAGTATAGACAGCACCATTGAGCGGTAGACACACAGCTTGGTGGCCATCTTCAGGCTGTGATTCTTCCAGACACGCCTTTCAGCGCTAGCCTTCGCCACGCGCGCTCTCAGCTCGCGGTCCACCGACAGATCTGTCGACAAGTTGCTACCCAAGTAGCAAAAATCCCCGCAGCCATTCACAGTGTCCCCAGATATGCGAAGTTGGGGTGGACGTACACAAGCAGCACCTCCACCAGGAGAAGGCTGAAGAAACAAAAACGTCCTATCTTTGTTGATGTCCAATCCAACCTTCGATACTGCCAAAGAGAAGGCTATAGCCAGTCTTTGCAGCTCTTCTTCGATGCGTGCTAGCAACGCGCTGTCATCGGCGAACAGAAGCATGCGCATCGTTGACGTATGTAACCGAGCTGGGGCGCCGAAACGTCAGATATTCTACAGCTGCCCGTCCGTCCGGTGCGCCACCTCAGCACCATCCTCTTCAGAGTTCTGAAAAGTAACTGTTACCATCGCAGTCAACTATAAGCTGAATAGGGCTGGGGCCAGAACACAACCCTGCTTCACGCCGGTGACGATATCAAAATCATCAGAGGTCGATCCACACGATCGCACCTTCGCCTTCATGCCCACATGCAATGATCTAACCATATTGACGAACTTACATGGGCATCCAAACTTACCAAGCACCGTCCATAGCGCCTCGCGGCTCACGTAATCGAACGCCTTGGTGATGTCCACGGACAGGGCATACAAGGGCTGATTCCGTTCCCGGTACTTCTGAAGCTGTCGAGCATCAAACACCAGGTCGATCGTACTCCGACTTGACCGGAATCCACGCTGCTCCTCGAGAACATTGATCTCCAGAATGTTTGCATTCAATCGATCCAGGAGTATTCTGGCAAGTACCTTGTCTGCACAGCTCAAAAGGCTGATACCTCGGCAGCTGTCGGTGCACTGCTCGCTACCCTTGCCTTTGAGCAAGGGTACGACAAAGGCATCCTTGAAGTTTTGCGGCATTGCCTCGTGCTCCCAAATAAAATGATCCAGCTGGAGCAAGGCGCGTTCCAACGCCGGCCCGTCATTCTTCAGGATCTTACCTGACAGCCTATCTTCGCCTGCAGACTTTCCGTTGCGCAGTTCACAAATCGCCCTCTGCAACTCCAACAAATCTGAGGCGAGAGCAAGCAAAGATTTGATACCCTGTTGCGGCAGACTGTTCACAGCCATTCAATCAATTGTAGCAGGACGATAAAGCAGGCTGCCGAAGTGCTTGCGCCATATTCTTATGATGTCTTCCGGCTGGCTGCAAGAATAGCCGGTGTCCACGTCTACCAGTGGTTTGATAGGCTGGATAGATGGACCGAAGATCGCTTTGAGCGAATTGCAAACCTCCTTGTGTTGCCGACGATCTGCGAAGCCTTGCATGCGCTCGCCCTGTTTCCTCCACCAGTTGTCCTTAACTCCGCGAACACGCTCAGCCAGTTGACGGCGGATCCTCCGAGACGTGTTTTTTCGCTCCATTGGCCGGGTCCAGCGTGGATGTAGCGAACGCGGCATTCTTCTCTCGTACCAAGTTGGAGATAGCCATGTTGTCGTCATCGGACCAGTCCGGATGTTTCTTGCGCTAAACATATATGTATCATACACATGTACGTACACAGGTTGCCACTGGAATGAAACTCAATGGCCCTAATCGCCCAGCCACGGTTAACCGTATGCCCAATCCATTGTGGACCCAAGAGGATGCCACTGAAATAAGACTCAGTTGCCCTCATCATCCGTCCACGGAATGTGGTATTGCCAGTCGGCTGTCGACCCAGAAGGCTGTCACTGAAATAAACCTCAGTGACTCTCATCGTTTGCCCTTAATGAACAATCGTACACATGTTAACAATAAGTGAACAGGACTCGGGATGGAAAGCAAGTCGTAAAAGGCCCTGAAGAGGGCCGTGGGATTATTCCAGCTTGTCCTGAGAAGGACAGTGGGGCCGTTCTAGTGGTTCACGTTGGCTGCTGAATTGTCTCGGTCCAGTCAGGTAAAGTCGACGTCGGATTTGTGGTAGTCAGCACACGAATGATGGTACCCACGGGAGCACTTGGAGCACTGGACCCAGTTGACGTTGCCCACGTCTAATTCCACCGGGTCTTCCTTGAGGTAGCATATCTGACAACCGTTGTTGTCTACCGGCCTCAAGGTCATCTTCCTTACAATACGTTCCCTCACCTTTGTTTTGGATTGCTAACGCGGGCTGTTTCTAAGGGATCCCATATAACTTCTATCTGCGGCAAACTATCGTCAGTCACTTGATTCCCAAAAGCGGACTTCCTGCGCCCTAAGAAAACAAATGAGACACGCGTGTGGCTCAACTCATCTGACTAACACATCACCCTGCCAGTGGTTCAGTCATTTATAATTACCGAAGGGAACGGTTCCTGTTAGCAAACGAGAAGCCCACTCAGATTTACAGACGAGCAATGTCTTACACAAGTAATTGAAAGCTTCCCGGCTTACAGAGTTGATAGCCTGCAGTGACCTGTTGAACTGAGACGTTCCCTTCGTATACCATGTACGTGTCCACTGATATACGCGGTTTCTTAAATACGTGTTTAAGCCTATTACGTGACGACAACGCCGGGACACATTATTCATTGAGTGAAAACGGCAAAATACAGTGGCACACCCAGAATAACTTCGCGGATTGCTCGCCACTGTGCAGGCAAACGATCAACGACGAAGGTTTGCACCGCTGAAGTGCGAGGTGACATTTTCAGCATAAGTTGTAAAACTATCCGGTAACTCGCCGTCTTTTCATTAGGCATCAGTGCGTAAAAATCGTCACATCTACGTCAGTTACATCTCCGAACATGGTGTGCCACAGTATGAAGCCGCAGTAGTTCAATTGATGGAAGGCGTCCGCCAAAATGACGTCGGTAAATTTAGGACACAGCTTGAATGAACCTTTCTGAATGAGGAATGCGAACCGTAAATACTTCCCCCTAACAGCAAGTAATACTGTCCTTTTGCTTTCGGCAGACCACGTAATTTAATCAGCTCGCTTTGAGAGTCAGCCTTACACTTCTACTGACTTGGATTGCGTAAGTCGCCTGCATGCATCTTAATCACGAACTTGCTTCTGAAGTACAACTTCAGTTCACGAGTGCTTTTAAAGTTTTGCACCATCTCAGTCACGTGCCGCTCATCTGCTGTCGACAGACGTTTATTTCTGGGATATATGCTAGGCCGTCCAACTTGGGAGTCGTGCGAATGTTCCACTTTGGCCTTCTCGGTGTGAACTGCCCCACTACGCTAGTAAACTACCCAAGAAGCCTTGCGGCCATACTCGGTGAATCTGAAACACAATGTCGTAAAAATTGTACTGATATATTACCGCTTGGCGGCTACCGTCCGACGAGTACAATGTACACATTTATACACGACGCTTCCGTACGGAGAGCCTGGCGGCAAATCTGTTCCCATATGTTTCTGGGCACTTGCTGCCGTTTGGGAAATATTGATGAATAAAATGCTACACGTTTCCGTTGAAATTTGTTAAGATCCTCCGGGAACTCCCGGAAGTTCTGATACTTCTGCTTCAATATTCCCCGGAAAACGTCCTGGTTGGTCAATGCAATGCTGGGTCACCGTCCGAAAATGATCCGATTGCGGTGGACCATTTGAACACTAACTAGGTGCGATAAAGTTAAGATCGGTGGAATCCAAATTTTCATACATTTGATCTGCGATTTTCACTTGTATCACTTTATCGAAAATTGCCAAAACACTCGCCCAATACCAGTATTCCCATTAATTTTCTACGAAAGGAAACCGATTCTCATCACAACAGACGACCACCATATCCTCAGATGGCTAGATAGAACGATTTATGGGCGCCTTCAAGCCAACTCCAAACCCTCAGTCATCAAAATGGTGTCATCTGTGGAAAAAATGTTGGGTCAAAAGTTCCCATTGCCCTTCAGTGTCACTCGACCCAATGCAAAATCTGTGGGAATTGATGAAATGGAAAACAACTCCGAAAGTAAAATGGCAATAAATCACGTATATTATAACCTAAGAAAATTGTACTAGCCTTTGGGCACCGCAACAATCACGTCAAACGGACCTTCAAACAGGTTCTCAGATAACACGAAAATGTGACTTATTAAGTTAAGGTCGGGACGCAGGTTTGGGTGCGCCGCATGAACCAATTAAATTTAACCGGGTGTTCAGAAAGGACGCGACCGGAGCACAAGCTATCTTCAGACATTCTGATGGTGACATGTTCTCCAGAAGAGGCCTGTAAGTCTTCTGTCGACGAAGACGGCAGGTTGTACAACGAAGCACTAATTCTAACAGTTGCATCATTTATACCGATGGTAACTCTATCAGCTTTCGCTTCTTAATTGACACTGATACTGCAGTCAGCGCTAACCCCTCTTGGCGAAAGCAAACAAGAGCTCAAACCCGTGGAGCGCACTCTACAAACAACAAACAATTTTGAAATCCGGGCCTACTGCCACAGCTTTTGACAGATAATGTTGGATTACGCCAGAGTTTTTCCTGGGTCTTCGTATTCGCTGACATTCAACACTGGAGTATTGACGTGACGACCTCAAAGAGTATGTGTCGGTGGATGAAATCGGTAACTGGAAACTTGTAAACAATGCCACTGCCTTAAACATTCAGGGTAAAATCACCGAAATCAACTCGATCGGTTTTACTGAGAGCCAGTATACAGCATTGTGTGAGCAGCTTCCGGAGATCAGTTGACCGATATCCAATGTCACCGCGCCGAAACACGATGTCTCTCACCTCATTACCATCAAAGACGCGCGTTCACGTCTAATGACCTTCGAAATGCCCAATTTTGCTAAGCTTTGGTTTGCCGAGATGATGCGTCCAGGAGTCATTTACCCTCATGACAGCTCGTGGTCATTTCTTTTGCATATTGTTTCCAAGGCGATAGCAGGAGTCTGGAGGCCATACGGCGACTATCGAGCTTTGAAGAGCGTTACGGTGCCGAACAGACACCCGCTTCGACATCCTTACGCTTTCTTCATTGGACTGCAAGAGCAACACATTTTCCGTGAAATCGACGTTTCTGCGCTTGCCGCTAGATACCTGCGAGTAAAAAATCCTAAAACCTTCGCAATAGTACCATTTCATCTCCATGAATTTTTACAAATGCCTTACAGATAACGCAACACAGCACGAACACTCTGCTGACTCATGGACCAAGTTTTCCGGCGCTCAACCTTCGAATCAGCATACACTGATGACATGATGGACGCTAGTAACGACAGCGAAGAAATTCTTAAACATCTGTGAGAAATGTTTGAGCGCTTGTAGGAATGGGGTGTGATGATGTGAATGAGCAAATGACAGCTTGAAGATAACTCACTGGGAGTCTAAGAAGACACAATGGATTTTTCCGGCATCAGTCAAATCTGAGAGTGTCGAATATCCAAGGGAATAAACAAGCAGTTTCAATGCAACAAGTACGTCAAAATCCCCACCTTACCAGCTTTTCTCGCACATTAATTTCCAATTGCGCTCAAATCTTCGAGTCAGTTGGGCAAATTTCAGGTGGGTGGAAAAAACTTTGCACTCACGGAAAAGACGGGAAAATGTTAGTGGTAGACCGTGAATCCCTCACTTATCGAGTGTGAGAACATTATTTTACCGCATATTCCGGTTTAATAGCTAGGTATATGGTACAGAAATTAAACTCGACGAAATCTGTGTCATGGACTTACTATGTTTGTTTTAACTGGCCGTTAATTGAAGACCACCTTATCGTGTGTCTTTTTCGAAACTCGCTGTAGATGCTGTTGTGATTGCTTGTATGTGGTAATCTTAACACATGGTTGCCGTGATAATGTATACCTAGACATACAATGATGCAGATATTATTCATCACATCAGGGTAATTTTTCCTTTTAGAAATGGGATTATATTGCGGCTTTCAAAGCTACCTTTGAGAATCGTGAATTCCGCACCTTATCACGGTTTCAGATATGTATTTATAGATACGTGGAGCATGTGGGCGTTATTTACGTTCTTGGGACAAGCAATAAGTCGAAGAAGGTTCTCAAGTACTATAAGGTATGTTGGCTTAGTTCCCTGAAACCATCTAGATTTATTACCGTTTTTCAAAATATAGGAGGCTTAGTAGCATATGCAAGGGTTTGCGACGTGTCCAGTGGGTCAACAGTTGTTATTTTCAACAATTCAATTCTCGCGACACATGCTGCAGTTCACGATTCCGTGTGGTCCGACGAAATGCCTGTCTGGTTGTGAGCTCTTTCGAGTTAGAGCGCAACCGCCTCCTCGATCGTCTGGTATACGAGTCCCATCCTACAAATCGGGGATTCACCATCAGTGAATTGAACGAACGCAGAAGCCTGTTTCAGTACACCAACTGTTAGCATTAGGCATTATGTAACGGATGTTTACGGGAAATGACGGGAGGGCACATCTCGGTGAAGACGTTTGTGATGGACAAGATGGCTGCCAAATAGAGGCAGCTCGTGTGGCGTTCGACTGCGACATCATGTTGTGTTACTCTCACGTACGTGATGCCGTTCGTAAGCATTTAGGTGTATGAAACTTGTCTGTCATGTTTGCTGAAAGACAAACTCCTCTCGCAGTCTTCATCTGTTCAACCGAACGGCTACGGTAGACAGTTCGGAAGAGTACGTTGCATCCATGAACCGTATACCGTAGGTTCAAACATGACTTGAATATCATCCGCCGAACGGATAGAGAGTTTATGGATTAGTTGTTGTGTCACCGACGGCATATTAAACCCAAGTGGGTCATTCATGCACAGAACGATGCCGTCCACTTCGACAATCGTACAAATAACAGGCTGAAGAATGGCAACGGGCGGTTAGAAAAGAGGACGAACCCGAGAGTCGTCCCGGTCGTTGCTATTCAAAAGATGTGGCTCCAGAGCGAGCGGCTGATGTTAGAGTGTGGAATGCAAGCTGCCTACGGATGCGACATGCAACATGATGCCGACGTCTTCGTCGTCGATGGCACGCACGGTATTTTTAGTGTCATTTAACAGTTCAATGTGGCACCTCAGCATATATATTCTGTAATTGAGTCCATCTGCAGTGTTTAACTCCGTGCACAAAATTGATATATTCATTCATGTGCGATGGCTGGCAGATTGCTACTCACCAATTGAACGGCTGGTTGGCCCGCAGCTCCGGTCTCTCGCTGCAACCAACCTCAACCGTCACTATAGAGCCCTCCATAATTTCATCGCAAAACTGCATGACTGCAGCATCGGCATGGCAGTGAGCTATTTTACCAGCATCATTGCCTCCGTGAGTGAAATTGAAGAAAGTGAGTTACTCCACATATGTGTACACGGTTGCAGATATCGGATTTGATGAAGGGGATAACGAAGACTTTATCTGATACACGGCTCTAGTCTTCCGACAGGACACCGGGAACGCGTACAAACCAACGTTCTGTGCTGAAGATAACCTGGTATAGCGTGTATCGTTCCCCACAGACAAACACATCATTCATGTCGATTCACCCACGTCTTCGTTCTCAGTGACTTCAATTGTCCACCGATGTGTTCCCGCGTGTTTCATCATAGGGTACCGTTTGCCCTCACTCGTAAGCCGGGACGAATGGGTGGAGTAGTAGTAAGTGGTATCGCATAGGTTAATGTTCTTCCTTTCACTCGTAAGCTAGGACAGTCGCAGGGAAATTTCGTGGGCTTTTAAATAGGCAGTGCTATCCGATGTCCTTCGTTGACCAACTCACCCTGTCTGCATTCCAACGGACGTCATGCTTCCATCGAAGTGCACAACTGTGGTAGCAGCGAATGGCCAGGCATGCCAATCGCAGCTAGAATAATACTGCAGAATTGCTCGGTTTTTGCGCACATTTGTACGTTGCAATATGCTCACCCGCGTATCTTACCTTATCAGCTTCACAAAAGCTTAATCCTCCTGATCTAACGACGAACCAATCGCCGATGTTGTAATCAGGTTTTCCTCCTTAGGCGCACTTGAATGTTAAGGTAAGCATATTTTACCACGTTAACAAAATCGACTTTCTTTATATTCCACTGTTAATTCTTTGAAGTGGCGTGAAATACAACCTTCTGTTAGTTCTTCATTGATCAATAAGCTGTTGAATTATCGCAAATTCCTTGCGTACGCCTCCAAAAGATTAAAACAGAAACACCCCCGTTAACAGAATTGAATGATTTTACGAACTGAAACAAGTCACAAAATTACAATAACCTCAGAAACTTAAAAACTATTTCTGCCTTCAAGGTTACAGGGGTATTTAAGTTGTACCGATTACACGCAGCCGGGAGACGCGGTAAATTCCTCCCATTCGATCAATACTGTGTCGTTTACTAACTTGCATTGGCTCACATATCTACCGAACCGTCTGTTCATTCGATTTTTGCAATCTATTTGTTGCAGTATGCGGACGCATACGCTTCTCAGGAATTTGCACGTGATGGTACTCAATCATTCGTTTTTTAACAAATTTTACAACCATCACAAACACGCTAAAGCATTTTTGGTAGAGAGTTATTTGCCGCATCTCGTCATAAAATATTTCTGATTTCAAAACATTCATTGACGACATACTACCGACATATCAAAGGTGGGTCGTCGGGGATTCTGTTGTTTCCGAGCTGGCCGCGGTTTTCACTTTCCGATAGCCTTTCCAAACAGTTCCTTCCGAATAGAAGCAACAGACTCAAGATACACCCTTACCACAGCACGTCATTAAGGCATATCTTTAGCACAGTCAGGACTAGAACTCTGGCCACGTTGTCATGCTGTAACGGTCCTGACCACCGCACCATTGACTTCACAATGAGCACGACCGAATTATAACATTTGAACGCTCAACCACTTCTGCTTGTTACTAGTGCTCAAGTTGTCCTCTTTAACCCATCATCCGGTAGATATTCGCCCAGAGAAATATCTTGTATGGTACTTCTCCCCTAGTTCAGAAGTGAAATCCGTTATACCGATAGCCCGAGCAACCTAGTTTCGAAACCTCTAACCTTTATATGTGCACATTATTTATCTGTACCTTCCATCGGCCAAAAGGCCATTAGGGAGGCCCGATAGAATGACGAATTTTGACCAGTCATTTCTGTATCCGTCCGTAAAGTTTGTTCCTGTCAATCTTCCACTGCGACTCTAAAATCCAGTGTGACATCTCTACCGGTAGGTCCAGCCACTTCGCACCATCCGATTACTGGGGAGGTTTGTTCAATCACTTTTACATGCTCCCCATCCGAGCACTCAGACGTATATGAGAACTTACGTGAACGAGCTAAACATTTTCTGTCATGTCAACGGAGCAAGGTACATTGTTAAACTATCACAACACCTCGGACCTGCAATCTACCAGATGCCTAGTTCAGAAACGAACACGTACACGCAACAGGATTACTTCCACCCTCGAATGGCTTTGTCCATTTGTTGGCTTTTATTGAACATTCAACACGTTGGCCACAAACAATACCCGTGAGCGATCCCACAGCCGAGAATATCGCGTGGACGTTTGTGGAGACCTGGACATCTTCCCTCGATATACACACTTACACCGATACTGACCGCTGTCCTCGGTTCACATCCACGCCGTCTCGCGATCAGCAACGTTTCCTTGTCTGTGAAAATTTTTGAACAACTGCCAATCATCTACCCGCCAGTGGAATATTGAAACGTTTTCATCGTTAACTGAGGGTCATTCATCCCTGCCACAACTTTTGGTTTAACCTGGTTAGAAAGACTGCTTCTCATTTGACTTGGAATCCCAAACACGCTTAGAGACGTCAGCTGAGCTCGATTGCGGTAGCATCCCATGGCAACCAGGTGAAACGCTTATGTACTCCAGAATTGCTGTTGAAGCAAACCCAACACCATACGCTGTACCCTGGGAATCACCTTCCGGAATTCTGTGCGTCAGCCATGATCAACACAAATAAGCATGCACTTGGGTTTGTTTCGGAGTAATTCCCGTTGGTACGGATCTCACTCGTCGCGTTATAATTCGAAGTTGTCAATATCAACAGTTTGGTATTGAATGTCAGCGATGACGGATATCCAGGGAGAACTTCTACGTAACTCAACATTGACTGTCAACCGCTGTTGGTGGTAGGCCTCCATTTGGAAATTGTTCGTTGTTTGTAAATGTTATGATCAGCGATAACGGGTCGACGATGAAGAGAAATGGCTGACGCACGAATATACTAGTCACACTGCCCGAAAACCCCCGTAAAACACATAAGACCGTGGCCTATATTCGAGAATGTATTTGCTCTCAAAACAAGGGTAATCTAACAGACTATCATCTGCATAGATATAGTCTTTGAACAGCCTCAGAAGACCCCACTTGAATTAACAAATTAAAGGGGAGATAGACCAACCAGAGACAAAGGAGAAACGGGCGTCAGGATTAAGTTTTAGCCCGTTGTGATGCGAAAAAATGAGATTCAAATTTTCAAAGTAATTCTCAAAGATATCTCGAAAATTGAACCATTCTGGTGGAAAACAGAATTTCCCCAAGAGTAGAGTATGCTTTACAGGTTTGAGATGTCGTTTGCCTTTACCAGGAGGTTAACTATAACCACAAAGTCGGTGTCAGTGAGGAAGTGTAGGCTGGTGAAGTTACTGCGAAAGTGAAACAAGCGGCTTGTAAGTTGGTTATCTGTCACCTCTACTAACAGGCTGGGCCGTTTCCCCGATGTAAGATTTCTCCGGAGAACGGGCTGAAATATGCTAACGACTGAACGCATTTCACGACGTCATTGTCAGAAGGAAAATGTTTCGAAACTTTATTTGTTCAGCGTGTCTCCGATGAGTGGTGGCATCGTGCAGGTCAGCAATTTATACCATTGTGCTGTCTAGCTGGCGAGTGATCAATCCTTTGGCAGGTCGCAAATCGTTTCCACGAAATATATCACATCCATTGATTCTACACACTGTAGTGACGCTCTTAGTCACCTTGATTTAAATAGCACCGCTGGGCTCTCCTTCGTTGTGCAATGGGCTGCGTTTCTGTACTGGAGCAGAAAGTTATCGAGAAACACATCCAGTTCAGCAAATGTTTTAGGATTATTGGAACTCACGGCACGTTTGAGCGTTTCCACCAGATTTTCTGCGGCCCCGTTTGAACGTGGATGTCGAGGCGCCGTTCGCGAGTGACGACACCCGATGCTGTCAAGCCACTGTTTCATCTCAGCGGAACAAAATTGTGACCCGTTGACTGTCACCAACACCTGCGGAATTCCTTCGCGACTGAAGCAATTGAGAAATGCTTGCATGGTAAATGCCGTGGAAGGTGAGGTTTCAATAAATACTTCTGGCCACCGTGAGTATGATTCAATTAACACCAGAATGTGATAGTTACCAATAAGTGGTCCACAATGGTCTGCGTGCACCCGTAGCCATGGTAGATAGCTATCCCGCCAAGGTGTCCAATTCATCTCCGGTCACCAACACGTCCGTCAAGCCAGGAATTTCATTTTCTCCACGCCCAGATGACCTTTATGCAATTCGTCTAATACTGCCTTTCGTAGCGGTGTTGGAATGACCAATTGATCTCTCCGACACAGCACACCATCAGGTTGTATTGACAAGTCCTCCCGGTTTTGGAATAATATTGGGTGTTTCTTAATATTTGACGACCAACCCTTGGTCATCGCGGTAATTACCGTGCCATAATAGTTTTTAGTTGTCTTGATCAAGTCCTCCCGGTTTATTGGAATAGCTGGCAAAGCAAGCAAACAAGCTTCAGCGGCTGAAAAACTGGAATACCGTGATAAAAAATCCGCCTGAGTAATCTGTTTACCGGGACAATAAACGATTTCATAGTCGTATGCTGCTAGAACTAGACTCCATCGCTGTATCATTGCCGCTGATGATTTGGCAATTGATTTGTTGGGGTCGAATAAACCTGTAGATCTTGGTGACCAGTAACAATCTTGAATATAATACCCAACAAATATTTATGCAGCCTGGAATATCTTGGCTGATATGTGTAATACAAACGGTGAAAAATGTACTGAAATAATCCCCAAGAGGTGTTTATCGTAGTGATCGCCTTAGAATCTTACTACAATGGAATTTGTAAGCATGCGTTTGTCAGGTCAATTTTTGAAAACACTTTGCTCCCTGCAGGGGTTTCATGAAATTCTCCGGCCCCTCAGTTGTTGCTGCGCACAATCTCAGTCTTGGATTCAGCGTTAATCTATGACCACCACATATCCTAGGTGATTTGCCCTCTTCTTCCATAACCACAACGATTGGTGTGGCCCACACTGATGAGTTAACCATCGAGATTATGTCGTCTTCCACCAATCTGTTGAGGCCATTATGCACATGTTCTCACATTCCGTAGGGTATTATTCGGCGCTTCACAAAATACCGGGTCCCCTTGCATCCCCAGTTTTGCTGGCTCTACTTTCATCCCTCCTGAAAATTGTGAACACTGAACAATCAGTTTGCGTAACTGGGCTTGGTACTCTTCACTTGGACCATTTTTGTAATTAGTATTTAGTGGAAGCGCATAGTTGAGCTGTTTTAAAGCTTTTAATCCCAGAATAGCTGGACTTTCTTCCGACACCAAGAAACGCAGTGGGATCAGCTCATTATCATAACCTACAATCATTATATCAGCTTCACCTAGCAGAGCTAACCGATGACCAGTAACTCCGCGTACTTCCATCGTTGTTGGTCTCGGTTGAGCATCAGGTGCCATGAGATCTAGTAGCGGTTTGGAAATAATGCATTCGCTACTTCCTGTGTCCACAATGAATTCATACTCACATTCCGATTTGAATTTGAGGCATCTATGAATAAATTTCTCAGCCTTGGATTTCATGTGCAATGAATAAACACCAATGGACGGTTCTATAGTACTTGTCTCTCTAACGTGACCTAGGTTACATTTCTAACTTCTACATACTTTCCTAATATGACCAGATTTACCGCATGAATGTCATATAGCATTACGAAATCGGCAAGGTGATCGTAAGTGTAACTCATCGCACGAGAAACACTTGTTAAATTTCTTTGAACCGGGATTGATGATGGGTGCATGAGAAGGCCTGTTCACTGGTTGACTTCGGGTGGCAGTATGCGCTTTGGTATTCTGAAATAATGTCACGTTCGAATCAGCTGTAGCGGCACTGACGTCACCCTTCTGCTCGCAGATGCCTCGGGCCACTTGGAAAGTCGCGTCTTGTTCGACCAGCAATCTACCCTGAAGATCAGTGTCATTGAGGCCAGCAATCAAGCGATCACGTAGATGCTCCTCCAGCTTGCCACCAAAGTCACAACGGGCAGCTTGTTTTTGCAATTGTATGATGAACTCATGGAAGTTCGTGCTTGTTGAACGCACTAATGAATTGAACTTCGCCCGTTCTGTGGCCTGGAAATTGACTGGGAGCATGTGCTTTAACAGCAGTTTCTCTAGTTCGTCGAACGGCAACAAGGCTGAAGCTTTCGGATAAGGCAGATTCTTCAGTAACGAATACAATCCACGACCACCAGTGGCAACGGAGGAAGCTGATTGGTTTTCCTTCTTCACATCACGATGAATGCTGCACCACAGTTCAAATCGTCCGACACATTCTTCGACTTCACTCGCACCAGCATGGAGATTCGATTGTTCATTTGCAGGCAGTTCCATTCCGCGACGACGATTTGTGACACTCAGAATTAGGGACTTCGAATGCCGTAGAAATCGTGCTCGAATTGAAACCTCCCACGCAAGTAATAAGGCAAAGACTTGGTACTGGCTACAGTTGGCAATTCTTATTCATGGATTGAGACGCCGAACTCATTGATGTACTATAGCATTAGATAAATCACAGCCTGTCATTGGCCGATCTCATTAGCACATGCAACACCATAAACTGTATGTTAATTGGTGGAATACGGAACAGATGAATTGACAAATAACGAAAGGCACAACACTATGACCGTTCGTTCAGTCCTGATGTTGTATCGTTAACGCGATATTTGGGTTGACAGTCTGTCAGATCTTCTGTTGTGTCGGGGTTTGGAAAACGTTGAATCGTGGTTTCCATCACAACCCTCTCCTCTTCCTGAAATCTCGGCACTCATATTTGCCTATCGTTATGATCTTCTTGGGGCAACGAACTCTTGCAGCCCACAATGTTCTGCTTCCTCCATGGCCACGTTTTCTGTGCTTCGAAACTTTATTTGTTCAGCGTGTCTCCGATGAGTGGTGGCATCGTGCAGGTCAGCAATTTATACCATTGTGCTGTCTAGCTGGCGAGTGATCAATCCTTTGGCAGGTCGCAAATCGTTTCCACGAAATATATCACATCCATTGATTCTACACACTGTAGTGACGCTCTTAGTCACCTTGATTTAAATAGCACCGCTGGGCTCTCCTTCGTTGTGCAATGGGCTGCGTTTCTGTACTGGAGCAGAAAGTTATCGAGAAACACATCCAGTTCAGCAAATGTTTTAGGATTATTGGAACTCACGGCACGTTTGAGCGTTTCCACCAGATTTTCTGCGGCCCCGTTTGAACGTGGATGTCGAGGCGCCGTTCGCGAGTGACGACACCCGATGCTGTCAAGCCACTGTTTCATCTCAGCGGAACAAAATTGTGACCCGTTGACTGTCACCAACACCTGCGGAATTCCTTCGCGACTGAAGCAATTGAGAAATGCTTGCATGGTAAATGCCGTGGAAGGTGAGGTTTCAATAAATACTTCTGGCCACCGTGAGTATGATTCAATTAACACCAGAATGTGATAGTTACCAATAAGTGGTCCACAATGGTCTGCGTGCACCCGTAGCCATGGTAGATAGCTATCCCGCCAAGGTGTCCAATTCATCTCCGGTCACCAACACGTCCGTCAAGCCAGGAATTTCATTTTCTCCACGCCCAGATGACCTTTATGCAATTCGTCTAATACTGCCTTTCGTAGCGGTGTTGGAATGACCAATTGATCTCTCCGACACAGCACACCATCAGGTTGTATTGACAAGTCCTCCCGGTTTTGGAATAATATTGGGTGTTTCTTAATATTTGACGACCAACCCTTGGTCATCGCGGTAATTACCGTGCCATAATAGTTTTTAGTTGTCTTGATCAAGTCCTCCCGGTTTATTGGAATAGCTGGCAAAGCAAGCAAACAAGCTTCAGCGGCTGAAAAACTGGAATACCGTGATAAAAAATCCGCCTGAGTAATCTGTTTACCGGGACAATAAACGATTTCATAGTCGTATGCTGCTAGAACTAGACTCCATCGCTGTATCATTGCCGCTGATGATTTGGCAATTGATTTGTTGGGGTCGAATAAACCTGTAGATCTTGGTGACCAGTAACAATCTTGAATATAATACCCAACAAATATTTATGCAGCCTGGAATATCTTGGCTGATATGTGTAATACAAACGGTGAAAAATGTACTGAAATAATCCCCAAGAGGTGTTTATCGTAGTGATCGCCTTAGAATCTTACTACAATGGAATTTGTAAGCATGCGTTTGTCAGGTCAATTTTTGAAAACACTTTGCTCCCTGCAGGGGTTTCATGAAATTCTCCGGCCCCTCAGTTGTTGCTGCGCACAATCTCAGTCTTGGATTCAGCGTTAATCTATGACCACCACATATCCTAGGTGATTTGCCCTCTTCTTCCATAACCACAACGATTGGTGTGGCCCACACTGATGAGTTAACCATCGAGATTATGTCGTCTTCCACCAATCTGTTGAGGCCATTATGCACATGTTCTCACATTCCGTAGGGTATTATTCGGCGCTTCACAAAATACCGGGTCCCCTTGCATCCCCAGTTTTGCTGGCTCTACTTTCATCCCTCCTGAAAATTGTGAACACTGAACAATCAGTTTGCGTAACTGGGCTTGGTACTCTTCACTTGGACCATTTTTGTAATTAGTATTTAGTGGAAGCGCATAGTTGAGCTGTTTTAAAGCTTTTAATCCCAGAATAGCTGGACTTTCTTCCGACACCAAGAAACGCAGTGGGATCAGCTCATTATCATAACCTACAATCATTATATCAGCTTCACCTAGCAGAGCTAACCGATGACCAGTAACTCCGCGTACTTCCATCGTTGTTGGTCTCGGTTGAGCATCAGGTGCCATGAGATCTAGTAGCGGTTTGGAAATAATGCATTCGCTACTTCCTGTGTCCACAATGAATTCATACTCACATTCCGATTTGAATTTGAGGCATCTATGAATAAATTTCTCAGCCTTGGATTTCATGTGCAATGAATAAACACCAATGGACGGTTCTATAGTACTTGTCTCTCTAACGTGACCTAGGTTACATTTCTAACTTCTACATACTTTCCTAATATGACCAGATTTACCGCATGAATGTCATATAGCATTACGAAATCGGCAAGGTGATCGTAAGTGTAACTCATCGCACGAGAAACACTTGTTAAATTTCTTTGAACCGGGATTGATGATGGGTGCATGAGAAGGCCTGTTCACTGGTTGACTTCGGGTGGCAGTATGCGCTTTGGTATTCTGAAATAATGTCACGTTCGAATCAGCTGTAGCGGCACTGACGTCACCCTTCTGCTCGCAGATGCCTCGGGCCACTTGGAAAGTCGCGTCTTGTTCGACCAGCAATCTACCCTGAAGATCAGTGTCATTGAGGCCAGCAATCAAGCGATCACGTAGATGCTCCTCCAGCTTGCCACCAAAGTCACAACGGGCAGCTTGTTTTTGCAATTGTATGATGAACTCATGGAAGTTCGTGCTTGTTGAACGCACTAATGAATTGAACTTCGCCCGTTCTGTGGCCTGGAAATTGACTGGGAGCATGTGCTTTAACAGCAGTTTCTCTAGTTCGTCGAACGGCAACAAGGCTGAAGCTTTCGGATAAGGCAGATTCTTCAGTAACGAATACAATCCACGACCACCAGTGGCAACGGAGGAAGCTGATTGGTTTTCCTTCTTCACATCACGATGAATGCTGCACCACAGTTCAAATCGTCCGACACATTCTTCGACTTCACTCGCACCAGCATGGAGATTCGATTGTTCATTTGCAGGCAGTTCCATTCCGCGACGACGATTTGTGACACTCAGAATTAGGGACTTCGAATGCCGTAGAAATCGTGCTCGAATTGAAACCTCCCACGCAAGTAATAAGGCAAAGACTTGGTACTGGCTACAGTTGGCAATTCTTATTCATGGATTGAGACGCCGAACTCATTGATGTACTATAGCATTAGATAAATCACAGCCTGTCATTGGCCGATCTCATTAGCACATGCAACACCATAAACTGTATGTTAATTGGTGGAATACGGAACAGATGAATTGACAAATAACGAAAGGCACAACACTATGACCGTTCGTTCAGTCCTGATGTTGTATCGTTAACGCGATATTTGGGTTGACAGTCTGTCAGATCTTCTGTTGTGTCGGGGTTTGGAAAACGTTGAATCGTGGTTTCCATCACAACCCTCTCCTCTTCCTGAAATCTCGGCACTCATATTTGCCTATCGTTATGATCTTCTTGGGGCAACGAACTCTTGCAGCCCACAATGTTCTGCTTCCTCCATGGCCACGTTTTCTGTGCTTCGAAACTTTATTTGTTCAGCGTGTCTCCGATGAGTGGTGGCATCGTGCAGGTCAGCAATTTATACCATTGTGCTGTCTAGCTGGCGAGTGATCAATCCTTTGGCAGGTCGCAAATCGTTTCCACGAAATATATCACATCCATTGATTCTACACACTGTAGTGACGCTCTTAGTCACCTTGATTTAAATAGCACCGCTGGGCTCTCCTTCGTTGTGCAATGGGCTGCGTTTCTGTACTGGAGCAGAAAGTTATCGAGAAACACATCCAGTTCAGCAAATGTTTTAGGATTATTGGAACTCACGGCACGTTTGAGCGTTTCCACCAGATTTTCTGCGGCCCCGTTTGAACGTGGATGTCGAGGCGCCGTTCGCGAGTGACGACACCCGATGCTGTCAAGCCACTGTTTCATCTCAGCGGAACAAAATTGTGACCCGTTGACTGTCACCAACACCTGCGGAATTCCTTCGCGACTGAAGCAATTGAGAAATGCTTGCATGGTAAATGCCGTGGAAGGTGAGGTTTCAATAAATACTTCTGGCCACCGTGAGTATGATTCAATTAACACCAGAATGTGATAGTTACCAATAAGTGGTCCACAATGGTCTGCGTGCACCCGTAGCCATGGTAGATAGCTATCCCGCCAAGGTGTCCAATTCATCTCCGGTCACCAACACGTCCGTCAAGCCAGGAATTTCATTTTCTCCACGCCCAGATGACCTTTATGCAATTCGTCTAATACTGCCTTTCGTAGCGGTGTTGGAATGACCAATTGATCTCTCCGACACAGCACACCATCAGGTTGTATTGACAAGTCCTCCCGGTTTTGGAATAATATTGGGTGTTTCTTAATATTTGACGACCAACCCTTGGTCATCGCGGTAATTACCGTGCCATAATAGTTTTTAGTTGTCTTGATCAAGTCCTCCCGGTTTATTGGAATAGCTGGCAAAGCAAGCAAACAAGCTTCAGCGGCTGAAAAACTGGAATACCGTGATAAAAAATCCGCCTGAGTAATCTGTTTACCGGGACAATAAACGATTTCATAGTCGTATGCTGCTAGAACTAGACTCCATCGCTGTATCATTGCCGCTGATGATTTGGCAATTGATTTGTTGGGGTCGAATAAACCTGTAGATCTTGGTGACCAGTAACAATCTTGAATATAATACCCAACAAATATTTATGCAGCCTGGAATATCTTGGCTGATATGTGTAATACAAACGGTGAAAAATGTACTGAAATAATCCCCAAGAGGTGTTTATCGTAGTGATCGCCTTAGAATCTTACTACAATGGAATTTGTAAGCATGCGTTTGTCAGGTCAATTTTTGAAAACACTTTGCTCCCTGCAGGGGTTTCATGAAATTCTCCGGCCCCTCAGTTGTTGCTGCGCACAATCTCAGTCTTGGATTCAGCGTTAATCTATGACCACCACATATCCTAGGTGATTTGCCCTCTTCTTCCATAACCACAACGATTGGTGTGGCCCACACTGATGAGTTAACCATCGAGATTATGTCGTCTTCCACCAATCTGTTGAGGCCATTATGCACATGTTCTCACATTCCGTAGGGTATTATTCGGCGCTTCACAAAATACCGGGTCCCCTTGCATCCCCAGTTTTGCTGGCTCTACTTTCATCCCTCCTGAAAATTGTGAACACTGAACAATCAGTTTGCGTAACTGGGCTTGGTACTCTTCACTTGGACCATTTTTGTAATTAGTATTTAGTGGAAGCGCATAGTTGAGCTGTTTTAAAGCTTTTAATCCCAGAATAGCTGGACTTTCTTCCGACACCAAGAAACGCAGTGGGATCAGCTCATTATCATAACCTACAATCATTATATCAGCTTCACCTAGCAGAGCTAACCGATGACCAGTAACTCCGCGTACTTCCATCGTTGTTGGTCTCGGTTGAGCATCAGGTGCCATGAGATCTAGTAGCGGTTTGGAAATAATGCATTCGCTACTTCCTGTGTCCACAATGAATTCATACTCACATTCCGATTTGAATTTGAGGCATCTATGAATAAATTTCTCAGCCTTGGATTTCATGTGCAATGAATAAACACCAATGGACGGTTCTATAGTACTTGTCTCTCTAACGTGACCTAGGTTACATTTCTAACTTCTACATACTTTCCTAATATGACCAGATTTACCGCATGAATGTCATATAGCATTACGAAATCGGCAAGGTGATCGTAAGTGTAACTCATCGCACGAGAAACACTTGTTAAATTTCTTTGAACCGGGATTGATGATGGGTGCATGAGAAGGCCTGTTCACTGGTTGACTTCGGGTGGCAGTATGCGCTTTGGTATTCTGAAATAATGTCACGTTCGAATCAGCTGTAGCGGCACTGACGTCACCCTTCTGCTCGCAGATGCCTCGGGCCACTTGGAAAGTCGCGTCTTGTTCGACCAGCAATCTACCCTGAAGATCAGTGTCATTGAGGCCAGCAATCAAGCGATCACGTAGATGCTCCTCCAGCTTGCCACCAAAGTCACAACGGGCAGCTTGTTTTTGCAATTGTATGATGAACTCATGGAAGTTCGTGCTTGTTGAACGCACTAATGAATTGAACTTCGCCCGTTCTGTGGCCTGGAAATTGACTGGGAGCATGTGCTTTAACAGCAGTTTCTCTAGTTCGTCGAACGGCAACAAGGCTGAAGCTTTCGGATAAGGCAGATTCTTCAGTAACGAATACAATCCACGACCACCAGTGGCAACGGAGGAAGCTGATTGGTTTTCCTTCTTCACATCACGATGAATGCTGCACCACAGTTCAAATCGTCCGACACATTCTTCGACTTCACTCGCACCAGCATGGAGATTCGATTGTTCATTTGCAGGCAGTTCCATTCCGCGACGACGATTTGTGACACTCAGAATTAGGGACTTCGAATGCCGTAGAAATCGTGCTCGAATTGAAACCTCCCACGCAAGTAATAAGGCAAAGACTTGGTACTGGCTACAGTTGGCAATTCTTATTCATGGATTGAGACGCCGAACTCATTGATGTACTATAGCATTAGATAAATCACAGCCTGTCATTGGCCGATCTCATTAGCACATGCAACACCATAAACTGTATGTTAATTGGTGGAATACGGAACAGATGAATTGACGAATAACGAAAGGCACAACACTATGACCGTTCGTTCAGTCCTGATGTTGTATCGTTAACGCGATATTTGGGTTGACAGCCTGTCAGATCTTCTGTTGTGTCGGGGTTTTGACAACCGGTTAATCGAGATTTCCATCACGGCCTCGTCAAGCAAAGATTAAGGGCGTTACTTCTCTTGGCTGGTGGTCATGTGGATATGGTCTACCGGCCCAATCTCAAGGCTGGTTTCAGGTAGGCAGCGTTTGGGTTAGTCCTCTAGGCCCTCGGGTCACAAGTTAGTCAAGATCACATTTTGTTTGTGAAGATTTCTAGGCCAGAGAAAGAAGGACCATTGGAGACTCACTCGGAGATGTAAGAAGTGTCTCTATGGAAGTTAGAGCTGGTTTTGCTAGACTAACCCCGTGAGAATTGGTTAGGACAAATGTTTTGTTCGTGACTGTTTGTAGGTCAGTGCACCCTTCACCAGGACTGTCGGCAGAAGTGATGGGGGGCCAAACATTAGCGAAAAAGTGAGGCAGTTTACAAGTGCTTTGTTGGCTCTCCGTTCGTTGGGAGGTTGATTCCCGTGATCTCCCACATAAGCTGGGAGACCGCTTTCGAGAACACCCACGCGGTTAAATGTAGGGATGATGCCTTCATCATTTAAAGTTGATAGACGTTGATCTGGCTATTCTAACTGCTGGAGGTTGGAGGATCGGGATGATCAAACCGAGCTAGCACAAAGTCCCACAATTTCATGTCCTACTTAAGTCGAGGGGATGCATCCTTTTCTATCTGCTCAGGAATCCAGTGTGTGATAAGTATACGTTTTCGACTGTAACCGTCTATGTTCATCCGTACCTGATTGGTAGTCCAGTATAGACCACCCTTGAGCCTGAAACTGCTGAGTTCAGCCTGGTTAACCACGCGAAGGTTAGCTATAAGCTCCCAATTTCAACATGATCCTTCACTGATAGCCGCGTGTTTGGAGATTATCTGTTGGTCCGCTGCACGAGAATAAACCGCAAATATGTACACACCGTTCGGATTTGACCTCAAATGCGGCACTTACCACTCGGGGTTTCCAAGTTAGCGGCCTCCTCTTCCATTTTACTACGGTGCCTTCTCAGGTGTTAGGATTCTTGACATCCGTACCCAATGGCGGATCCGTCTGTTGAACCCGTGAGATAGAGTCCGTGCGAGCGACGGATCGACAGAGCGGGACAACGTCGTAAATATCTAGCTGTTCGTCACTTCTGTGTGCTGTGTTGAAAATCAATGGTACTGGTTGCGTCACCCACAGTGTGTGATACCAGTGACTTCTTTTTGTTGTTGATAAGAACACACCCAGATCTGCTGGCCATACAAACATTTATTTTCACTTGTCTTACTACCGATGCTGAATTGTGGTAGTCCGGTGGCTAATGGGTGGCAGATTGCTGGTTGCTGTTCAACGGCGACTCTGCAAACCACCGTACCAAGCAGACTAATTTGGTGGATGGGGGTAGATGTAGTTGGCAGAGTCTGATTGGGAATAGCCTGTCGCAGTGGCTGAGGCCAAGGAGGCCTACGCTCAACCGAAACTGGAAACGGCTTGCTCTGCACCACTTGCGGTTCCACCTACCTACTGCATATCCAGTATAAACCTGGAGGAATAAGACCAGTAGGTGTACGAGTTAGGCCTTTGTGTCCAACCGGCCAAGGCTGGTTGGCCAACAGAGTGGCTAGCACGAGAAGGTAACTCACATCTCTCGGCGAATGAACAGACAGAGACTGCAACGACAAGATCTAACCTGAGAAGAAAAATATGTGAAATGTAACACGAAAAGCATTTTAGTATATGAGTGCATGTTAGTACGTTCTAGACTGGGGTCCGAAAAGAACACACAATACACCAGCAAAGCTGGGGAAAAGGATGGGTGAAAGACGACGCAGGCCCAGGTTTCCGAACAGGGGAGCGGATTAGTTGCTATACGATCATGTTCTTGGCCGATGCAGTCATTATCAGAAATAGAATGGATATACTGATAGAACCTATCCGAGTCTAACGTACTCGTCGTTCCTTCGCCGACGGTGCACTATGGGTTCGTCGGTGACCCACTAATCCCAAACGGGCCGAGGCATTCGTGGCCGCACACACCGCAACGCCATATGGTCATGTCACCATGACCTATGGCACCAATGGTTTCTTTGTGTACCGCACGCTCTCGTTCTCGGTTGCGCAATGACTGATCGCTGAACTTTTGGACGCCCGTCCGGATTGCATTTCTTCAGTCCGCTCAGTTTAGTGCCAAGTCGTCCCAACACCAAGCATGAATGCTGTAAAGAGAAAGATTTTCACAACAACATAGTATCTCCGCTTCAAACCGCCAAGACTTCGGTTAACTGATCCCTCTTGTCCATAGAGCAGCTGCTTTGGAATACGGTCGTCGCTACTTCGGTGAACGTGTCTTAGCCAACGAAGCTGATTCAGAACAGCAGGACTTTCACCCCGTTTAGGTCCACTTGTCGCATTAAATCGGTGTCCAGAACCATGTCCGACCACCGATATTTCAGGATGTATCTCAGATATTGCAAGTGGAGACGGTTCAAGTAGTACACTTCCGCTGATACAACGTCCACGTTTCCCTGCCGCACAGCAGTATAGACAGCACAATTAAGCGGTAGACAAGGAGCTTAACGCTCAACTCCAGGCTGTGGTTCTGCCAGATACGTCTTTCAAGACGTCCGAAATAAACACCAACCCTCACCACACAAGCTCTTAGCTTGCGGTCCACAGACAGATCGGTGGACAAGGTGCTACCCAAGTGACGAAAATTTGCGCAGCTAGCGACAACGTCTCCGGTGACTTGAATTAGGGGTGTAGGTGTAGAAATAGTACCTCCACTCGGAGAAGACTGAAATAAAGAGAATGTCTTTCCTGTTTTGATGTGCACTCCGAACTTGGATGCCACGGACGCAGAGGTGATCGTCAGGCTCTCCAATTATTTTCCGCTGTGTGCGAATAGTGCGCTGTTTTCCGCGAGCAGAAGCACGCGCATCGTTCAGGTATGTAACCGGGTTGCGACGCTGAAACTTCGGATGTTCAGCAAACGCCCGTCCGTCCAGTATCCTAACTCAACGCCGTCTTCTCCAGAGTCCTGTAAAGCAACCTTTACCATAACAGTCAACCCTAAGCTAAATGGGGCTGGGGCCGAGAAACAACCTTGCCTCACGCCAGTGAAGATTTCAGAATTCTCAGAGGTAGATCCACATGACCGTACTATCCTTCTCATGCAACAGTCTAGTCATGTTGACAAACTCACTCTGATACCCAAACTTACAAAGCACCGTGCACAACGCCTTGCGATTTACGGAAGCAAATGTTTTGACGAAGTTCACGAACAGGACATACGGGGGCTGGTTTCGTTTCCGGCGATTATGCTGGAGCTGTTGGGCAGGAAACACCAAGCCCGTGGCACTTCGACTCTCCCGGAACCCACATTGCTCCTCAGGAACATTTGTCTTCAAGACTTCTTTATACAGTCGGCTTAGAAAGATCTTGGCAAGGACCTGGTCACGTAGTTCGGAAGACTGATACCCCGGTAGCTATTGGGACATTGCTCGCTACCCTCTCGCGACATCGTCTTGTGCCTCCAGATGGAGTAAACCTGCTGGGACAAATCGCGTTCCAGTGCAGATCCGATATTCTCCACGATCCCAACTGACAGCCCATTCTCACCTGCAGCCTTTCAGTTGCGCAGTTGACCAACCACCCTCTGGAACTATCGGTTCCGGGGAGAGAGTAATTAAGGGTAGGCGGTTCACAGTCACCCAATCAATGATAGCAGAGCGGTTCAGTAGGCTACCAAGGTGCTTGCGCCACACTTTCACGATGCTCTCTGGTTAGGTGCAAGAACAGCCTGTGTTCACGCCAACCAACGTTGATTTTGATAAGGTATTTGGCGTTATTTTTAGAATGTTGAACTTTGATTGATGTTGAAAGGTGACTCCGCACTTCGTCATCTTCTCTGAATGCACCGCACTGTCAATCTTCATTTTTACGTTGGCTACAGTCACTGTTTCCTTTATCCTTATTTGGTCTGAGTCCTACAAACCTGTAAATGCCAAAAATAGACATCTTCTCTCCGTACTTTTTTGAATACTTGTGATTCTCATCGTTTTTCGGTGTGTGAACCTTCGTTTTGCTCTGATCCAACTAACACTACTTGTTTGAGTAAGTTTAGTCCCGTTTAATCGTTCACCATTAGTGAGG
>QNGE01000823.1:130009-154723 GCA_008508345.1 Paragonimus westermani | reverse complement strand
ACAGCAAAAGCAGGAGGCCAGCCAAATTGACCCTCAAACTGTTCCGCTTATCGCCCAAACCTTCTGGAATTATTACAGATGAGTGTGCCATCTGCCTCGCTGATTACTTCACTCACAGACGGTCGCCTGGGACCAGTAGCACGGATAAGTTTGAAGAGTGGACCAATGTTTCTGAACCTGAACCGGTCTTCAGTTACCTAACTTTCAGCTTCCTAAGGATATCCCTCCTAAACTTGCTATGTGAGCTGCCAGGAGGAATGGCCCGTCTGGCTTCTAACAGCTCCAGAGATTTCTCCGAGATTCACTGTTTGTTCGAGCCACGGATTCCCGTGCCGAATGACACAGTACCTGCATCACAAATGGGCTGTGAGCTATGGGTCCAGCAGCTATTGGGATCGTCGGAGTGAGAACTACTAAGGCAGCATTCTGAGCTGGTTTGGTAATTACAGTTTACAGTTTCTCAACAGCCAGCCGTTACTGTCAGTAGGGTCGTTACCCAGCAAAAGTAGGAACAAAACGAGAACGTACCAACGCATGATCCGAATCCAAGTGCGTGCTCTAGTGAGAACGGCAGTCCCGAATGGAACCACGCCACCTATAACTAGCAGCTATGTGGTCCATCTGAGACTAGGCGTGATTCGGAGAAGGAGGGCGCCAAGCATAGCAATGACATGCACGATGCCTAAAATTTGTGCCGGCTGAAAATGGCTTGTGCTCAGCGCACGGCTGTAACAATCGCCTGACATTATCTGAATGATGTGACGTTACCCTATACCTGCCACCTAGACGAAATTCGACCTCACCAAGACGGCCGACTTGGACGCTCATATCTCCGGCCGGAACGACTATATCCGAGCGAAACGCGTCCTTGACGCCGGTGTCACTACAGTCAGTAAGAGCGTAAACATAAAATGGAAAGATTTCTGAAAGACTTGCTTCAAGTACTGGCCTTAACAAAACTTTCCAGACGGATGGCACAAAGTCTAGTGTTAACGGGAATCCGGTCTATCAATCTGGCTGCACGCGTCGTGCTGAGAACTATACCCACTCCAGCCTGACCGGTAGCGGCGGCCGTGGGGTCACCCAAAGTGTATAACCAGTATCGAATGGACAATGCGGGTGTTGTTAGCTCCATACGTTGACTACTGTCCTGGATTCTACCTTCCGAGATACAGCAGACTTCGAACTTTAAAGAATCTAACGTTCGTGCGAGAGCGGCCTGCTGACCTACCCGTTTTGACGTGCGAATGTTGGAGGCACTTATATTAACTCGCACTTTAGGCCTAAGCAAGGGACGAGAGAGACCTGAAGCTGAACGGCAAGAGAAGGGAGTTGCCAGCACAACGTTACTATGGTTAGCTATACCTATTGTGGGACCTGCAGATCAGTCACCAGAAATGCAGGTCAGGAGGGGCCTGAAAGCTCAATTTGATAGTACGGTAGGGGTGGGATCAACAGTAGCATGTTTTCGCCTATCCACCCCGCTGCATGCAGCAGATAGGGTTCACATTGAGACGGTCGGTAATGCATGGAATTACTGATATTGTGACCTTTCATTGTTGTATGCGAGCTGAGATACTATCAGGACGTCTAGACCTAGGTAGGAGAACGGTTAGGATTCTCAGTCAAAGCCTTTGTCTCAAAAGCCTGCACAAATATAAAACTTACTGTCTGCAGTTGTAGATTTTCAGCAGTAATTGAAATGGGGTCACGGTGGTAGACATGATGTGTATGGCGCTAGCAAAAAGAAAGTCCGCGATAAAAAAAACATGTGGCGTTCCCAATCAAGCATAAGATAGGAATCGGCTTGGCCTTAGGTCACATGGTCCACAGTGGTGCTCGTTGGACGTTTAATGCTTTACTTAAGGATCGTGTATATTGCTCGAGGGGGTTCAAACCAGTCAACGCTCCACACCCCTTGGAATCTCCTTAATAATACCAAATGTGTGAATAAATATCAGAAGAGAATTTCGCGGTTTCGGAAAACAGATCACAAGACTGAATCACAGACGAGCACAGTGTGTGGTTTGAACAATGGAACTGGCATATTAGGCAGTCTGGACCGAAACATATTCACTTAAGCCGTGGATCTAGAAGTGATCTCGTGTGTTCTGCAGCCAAACAACTACGCCCACATAATACGATGTGATAAAGCTAACTTCCCATCCAGTGAAAGGTCATAAACGTCTATATACCAGCGAAACGAAAACCCGACCTGAAAGCCTTACCTTTCCGGCGTTTTTTTGAATTAACTTCCAGATGAAGTGAACTTCTCTTAGGACGAGCGGACGACGCAGATTTCGTGACCACATGTGGCCGGGAGATCATACCCGCGGGTAACTCAAAATCTGCGCACTGAGGCCGAAGATCGATAAAACAAGCGGAGTTCACATTTTAAATATCCTTGAAATTCTAACGACTCACTGAGTTATAATCAAAGCCCTAGATAACAGCGAGATTCCGGTGCCAGTTCAGCTCAATGCGGTCTGCAGAATTTGCAGCGAGTGCCAGTGACGTCCCATTTCTCGCATTTGCGAGCCCGAGAGATTCCATCGCTATGCAACAGTAGGAGGAGACAGGGCTTCACGTAATTTGTATCAGCAAGAATCGATACGAAGTAACGTGTGATAAGAGATGTCCATCGATGTGGAGGTCTCATCAGTCGATAAGCTGAATGAATGCCAACACTGATGCATCACAACCCGCTCTCGGACTCATAGCCACAGGATCAAGTAGCCAAGGCTCGCGGAATATGCGAATCCAGAAGAACGCTCAAATCAAGGAGAAGCGTAAAGATTGTTCATCATTCAACGACCATTCGTGTGAAGTAGTACCACAAAACAAAAAATCCACCAGCAACAACACAAACGACAACAGAAAAAACAGCATACACAGCAAGGATATGTGCCCGGGTGACAGCGAAATAAATATTTATACACTCAATCACCCGGTTGATTAGCGTTTTCACGTCGATTCCGGGGACACTGTTGGTCATCATTTGCTGAATTCATTCCCAAAATCTATCACCATAGTTACTGATTGCACTTCCGGTGGCAGTTTATTTCATGCATCTACCACTGTGCACGGAAAGAATGCATCTCCGGCATTAGCCTTGACTTGCGACCTGGTTATCACAAATTTGTGTCTGTTAAGCGCCGAGTTACTATTGCGAACAAGCAGATGTACTTCTGTATCAGACAATCTTTTTATGAGCTTGAATGCCTCTGAGAGGTCTCCTTGCCTACGCCTTCGCCCCAGAAATAAAACACTAATGCCTTCCAGCCGAGCTGCGAGAAAGCTTGAGTCTCACAAACAACCTCGTGAATGTTCATCGGACTATCTCAAATGCCGGCTTATCCCTCAATAAATACGGTGATCATGGCCAGAAGCAGCATTCCATGTGCGATCGTACGTACGCCTTGTATAGATGTTGTAGAACGTCATGCTTCCCTGATGACACGGCCTGATCTTGTTGATACACAACTATGTTGGTCTTTCGAACTGCCACTATACAAGTGGTGGATAACTGGAAGCTTCAGGTTAGTTGTATATTCAGATACCTTATTTCGCCTTCACGTTCGACGTCTGTGACTGTGCTACGTTCCCCAATGTCCCCACAAGCTCCATCCACTCCATCTTAACAGCTGTTCACATAGTGTAGTACTATGTCCAGTGTGAAGCTCAACGAGGCTTTGTTGCATGTGTAACTTTGGTTGACACGTTTACATGTTTCAACTCCCCATTCGACCAACGTTTCCCTATCAATTGCAGCATACCTGATTTGCTAGACTGAATACAGTATCTTACTATTATAACGCTACCTGTCCGTGGGCTATTCTCCCGTATTAACTACCTCGAATTCATGATGGTTTCCACTTACTATTGCGCTTGCTCGAGAATATCCACTACGAAATTATCACGAGTTGACAAAGACAGCCTTTTGACTTTGAGAGACCCCGGGTGCATAAATTCCGGTATGGGTTTGTGAACCCAGCATCCGCATGGGAAATTATTTGTTATGGAAAGTCCCGACGTCGTAGGTGTTATTGGCCGTGGTTCGTTGGAACCTTCAAGATATGGCACTGTACTTCAACTTCAGTGACAAGAACTGAACATCTTCAAAAAACAGTTGGAACTGGACCTGATGAAGCTTTACAGGAGGGGACTGAAAAACGTATCGAGCTAGAGGGAATGAGGCATTCGAGGTCATGTTGTGTGCCATTTCGAAGGGATAAAATGAATGGAACAAAATTCTAGCGACGTACAACAAGTCAGTGCAACGGTACTCACGCATGCTTCTGTGACAGGAGTGATGGTCTTGGCTATTGAGCAGCTTGAGAATTTACCTGGGAGAGGAATTCATTGATTTGACGGCAATCCGAAATCATGTCGGTCGTTAATTAAGGAACTTCAGGTCGTGATCGAAGGAAAGAGGACCGAAACTCAAGCACGATTGACCTAGTTGGTTCAGTTCTGTGACGGGCTGGCCAAAACCACCATTTAACACTGCACTTTTTTGGATGCAGACGAAGGTCATGATCTGGCCATCAGCCTCCATCACAAACGTTTCGGATAAAACCACGTGGTATTCAGGTCTTCCGTAGATGAGCTTTTGAATAAATCAAGTCCCTCTCTTTGGGATTCAAAAGTTTTAGTTTCCATGGCTAAAAAAATGCGCGTCTGTGACGCCACACTCACACCGCTGAACTACGGTTGTGATTGAAATGCTATCAGGAACATCAAGACAATTGCAAAAGCTTTCATTGTTCTAAATGGGCTGAAGTAGCGGTAGCAACTTTTCGTCAGAATCTCCAGCTTTTTCTACTGGTCTAGTGGTGCTTTTTAAAATGCGCGGATATGGCGTGTACAATGCATGATGAAATAGCGTTCGAAGTGAAATCCGAAACTCATGGGAAATGTTGGAATGCGAGATATTTCAACATCAGTCAGAAGGGTATCATACACTGGAAGCGAATTGGAAGTCTACCAGCCACTAACCAGTCGTCTTTTCCAAACCGCTGTTTCATTCACGGTACTTGGCACTACTCCGATAAATATGCAGATTTCTTGACGATGATTGTCGTTGATGAGCTAAATATAATACAGAACGCAAGATACGTTGCGTGTGCCTGAAAATCAACCATGAAGCAGTCGGCCGCGGGTGGATGCGTGACCACGCATCTAAAGGATGTGGTGGACGGTATCATCGCTTGCTGCGCCCCGACTTTGCCGTCCCCACCTCACCCACCATCAATAACCATCATTCAGCGGCGTTGCTTCTGACTACCTTGACGGAAGCTTCTGTTGACCGTCCTGAAGTATTGTTGGCAATCGTGCCAGTCGTGCTTCAACACGCCGGACGCAGTATGCCTACGTGTGCGTTTTTAGACAATGAATCCAATCCCGCCCTTATTCCGGAGCCACTGGCAGAAGGGTTGAGCTTAACTGGACGGATAAAACGATTCATAATGAGTACTTCCAATCAATGTAGTACCCCCACTTTAACCGAAGTGGAACTTGGCACGAATTCTGTCGATTCGAAGGCGGCCGCACATTTGACACAGGCTTGGCCAGCTAAAAGGCTCTCGAAAGCGAGTCGAGTTATTCCTACGAAAAACGAATCACAGTCTTCCGGCTACCTTAGAGATATCAACCTCCAAATTTGACACACTGTCGGGTCAGGTACGCATGAAGTTTAGTGGGTTATACAACAGATGGCCGGCAAACAAAATGAAACCTATGCAGTGCACAAGATATTTGGGTGGATGCTCGTGGGATGGGTAAGTCTTCGGAGGAACTCTCCATTTGACGTTCACGCTCTTCCTTTGCAAGATGTACACAGTGGCATTGAGAGATTATGGAATATAGAATTTGTGGATTCGACCTCAGGCGAAAAACGAGATATATTTACCAAGAAGCTTGAGACGCTCAAGAAGTTGGAGCGTTCCATAACGTTGAAGGATGGCCACTATGAAGTCGGCCTTCCTTGGTGCACAGTCCCACGTTTTTGCTTGACAATCCGTCTGCTGAGCATTCACGTCTTCAAACTCTCTATATTCGGCTTCAGAGAGATACGGAACCGTTGGCGTCGTCTGTGACCTTATTAAAAAGCGTCATGCAGAGGTTGCTCCAGCTGTTGATAACGCCCTAAATCGGTGATACTTACCGCACTATCTAGTTTTTCGTCCGGCAGAATCCCATAGACTGCGCACCGTTATCAAATGCGTCGCGCGTTATGCATCAAATTCCTTGAACGATCAACTTTTATCTGGAACCGACCTGGCGATTTCCTTGATCGGTGTACAGCACAGGTTTAGACTGGAAAAGCCAGCGGCCGTAGCCGACATTAGGCCATGTCCTATCAAGTGCGGGTCCCAGAAAAGGATCGTAACTACTCGCGGTTTTTGTGATGGTTGGAAGGTAATTCGAACGAATACTCTCAGAACTTCCACATGCGTGTTCACCTGTTTAATGCCTCATCTCCCCCACGTTGCGCCAACTTTGCACTAAGACCGATCACAGTGATCAAAAGTGAGTTCTGCGATTTGTACGTGATTCGGCGGGCAAAGCGCCGTTTTTATGCCGACTACTTTTTATTCAGCGTGTCGGATGTGGCTTAAGTTTGTAGACATGCCAAACAGATGGAAGGTGTGCTGGGTAAAAGAGGATTTGAGCTGACGACTTAGAGGAGTATTGACCGACAGCTTTTGCTAGTGGTGCACGACAGCGATGGTGTAACCGCAAAGGTATAACTCAACTTTGGAGCCTCCGAAATCTAGAGAACATTCAATATGTTGTGAGATATCAGAAAGGACGCCTATAAACTTCAAGCCAATTCAGTGCATAAGAAAAAGCTTGCTGTCAATTGTTTTTTCTGTTTTGGCTCCGCTGGGCTATGTATGCCCTGTAAAAATAGCCGCGCGCTATCTGCTACAACGCCCGTGGAAACTTAAGTTGAGATGGGATAACGTCATAGATGGCGGAGTGCTACAACTTTGAAACCGATGACTGGGTGCATTTTCACATCTTGAGCGAATATTAATACCCAGACGCACCGCACTCGATGTGGTTGACGCACATGCAAGGACTCATTTCAGGCACCACGACAAGCCATGTCTCCAGTTGGTCAATGAATGTCACCTCGCGTCTACCGCTGAGTTCCGACACCAAAGTTTCACCAAACCCTCTGACAATTGAACAGATTTCCGATTCGGTTCAACCCGCTTCAGCAGATATTTGTCGGAAGTTAGGCTGTATTCCTCCTGGACTCGGTTGGATTTTCAAGACCGGACTGTATTCAAGATATAATTCATGCCCAAGTTCGCAGCTACTGCACGCTGTTTTGTACTGCGTTGTTAGAGGGTGTGATAATACCTAGATGTTGGAGCTCAAAGGAAGACACGGGATTACATCCATCGGCAGATTAGATCCAGCACTTGTGGTGTCTGGCATGTTAAATGATGCATGACCAGCAGTAACCTCCTTGACTTCTACTTTGCCAGACATTAGTACAGGTTCAGCCAGTTTCGATCTTGAACCGTATGGATAAACATATCCCAATTAATTATTCTGAAGAAGTCGTTTTAAAATTGTTCAGGCCGAAACATTGATGTATCATGTAAACCAGCGTACACGTAGAATGCATCGTCTAAGGACGCGTGTGCTGCACTTGATAAACACCTGAAGCCCTAGTTGTACGATATCCCACGAAGAGGTTGAGCAACGCGTGGCGATAAACCGGTGATCCCAAATATTCAAAGCAAGATTGGATCGCAATGCCACGGTAGTGTTGATCACAGTATAGGGCTGTCCGTAGAGTTTCTTTAGAAACTGCTGTGCTCTGCGCTAGCCAGTGCTGGGTTTTAGCATGACACAATCATTTATCGACTCCCTAGCTCGGCCCTTGCAGTAATACATCAGGTAAAGGAGTCTCTGACCATCATCCGACACTTCAGATTCGGCATAGCTCTCGAACTATCGCACAAATTTCCAATAGGTCATCGGATTGCCACCAGAAAAACCAAGTTAACCCTTTGGTGGTGCCAAGGTTGCAGATAGTGGAGCTAGTGCGGAGCCAACTTCTGCACAAGACGAGGTCGATACTGGCTCTGCGGTGCGGGCTGCCACCGGATTCGACCGCGCCCCACAGTTATCCAGAAACCTGTGATTATGAGCATTTCGCTCACTTCTACATTTATTGTTTTCTGCCTCCACATGCTCATCACAGATATCCTTCGCCTCATCAGCCGGCATACCGTTTAGCCTAGCCTCCTTTATTTCTGACTTAGCTCGCAATAAATTCATCTGTAATTCAACTCCTGCCTTAAGCTGCCTTTCTTTCAGTTCAGCCAATAATAACGCAGATCTGGCTTGAACACGGCTATTACAATCAATACGGGAACCAGAGCATGAGATAGAATCAATAACACCTTCGACTTGCTCGAGTGAATTCGAATGGCCATCCAGAATGGGTTGTCTTTTGAAATTGTCAGACATACTCAGGGGTTAAGCAGACTGAAGATCAATGTTGAGTACTGTAAGATCTTCCACGAAGACATTGAGCAACGCGTAGCGATAAACCAGTGATCCCAAATATTCAAAACAAGATTGGATCGTAATGCCACGTTACTACTGAATAAATCATCAAAGTGAACGTTTAGACAACCTCAACAGTTTCGATCGACAGATCGTTTCCAGGGAATGGGTGACAATTTGCTGCTGAACGGGCTAAATATGAATCATAATCACATAATAAGGCATCCAGACCCGGAGGAGCTCTTCTGAGCAGTCAACAGGTTAAAAACAATGGGGATGGGCCAAGCTCCAAAAGGGGGGTGCACGCACCACTTAAGTAGAGTACAAGGACCGATATTTAGCCATTCACACAACCATCGAATTCACGCGACAAAACAAAATCGTCTGGGTCAAGGTCCAATTAACGTCCAAAAGCAGGGGAGGTTGAATGCAAAGGGTTGAATATCTAGAATAATTGGGTTGCGTTCGATAATCACATGACTGCAGTTCAAAAATTCGATAAAATATTTATTTCGCTGTCACCCGGGCACATATCCTTGCTGTGTATGCTGTTTTTTCTGTTGTCGTTTGTGTTGTTGCTGGTGGATTTTTTGTTTTGTGGTACTACTTCACACGAATGGTCGTTGAATGATGAACAATCTTTACGCTTCTCCTTGATTTGAGCGTTCTTCTGGATTCGCATATTCCGCGAGCCTTGGCTACTTGATCCTGTGGCTATGAGTCCGAGAGCGGGTTGTGATGCATCAGTGTTGGCATTCATTCAGCTTATCGACTGATGAGACCTCCACATCGATGGACATCTCTTATCACACGTTACTTCGTATCGATTCTTGCTGATACAAATTACGTGAAGCCCTGTCTCCTCCTACTGTTGCATAGCGATGGAATCTCTCGGGCTCGCAAATGCGAGAAATGGGACGTCACTGGCACTCGCTGCAAATTCTGCAGACCGCATTGAGCTGAACTGGCACCGGAATCTCGCTGTTATCTAGGGCTTTGATTATAACTCAGTGAGTCGTTAGAATTTCAAGGATATTTAAAATGTGAACTCCGCTTGTTTTATCGATCTTCGGCCTCAGTGCGCAGATTTTGAGTTACCCGCGGGTATGATCTCCCGGCCACATGTGGTCACGAAATCTGCGTCGTCCGCTCGTCCTAAGAGAAGTTCACTTCATCTGGAAGTTAATTCAAAAAAACGCCGGAAAGGTAAGGCTTTCAGGTCGGGTTTTCGTTTCGCTGGTATATAGACGTTTATGACCTTTCACTGGATGGGAAGTTAGCTTTATCACATCGTATTATGTGGGCGTAGTTGTTTGGCTGCAGAACACACGAGATCACTTCTAGATCCACGGCTTAAGTGAATATGTTTCGGTCCAGACTGCCTAATATGCCAGTTCCATTGTTCAAACCACACACTGTGCTCGTCTGTGATTCAGTCTTGTGATCTGTTTTCCGAAACCGCGAAATTCTCTTCTGATATTTATTCACACATTTGGTATTATTAAGGAGATTCCAAGGGGTGTGGAGCGTTGACTGGTTTGAACCCCCTCGAGCAATATACACGATCCTTAAGTAAAGCATTAAACGTCCAACGAGCACCACTGTGGACCATGTGACCTAAGGCCAAGCCGATTCCTATCTTATGCTTGATTGGGAACGCCACATGTTTTTTTTATCGCGGACTTTCTTTTTGCTAGCGCCATACACATCATGTCTACCACCGTGACCCCATTTCAATTACTGCTGAAAATCTACAACTGCAGACAGTAAGTTTTATATTTGTGCAGGCTTTTGAGACAAAGGCTTTGACTGAGAATCCTAACCGTTCTCCTACCTAGGTCTAGACGTCCTGATAGTATCTCAGCTCGCATACAACAATGAAAGGTCACAATATCAGTAATTCCATGCATTACCGACCGTCTCAATGTGAACCCTATCTGCTGCATGCAGCGGGGTGGATAGGCGAAAACATGCTACTGTTGATCCCACCCCTACCGTACTATCAAATTGAGCTTTCAGGCCCCTCCTGACCTGCATTTCTGGTGACTGATCTGCAGGTCCCACAATAGGTATAGCTAACCATAGTAACGTTGTGCTGGCAACTCCCTTCTCTTGCCGTTCAGCTTCAGGTCTCTCTCGTCCCTTGCTTAGGCCTAAAGTGCGAGTTAATATAAGTGCCTCCAACATTCGCACGTCAAAACGGGTAGGTCAGCAGGCCGCTCTCGCACGAACGTTAGATTCTTTAAAGTTCGAAGTCTGCTGTATCTCGGAAGGTAGAATTCAGGACAGTAGTCAACGTATGGAGCTAACAACACCCGCATTGTCCATTCGATACTGGTTATACACTTTGGGTGACCCCACGGCCGCCGCTACCGGTCAGGCTGGAGTGGGTATAGTTCTCAGCACGACGCGTGCAGCCAGATTGATAGACCGGATTCCCGTTAACACTAGACTTTGTGCCATCCGTCTGGAAAGTTTTGTTAAGGCCAGTACTTGAAGCAAGTCTTTCAGAAATCTTTCCATTTTATGTTTACGCTCTTACTGACTGTAGTGACACCGGCGTCAAGGACGCGTTTCGCTCGGATATAGTCGTTCCGGCCGGAGATATGAGCGTCCAAGTCGGCCGTCTTGGTGAGGTCGAATTTCGTCTAGGTGGCAGGTATAGGGTAACGTCACATCATTCAGATAATGTCAGGCGATTGTTACAGCCGTGCGCTGAGCACAAGCCATTTTCAGCCGGCACAAATTTTAGGCATCGTGCATGTCATTGCTATGCTTGGCGCCCTCCTTCTCCGAATCACGCCTAGTCTCAGATGGACCACATAGCTGCTAGTTATAGGTGGCGTGGTTCCATTCGGGACTGCCGTTCTCACTAGAGCACGCACTTGGATTCGGATCATGCGTTGGTACGTTCTCGTTTTGTTCCTACTTTTGCTGGGTAACGACCCTACTGACAGTAACGGCTGGCTGTTGAGAAACTGTAAACTGTAATTACCAAACCAGCTCAGAATGCTGCCTTAGTAGTTCTCACTCCGACGATCCCAATAGCTGCTGGACCCATATCTCACAGCCCATTTGTGATGCAGGTACTGTGTCATTCGGCACGGGAATCCGTGGCTCGAACAAACAGTGAATCTCGGAGAAATCTCTGGAGCTGTTAGAAGCCAGACGGGCCATTCCTCCTGGCAGCTCACATAGCAAGTTTAGGAGGGATATCCTTAGGAAGCTGAAAGTTAGGTAACTGAAGACCGGTTCAGGTTCAGAAACATTGGTCCACTCTTCAAACTTATCCGTGCTACTGGTCCCAGGCGACCGTCTGTGAGTGAAGTAATCAGCGAGGCAGATGGCACACTCATCTGTAATAATTCCAGAAGGTTTGGGCGATAAGCGGAACAGTTTGAGGGTCAATTTGGCTGGCCTCCTGCTTTTGCTGTTTTCGCCACAAACTTGTGGTGTCGCACCTTGGTCGATAGATTTAGCAACACCCACTGAGACCGAGGTCCACAGTCGTATTTCGGTTCTCAAACGTAATAGGGCTGTTGTCTCAGGTGGTCTGGTGCCGACACTTTTTAAGGGAGGTTTGGAGGCTTTAGTGGAGGCCTTGACTCAGTTGTTTCAACTTGTGTGGACGACGAAGACCATCCCTTCGTGCTGGGGCTGCGCGATGATAGTTCCCATATTCAAGAAAGTTATCATTGGTTCCTGCGGAAACCATAAAGTAATTGATTTGACCCAGTCGTTTCTAGGGTTCCGGCATCCTTTATTCCTCTTCGACTCACCGCTGTTCGGGAGGCAAACATTAGGGCGTGGGTGTATCGATCAAATTTTCACTCTTCGCTAGATTCTGGAGCAGCGTCACATGTACCGTCGTCCAACAATGGCCGTTTTTCTGGAATTGCGTCGGACTTGCGTTCGATTCGATGGATAGATCTGAGCCCTCAAAGTGCAGAGTGCTTCTGCAAGATTGTTCAGTCCTTACGTTTGCACGGAGTTCGATAGTCAAGTCATGTATTAGGGATGTCAGCTAGTCATCTACCACATCGAACAATCTGCCGACACCGGGGCCGATTGGCGTAAGGTGAGAGGTGGACAGGTGATGACTTGGCGTAAACAAGTGAAATCGTTCGTGAAGGGTTTGGCCACTGCTGATCGGTTTCATCTCTCTGGCTGGGGCCTTCGTGACTCACAGAGTGGGTAAATTGAGAATTTGGGTGAGGTGGCGGCTAACTGAGCTCAGCTGCGTCAGCGTTGTTGTTTGTTCAAGTTGACTGTGAAGTGAGTGCAGTTAATGACGCGGGGTAGTGAAAGCTTTGAGAAGGCTGTTTTGCTGCAGCAACCTTGCTTTCATTTATAACTGGGCTGTTTGTTTGCAAGGTGTAGGCACCTTGATCTCGCATGTTTGAATGTAGACGCATCTAGTTTTCCGAGCGGTCAGGCCCCTTCCCACCCCCTTCCTTTTTATTCCCTCTTCCTGTGCAGAGCTTGCGTTTCTCCTTCATGGTTGTATAGTAGTTGAGCATCAATGTGAACCACTGATGCAGTGCTGTCTGTGATTATGATGAGGATAATGATTTTAGGATTGCTCGGAAACTTATACACGATTCCATTTCGGCATTCTCATCAGCGATTACTGAGAACATATATATCCTACGGTGATGCCTTTTTGCCTGAGCTATTAGCGGTGTGATCAGGTGAGACTAACTCACTACGAGACGATGAACTATCAGCTTGTATGTAAAACGCTTCTACTTTGAATTTTCCGCTGCGCGACGTTCCCACCCAACGTTTCTAAATGAACTCTTGACAGCTGGCCACTTCGTTTACCTGTATGGTATGCCATCTTCGACTTTCAATGATGCCGATCATGTGCTCACGAGGAGGGCAACGACAACACGAGATGCATTGGACAACGCTTGTCGTCCGTGATGTTGGAAAAACGTGTGGTCATTGTTGATAAATGGTGTTCACGGTGCATATTTGCTACTCATCCTGCCTTACGATTTGAAGATCCGGCCTTTTCGCACAGAAGCCTCTAATAAGCTCTTGGTGTCCGATGACGTTTATCTCAACTAGTTGGTTAAATATACTAATCGTATGAGCAATATGTCACTCCGTTTGTGTTCGGAAAGCCCTGATTTGGCGACCGATATGTGAGGGATCGAACTGCACAAACAGTGCTTGTTAAACCGTGCGCTGTGAATGTTGGTGGGTGCACAACATTGTTCAATGTGACCTCTGGTAGATGGGCTAAATAATAACGCTTACTGCGGACGACATTTACAAGGTGTGACAGCTCTGTTTACTCCAATGCTAAGTTAAGAGCCGTGTGCTTATTTTCGCCGTTGGATAGGGCGCTCTTGGAACAACAGTTTCACGGCTAACGTCTGTGTTCATGATATCTTGATGCTCATTCTGAACTCCATACTCACTTTCGTGTTTGTTGAGACACAGTGGGCAGAAACGGACTGATCAATATCCGAATGGGCTACCTTTAGTTTGCGAGCCGGGGTTGGTGTTCATTCAATCCCTGGTTTTTGGACGACAATTGAAGCAAAGCGGTTAGGATAGTTGTTATTTTGAATATAATCTACAGGTTTCTTCGGAATGTTAACGTGGGTCCGAATTCCGATCCAAGTGTTCTTAACCGTATGCAGTATCCATGGAATGCACTGCGTTCATTAAGCCAGCTGCTTGCATCGCTTCGATTGGTGGCTATTTCCTGTGTATTTTTTAATAAAGTTTCCATCGGTTGCTTCGTTCCTTACCTATGGATAGGTGCATGTACTCGTATGTAACCGCAGAAGTGATAGTGCTTGTATCAGGAGTAGGCATCAGTAGGAATAAGTTTACTGACAATCTAATGGTCAGGGGTTACAGTACAGTGACACAGGCAGTAAGTGGTGATGGGGCTAGCGCGATTCTACGTCCTTGCCAGATTCAAGGCGCTGATACTCCGAAAAGCTGCTCAATAGTCGGTGCCTTCCGTGGCCAAATGAAAAGCAAAACTTGTGGCACAAAGCAAACCTCAGTTTATTGAGTTTTTATTGGTTATCTTATAGACAAGATGCATCAGTAGGATAAGGAATTACAGTTGTTGCTGACGCCCTGGCTTTCCTATTTGTTGGCTTCGCTTCGCTTGTAGCTCGTTTGTTTTGACGCTGAACGTACTTAACTTGTCCTGCTGTGATACTCCTTATAACAGAATATGACACTAAGGCAGCGGTCCATCCGGATTGGTTACCGCACTGACATTCCAGTCTGCTCACATTGTTGACACTGATTGGCCGTAGCCCTCTTCGAATCATCGTTCGATTTCGTATCGATGCGTTTGTTCAGTCCAGTCTGTCTACAAAAGCTGTTTGATGGCCATATTTCTGTGGTAACAAGCCTCATTACATTGGGCTATATATTATGTCGCTTCAAAGCATTTGCTATTGAGTGGGCTGAAGTGAGCGATCAGTGTCACTCGGGAAACCGCTCGTTTGAGTGGAGTACAGCTCCCAGTTGCTAATTTTGAGTGCCACACGCGTGCTTTTCCGTAATGCCTCCTTTTGAGTTGAGGGCAGACTGAATACGACTAAAATGCTCAGACATAAACAGGGTCATTCGTATGTATGGTTGACCCTTCATCGGTTTGGGTAAGTCTTTCACCAAACCGCATCACCCCGCTCAACGTTGTGCACAGATGCATCGTACACTAATTAATCGCTATACTCGCATTTCAACAATGCGCGTTCGAGTCCGTTATTCAGGCAATTGTTTCTGCCTTTTTCAACGTATGACCGCTGTGTATATTGATGTTTTCCAGCGTTCATGTAGCGGAGCTATTTGTCTGGACGTTTCAGTCATCGGTACTTGCGTTCAAGGGTCCCTTTGGTATAGTAAACATCTTCCGCTGAAGGTCTTCTTTAGGATGCAACTTCGTTCGTTGCCGATTTGTTATTTGTGGTGGCTGGATCCAAGGTTTTTTTTTATTAGATCGGTGAGTTCTATGCGGCAACAAATATTTTAGTAATTCGGCTTGTTACTGGGACACTGTTACACTCGTAGCGGCATTATCCATAGTTGGACGATATTCCCTGAAAGTCGCAATTTTATACTATGTACGGGTACCCACGACCCTCACTTAATTAGGGGGCAACAATGACACTTTTCTGTGATCATCCACGTTGTGCAATTTACTGTAATGTAGTGGCAATTGCTCATGTACTATTGAAGATGGGTATGATCCCGAGTAACTCTTCGGGTTGTCTCAGTATAGTATTTGTTTCATATTGATCCTGCAAGGGAAGTCCACTGTAACACATTACTCGTTAGTTAATAAAACTGTCCTCGACTTGACTGGTTCATAGGCTCTTAGGAGAAAAAACTGGGTTGGCAACCACAATTTTTTCAGGCAGACGATCCCTACAAGTGGCTAATTTTATCAGACTTACAGTCTAGACTAGCTGGCCGAAGATGGTATGGACAGTGATATGGTGGAGGTGAAACGGGGTTTTTTATACGACTGACTGGTGAAATTTCAAGCTAACGATTCGTTTCGATCGGGTTTCACTGGATGACTGATTGGATGTCCGTCAGTGGAAACAACGGCTGTATGGTTTGGTTTGGAGTAAGATCTCGGATGATTGTTGTGTCCGAACTTTGGGTTTCCTTGACAAAGCTCTACTCTTTTCCTATTTTGACCGAAGCATTTTTCATCGGTCAGAGGACAAACGCCTGTATCCGAAGATAAATCCGTGTTGGTGAACTATCGGTTGCTTAGCTGATGCCTTCGATTAACTTATTGCAACTTCTTCAAAAGTCCTTACAGACTACCATGACAACCAAAAATTCGCTGGGTATCTTGGGTAGCTAGATTTTATCCCAGTGGTATGTGAGCTGGACGTTGATAATCTGCTTGTGTCACCCTTTGCAAATCAGATTACTGAAAAACTTTGAGTGGAAAGACTCAATCCCTATCCTCAGCCTGAGAAACCGAGACTCATTTTGCTTATCCAACGTTTCATTAACTTCCAACGAATACCGCTTTCTCTCCGCGGTTTGCTGGGTATAGGTGCACCCAGCCGGAACTACCATCCTAATCTGCGGTTACACCAGCCCACTCAGGTTCTTTTTCCGCTTCATATTTGTTGGCACACTTTACACTGGTTTCCCCTTACTTTGCCATATTGAATTTTTCTTCTCAACTCAAGTTGATCGAACGCCTACACTTAAAATTGAGCGGTTTATCCTTTTCCAAATCGCATGACTCTGTTTCTCTTTGCGGCAAACGCTTTTTGCAGTTTACACTCAGAAGTTGGACCCGTTCAAACGTGCCCTGGACAGCTTATCGCCCGTTACCTCATTTACGAGTCCAGTCGATAAAAACGCTGCGAAAAGACATTTCACAATTCGCATGGTAGATAGGGTTGAGAAACGTTTCTTCCCGACCATACTGTTAACTCTTGATGATTGTTTACAAACGTCCTCTCAATGGAGTAGACGGTTTGTGGACTGTGTAGTGGTCATCATCCACATGGATATGAGATGCTTCCCCTGTGCGGCTCTCTGCCACATATGGACCACCCGCGTTTGACGATCGCCTTCTTAAAAACTACGAATTCTTTTAAAAACTGTTAGACAGTCACCTCCTTAATCCGTACAGGGACTTCCGTTTCATTACACGCCAGGCATCACTAACACTGTGGTGAAAACCAATTCAATATCGCCTACCCGAACTCTGACAAGAAAGACAGTTTAACAGCGTACATATCTAATGCTCATCTTGGATACAATGTCATGCTTGCACAACGGTTCGGTTGTTACCTCACGCTATTTTCTGTTTCGTAGTGAACCATTTAGATTACGTGTTTTGACATTGCACTTACTATTGATGTCAACGGATAATAAACTGATCTCTTTAGTACTGATGATTGTATGTAAATCCGTGTTATTGTCTCATACATGACAATTGGTTATTCTACTGGCAATGAAGTCATCACTTATCCTGGGGGTTCAGACCTAAGTACGATTCCTGGGGCTGTTGGAAGTCCTTCATTTTTAGATGTTACATACTATCCCTCAGGTTCGCTACTGTGTTTCAAGTTTGTTTGCATTGCTGGTATTTTCATGAAAACTAAGGCTCGCAGTCCTAATTGTGGATCATTTGAGGTCGTGCGTAAGCGGAAGTAGTGTTTGTCACCTCCGGGTTGACGGCATAATGACGATCCACGTGCAGTTGATAATTTAGCTTGCTTACCATCAATTCGTGGTTAGTCCACTCCAAATTCCGCTTCCCTGTCCTCGTGTCCTTTTGCGTCAGACCGTGAACAAGTCTCAAGATATGTAGCGCGAATGACGATTTGTTTTCACCTTAAGACAACAAAAGGACTGAACGTGAGTATAGCCGTCGGTTACCCACCGTTCGTTGAAGGTTCTGACCGAACTTTCCAGCAGGTTGTGAATGAAAAACGTACAGACTGTACGTACCTTTGCTAGTTGGACCACTTATCATCTCTCATTGAATTTGTTCAGTTCGTGGAACGTGGTGGTCACCGAGGCCGATGTCGACAGTAGATCACTCCAAGGGCTAATTCCGCTTGTTTCTTTGTATCCAACCAGGCTACCGGCCTCTCCGTTTGATATTGTTCCCTTTGAATTGACAGTAGTGAAGGCGTGGTTCCTGTTCCACATATCCCACTGTAGGATACTATCACTGTAGTCACGTATTGAGTTAGTTCTCAGGCACATGTGCTTTACCTCGGTTACGAATTTTTCGTTCATGTCAACCAGCGACCCTTTCGTCCTATAAACCTTCCACTCTTGTTTTCTGGAACTTGGGTTGTGGTGGATTGCTGTCTTTCCTTTTCTTCAGCTTTGCTCGTACACGTTTTGGTCAAGGTTTTGTTTTGTTTCTCAGTCCTTCATAGAAGGAGTTGGTGTATACTTTTGCACTGAAAATCTCTCCCTTGATCTATGCAGCTCCCTCGATGTATTGATCGTTCTTGTGTGCTATTTTGATTCGGCAGGCTATGCCGACTAGAACTTCGGTCCTTCTAGGTGCAACTTTTTCAGACAGGCCAAAAGGGAGCAATCAGACGAAAAGCAGATACACTTATAGGACTGTATGTCACATTACTGCTCACATAAGGTGTTTAGGTAGTGAGACAATCCTATGGGCACAAAGTATAGCTATTTTTACAGTTGCGACATTGCTTTCCTTCCTGTCAAGAAGGAGAGGGTTGGAAAAGATACCCTCAAACAAAGAGCACTCCGATCGCCCAACGGCTAACCGTGACCGCCGGCGTATTATCCAATGTAGTTAAAAAAATCTGACATCACCTAAAAGCCTGATGTAGCTTCGAATAAATCCATTGCGCGCAGCAGTACTCAGTGTCAGACATTAGTGTTCTATTCACTGCACCCCACTGCCCCTCACTGCCAACTGAGTCGGACTCTTGAGTCATTGACCAGACTTTTGAGTCAGAGACTCGTGGTGGGGTCCCTCAAGCCAACCCCCTTCTTCGATACAAACGACCGGGAAATACTGGAAGTTATCGTTCGTCTGACGTTCACATAATTTACTCGTCGTGACTTTCTCCTATTTTGTCCCACAGGTTTTCACTCTTCTATGTGCGTGCCTTCTGACGGCAATTGTTTTCTCGGTGCAAGGCAATTGGTAAACATTGATGCCTTTAAAATCCGTACTTTCCGACGAGTCGGTCAGGAAGCTGCCCTGACAAATACTTTCAAGGCGGGGGCTTGATGTTTGGTGTGTCGCAGACGCAAATCTGTGGTTCTAGCACCGCTATCCACTTGAGCTCACTTTTAGATAGCTGTTGAAACAAGCGCCTTTCTGGAATTCTGGTGACGCCCTACTGAATCTCGTCAAGCTGGGGTTGAGAACCGCACTGAGTTCTAGAGCAGAACAATGTTTGCTCGATTGCATCCCAGTAAACAGTCGCTTGTGCCCTGCAGACTCAATACATCGGTTAAAGGCTGTCGACTCATATAAGAGATGTTATATATTCGTGCTGTCATCGTATGCTCCAAAGAGTAGGTGTTCGGTTGCTACCAAAGATGCTTTTTGTGGCATCTTTGTTAGCCCTGCGAAGCAGACCTAACATACAGACATCATACTAACGAGAGATTTGAATGTTCAGCTTGGTTGTCTTTCTCCAGAGAAGAGGCGGCTGGGTGGTATGTTTGGTGTCTGGGCACAACACACTGACAGTTTCGAAAGATTTGCAGGTGTGCGCATCTCACAATCTCTTTATTTCGGGTACCGCATTCTGACACAAAGAGGCACTGTGTTATATGGAGACCACCCTGTGCCCCCAGCCGTGGACACAGTTGGATCACATAGCAGTCCGTTACAGGTGGCGTCATTTTGTTAAAGACTGTCGGGCATTTTGGAGCAACCATCTGAACATGGACCATGCTATTGTGAGTGCCCGTTTTGTTCTATCATTTGCCTAGAAGACACGCGTTCCTAAATTCAAGATGCGTAACTGGTATTCGAGCGGGGAGGATGTAAAGGACGCTTATCAGGAAGCATTGGTGAACGAATTGTCCAGTTCGACTCAAGTGAAAGGACCCGACAAACACTGGGAACAAATCGCGGCGGCTGAAGAAGCTTGCTGTGAAAAAGTGTTTCGAAGGGGTCGTTTGGTTGCAGTAGAACTGGATTTCTGTCACGTCGTTAGACCTCATAAACAAGCGTCCCTGGGTTTCACTTGTGTTTGAATATGATGGCGACCGTCAAGTACTTAAACGCAAGCTGGCTAAAGGCTTGCGCAAAGTCGAGAGAGATAGAAAGATCATTTTTGTCTGGTAGTAACAGAAAGCTTCCCCCGATTCGTGATTATGTTGGTCATCGAGTCTGTGGGACTGGGACCATATGCGAAAAAGTTTGTTCCTTTATCAGCGGCCAATCGCACTGGTTTGACAGATGAGTTGAACATGTTAAGGAACAGTTCAATTGGCCCCAACCAGTCCATGTAGATGACGGAGCTCGAGTGGTCAGTTATTACGTTCCAGACGGCCCTCTGTTGGGAGCAGAAGTGGCCCTGGAACTTGAGTTGCTGAAGCGTAACCAGGCTCCTTGATCAGATCTCCTCTGTTCTCTTTTCAAACATACCGGGAAAAGGTTGTTATCGGACCTGACGATTTGGAGGACTGAAGATGTACCCCATGATTAGTGTCTATCAACGGTATTTCCCGTTTTCAAAAAGAGGACCGGAATTCTGTGACAACCACAGAGGGGTCAGCCTAGTGTCTGTTGCATCCAGTTTACTCACTGACCTTTATTTTCATCGTTTCACCAAGCCCAGAGTAAGTCGTATTCGTGAAGAACAGGCTGAATTCCGATCCGTTCGAGGTTGCGTTGATCACCTATTTGCCACTTCGATAGATCTTGGAACATCGGCACTCATATAGGCAGCCGACGGGCATGGTCTTTTTAGACTTAAAGGCTGATTTCAAGTCGGTTGCTCATGATGTTCTTTGAAACTGTCTCCTACGCATGGGAGTACCAGGGAACTACTTGAATCCGTTGAGATTACTGTATGCTCACTTTGCGACCAAGAAGATTCATGGACATCTATCTCGGGCGTTCATCATTTCTAGTTGCATTCGTCAAGCGTACCCGATCTTCTCCTCCCTGTTCAACTTTGTCAACTTTGTCATGGACAGCATTCTGGAAGGTGTGCTCGAGGAGTTCAGTGAGCTTGACGTCGGGTTTCTTGGCACTTGGTTGACGGACTTGGAATGTGCGGGGGATATTGTCTTACGTGGCCCCTCTGCCGAAGACATGCAGACCGTGCTCCACAAGATGCACAAGTAGCCGGGCTGGTTTGTATGGAATGGGTTTCACACCTTCAAAGTGTAAAATACTGCTTCAAGCCTGAGGCATTTACACCCCTACTTTCTTGATTGCAGGTAATCTGCTCGAGACTGTGGAAACCTCCACGTACTAAGGCAGCACTGTATTGTCAGTTTGTACTATTACTGGTGATATTAACGAGCATAGCGAAGGCACGAGTTGTCTATGTCAGCTTGCGTCATCTCTGGCGTTGAGTAGGCTTTCGGTTGTCACTGAAAGGAAGAATATTTAGTGCTTGTGTGTGCTCTGTTGTGCTGTATGGTTTGGAAACGTGGCCTTTTTTTCAACGAAGATGTCAACAGACCCACTTTGTTTGGCCGTCGTTATCTCCGCCAGTTAGCCCACATTAATTGAACCGATCACGTGAGCAACACGGCCGCTCTCTGACGCGTATTCCACAATGCTCGGGGTACGCAACCAGTTGGTTAACTATTCACGTCACTTACTCCGTGTACCATCTGATCGGTTACCGCACCGGACATTATATACTGAGACTGCCGACAGTTGGGTGGAACCACGTGGTGGTCAAGCAGCAACGTGGCCACAACATATGAAGACCCTGCCTTCCGTTGAACAAAGTGGGTAGGTGTTGTGTGCCTGGCTGAGGTGCTCGTGATCACGCAGATCGGTGGTTAGAAACGCTATCCGAGATGGTGGCGTGCTGCAGCCAACGGCGTATCTGCATCCACACCATTTCCAGTTCTTCCGCTTGGTTTCCTTCCTAACTTTTAATCTTCTTAATAGCGTTTTCTCCTAAGATATTTTACGTCACTGCTCGGGTGGGCGTCGGCTCGAGCTATAGTACCTTCTGGTCAGGCTCGTGGCTATTATGGTGTTGTTGATGATGAAAATCTCGTCGTACTTTCAATACCCTTCTTCTCAGTTTGGATGTTACCGTAGTTTCCAGGAGATGAGAGTTCAGTTTCCACGATGACCTACCTTCTGAGAGACCAACATTGGCTGACTGGACTATAAAAACCTTTATCCACGCTTTCCAGTTTTATTCTTCCTAAGACCAAGGCCACCGAAAACCTGTAAATACAACCGTTGTGGACCACTGTTTTGCCTTTGTGCTGAGCAACAAATAAAGCTCGTTTGAAGGCCGTCTTTTTCCTTTCTTGTTGGGGGTTCTAAGTTGCAAAAGTAAGGTCCGAGTACTTGCGTTCTGATTACTCGTGTCGTTTGCGATATCGTTTCGTTTCGTTCCTGATCGAGGTACTGCTCGCGGTCTTTGTGTTCGTTCTTGCCTTCTCACTCATGTGGTCATAACAATTCTTCTGGGGTTATACTGGATATAGTGTACACATGTGTGAATGAAACTGCCAGTGGTGAAGCGCAAGGAACTTTTAGTGACATTTTTGCTCAGGCATCCTTTAGCTTCTGTCACTGTGATGGGCTAATCCGGGCACGAATGTCGCAAACCCCATTGACCTGTTTACTGCTTTCACCTGACCACAATCTTTGTTAGGTATGGTGCATCTCACGTTTGCTCTAGCATGTATTTTGTTTGGAGTTTTGGTATCCGAGCCAGTTTGAATGTTTCTTGGCGTATGAACGGTGTCTTTTCAAGACTTCCTCATAATGTGATTCGTTTTAGGTTTTATTTACATATGAGAGAGTGATGACCGCTCTTTGTCCTACTTAGAATGGCGTTTAGTCAACCTCTAATACACGACTTTATAAATGACCAAGGGTGTCCGTGCCATGACGCTGCATATGAGTTTATCCGAAAGTTGTATCTATTCAGCGCCATTCTTTTCCGATTGTCTTAAAAAAACTAGGTATTTTTTCGTCTCTGTAATGGTTAACTGTTACCGTCAACTATTGGTATGCTGCTGCCGACACAAATGCTGAGCTTTTTGACGGCAGTTAATGTGGATTGTTTGTGCAGGTGTTCCATTTTATTCCATAATTTGGAAGTTTTGCGATGTGTGGCTCTCCCAAATATTGTTGGAGCACAACACTATGTGCAGTTGAACTGGCTTGTATTAAGTGGTATTACTGCATCAGCGGTTACCTTCCTTTTTGATATATCGTGGTGTTTGTCCTATCCTTTGTTCGTTCCAAGATTACTTGCGGCTCCTCCGTAATTTTGCTACCGTATTAGAGGCTCCGTGATGACTGTTGATTTCCTCGTTAGTAACAAAAGAAGTGTGATCTGCATATCACGGTCGCAACTTCAGTTTGGACTCTCGTGCGGCAGATCTTCAAAAGTATTAACTTACCAACTCCGTTAGTGGGGTTCTCATTTGAGTTCACTTATTCTTGTTAAGCATTGTCTTCGAACTGCTGCTTAGTGCTTGTGTTTCTTGAAGTCCATAATATCGTCATCTATCGTTACTTGCAATGCATCAGTGGTCGATATTGATCTTACTTGTGGAGGCATAAAAACGGCAACCCTAGTTTTGAAAATTTTTGGGTGGAAGATTGAAGCTTAGTTTCTGAAGCTCCTGTATCTCTACTCAAACAACGAACATCAAGATGTTTTCACTCCGTAAAGAAACAAGTTGCAAGTAGAAATGCAACGATATCTTAAACCAGCCTCTTTTTGGAGCTACCACTGCTTTGGTTTTTGAATTTTTGCATTAATCTAGCTATTGGAATCAATCAAATATGCTCATGTTGCGTGATCGTTAGCCTGACTTTCCCTTGTTAAGTCCCGCTTCATTTGGTCTTGAAACAAATCAGGCATGCACCGATATCTTTGTCCTTTCAGGATTGAAACATGTAATTGCAAGCACTGGATGAACAGTGCTGGTACATGTGACAAACCCGTTAGTGTATTTTCCACAATTTTAAATTTGCATCGAATTTTGTAGAGATTGAGATCGCTGGCCGATTTTTTTCTCTGGGTTTCTTCAGAAGTAATTTCGTAAATCAGTATGCACCTGTTTTTCTGAAGTTCAGGTTTATAGTTTTAGTCTGCATTTCAGTGTTTTCACGGTACTCAGCTGGCACGCATAGTATGTTACTCTTGAAAACCTTATTATTTTCTAAACCTAACGTAACTAGTGTGCATCACCATGGTTTATCGTTTTTAGTTTTTGGATAGTGTGATAATTCCCATCAGCACTGTTTTCGGGCATATGATGGTCGAGTTTTTCCTTTACACTCACTTATCGATAGGAATCCTTGACCAAGTTATAGCTATTCCTACTGTGGGTTTCACCTGTTAGATCGTTTTTCATTTCATAATTAATGCTCAGCTTGGTCGTCTTTCTTCGGATGAGAAGCGGCTAGGAGGTATGTTTGGTGTCCGGGCACAACGAACTGACAATGGCGAAAGACTACTACAGCTGTGCGCATCCCACGGT
>QNGE01000823.1:111224-128168 GCA_008508345.1 Paragonimus westermani | reverse complement strand
TCGCAGTCAATGGCGTACCTGTATCCATACCATTTCTAGTTCTTCCATTTAGTTTTCTTCAATCTTTTTTGTCCTTCGTAGTACTCTTTCCTCCTAGGATATTCCACGTCACTATTGAGGTGAGCGGCGGCCCGAGCCACAGTACCTTTCGGTCAGGCTCATGGCTGTTTTGATGACGATGATGATGATGAATTATACGTGATAATAGCCATCCTTATGGAAAGTTACTTAGTACTGCATGATACCCATCTTTTTACCGTATTATTTTGCCGATTTCACGTCAATGTCAACCAATTTACACAAGTTTAGAGCTTGCCTTGTTCATTGTACTCATTTTTGGTATGTATAATAATACTTAGACGCAAATTCACTTATTTTGTAGTTGAACATTCCGCTGGCTCACGATCACCGCTAGTGCATAATGCCATTTCACTGAAGCAGACCGTTGCGTATCAGATTCCGTTTACAACTCCTGGCCTTCCCCTGCTTTTTGGTGTTGGTGATACGGGTCAGCTGGGACTTGGACCGGATGTAACTGAACGTTGCAGACCAACTCGACTAAATGGTGCGAGTTTGGCAGCACTAGGAATAGATGAGGATGGCCTGGAAACTTTTGTTACCCAAGTATGTGCCGGTGGTATGCACACCGTATGCTTGACATCAGCTGGTCGGGTGTTCACTTTTGGGTGCAACGACGAAGGTGCTCTTGGAAGAAAACTCAGTGAGACATACACTGTCTCTGAGACTGCTGCTGTTTCTTCAAAACTCCACATGGGCGAAACAGCACAGTCGGAAGTTTACGATTCAGTTGCCGTCACAGACGAAACTCATCCAGCTTTCGTTCCTCTCCCGCTTGGCATAAAAGTCAGCATGGTAAGCCCGTTATATCCACTTGTCGGCAGATTCCACCCGATACTTCTAGATGTTACAAATCTTGCCGTTTGAACGTCGAAACATTCTTATACAGGTCTTTAAAGGACATTTTCTCACATTATCTTGTTTATTATGACTATTTCATTATCGACGAACTAGCTGGCTAGCAGCTAGACGACTGTGACCATGGTGCTGCGTGTTGTGTGGTTTTGACAATTGCTGTTTTACTGCCTTGGAAATGTTTGGGGTCGATCTTGAAACTCTGTTCGCTCTTTGGGGCTTTTTTCCCCTACGCTGTTAGCCAATCCGCGACACCATCCATTTGATTGCTGTGACGGTTGGATTCCTATACAGCTTTGGCTTGGTTCTTTTATTCTCTTTTTTTACTCGCGTACAGTATATTTAATGCGGATAGTGATGCTACACCAAGTACTAGGGAACGGCTGGTAGTTATGACAACGACAGTATGTACAAACTAGGAACACTGTGGACTAGCATCTGCAATGCATGAAAATTTTTTCTCACAGGCTACATTGGTCACATGTGTGTGTGCCACTTCTGATGGTGTCATTATAAACAGGTGTTACGGATCCTTCCGTTTACAGTCATTAAAGTAGGCTATATCGGTGTAAGCAAGCTTTAACACCAGTCGTTTCGTACTTCGATGCTGCATTGTAGTATGTTCGCCATGCTGCTCTCCTCAGTTAATTTTGGATATCGCCCCGCAGATCGGTCATTGAGATGACTTACAAAACACGTATCCAAGCTGAAGAAAGAGACTGAGATCGTTTTGGGTAAGCAAATGTTCAAGTTACTAAATCTGAAAGTACTTTGTCAGGCGGTCTTTGCACAAACGATCACATGCAAGCGCGGTGTGTGTTGAAGAATCATAAATTTTCAGCAGCCTCGATCGAATTTCGCGAGCATATTACATAACAATGTCTTGCAGAGAGTTTCGGTAGGCTGACTTGATCGAATTGATTCAAATATGCCTCATCTTCAATGGGCTTCTCTGAGTGGCAAGCTGTTTTTAATTTTTCTGTTTAGAATGATTTGGTGGGTGGATAAAGATATGTGAATTGCTTTGTTTTTTGTCCCCTCTCCCTGTGCTGTGAGCAAAGTATGTTTAAATATATCTGCAGAATGTTCTGTTTAACTATTTGACGCAGGATGATAAAGCAGAAAAAGGGCATAGTTGATGTGATATGAGGCGAGCAACTGGCGAGATTAGAGTGGTCGAAAATGTGTCGTTGTCGTAGATCAAGGCATTTGAGAAGTCGAATTGGCAAAGCGGTATAACTGGAATGGTGTTTGGGGTCGTCCCCCTCTGCACTTGGAAAATTTCGGGTCCTTCTGATTGCGCATTAGCAGCAGCCCAAGCTACTACATCTTTGGGTAAGGCTCAAGGCTGAAATGCTAGTGATTTTGAAGAATGCAGATGAGAAAGCCTTATTTTTGCTCTTTTGAACTTGTCTACTCATCTATCTGTCACTGCATCAGCGATGACCTATTGCCTCCCGGTTCGTTCAGTTGTCTGTGTTTAGCCTGTGTTAAATATCGGCAAGTCTATAACTGGTTCATCTTTCTTAAAAGAGCTTCTGTGTCAGGAAGTACAGCGTTACCAACAATGAAAATTATCGACTGCGCACAAGTTGCTCTGAAGTGATGAATATTTAATTTTTGTTGGCGGTCACCGATCAACAGCTGATACAGACATACACTAGAATGCTGCACAATTCGGGCAAAGTCGAGACATTACTCTCTAGCAGATTACTGCAGAATGTCCACTTCGTGCCACCTTAGAACGTGACGCAGCCATGATCCTGCAGTCGGACCTATTGGGTCGTCTCATCTCTTACGCGCTCAGTCGCCTGATCTAGGATCGAGAGGAGGAAAAAGATGTGATAACACTATTTATTGGATAAACGGGTCAAAATTAGGCTATATGGGCTCTAAGTGTATGGTGCGAAACGATTACCAAACATGATCGACAACGCAGAGCAACTCAGACGAGGCGGTCACAAATGGCTGTCGGGCTGTTAGAACGAATCACATTACAGCTCAGATAGCGTACAGACGTTCGTCCCCACGGTTACAATCTGGTTAGCTCAGTGAACTATTACAGATCAGTCCACTCGAAGCCGCATCAGTCAGCCCATATGACGTGATTCGTCTTGATTACTTCGTTAGGAGATGCTTCTTTTAACAGAGGCCACTTGAAACACACGTCGACGCAGCCAAACATTCTTCACCCACCCAAAATCCTCCAAACTATCGCATCAAAGCTTCGATCCTCCCTCTGACAGCCTGTTAAAATTGTGAAACATGACACTTCGTCTGATCTTATCCTTTCAAGAAGCACTGCTGTCGAACTGCGACAGAACGGGCCATAGAGATCATCATTGTCCACCAAATCCAACTTGCAGGAGCCAGTTGCCAAATCTCCAGTGAGTCCTCCTACAAGTTTATCGGCAACTTTTAAAGTCAATTCGAAAGCACGTTTTTAAGCATTGTTTTAATCGATAACCTCGAGCTCGTCTTCATTTAGACACTTCATCGAACATCACATTGATCCCTCCTGCTTGCAGTTCATTGGGAAGTTTAAATTCAAGTTCACAACTTACGTAACAGATAGTACTTCTAGTGTTCTCCGCAAATTCTTTTGTGAACTACATGCTATCGAATGCAAATCTAGAGCTCTTTGGGCTAGATTAGATAGAAGAATGCTTGCCGTTGAACCCGCCCCCCAGCGGCGTACACAAACGACTACATCTCACTCGGATAGATTACGCGACAGCAATACATCTTTGGAAGATTCCAGCCGGTCTTGATGTTGAGGCCGACCCTATAGTTAATGTCATTCTTTCGCCACAAGTGGTGTGGGTTGATAAGCCCCGCTCTGTTAGTTGAAATGTGACTGATAGCAGTCTTGCTGGCATTCCTATTACTTTGTTAGCAATATTATTCATTGGCTCTTACGTACCTTCATCAAAAATAGACGCACTAACAGGCTGGTGCCAACAGCAGACTGATGATTCGCATTTAGGAGTAGCAAAACGTTGCACGGCGTCGAAAGAAACTGTCGACCCGTTGAAAGCGATGAAAGTTGAATGTGAGTTGTCGCGAATGAAATCGATATTGTCAGCAAATCCGAATCACACGATGTTTTATATCACCTGATTGTTATTATAGCTGTGAAGTCACGGAACATTTACTTCTTCAAAGTCGGTCCCTCGTGTTTGCTATGTAAGATTTATCTTATGGATAGATCTAGTTGAATTTGCTCTCCAATAATTAGGTGGCTTGGTCAGATTCTTTATAATTTTTACCAGTGTAATACCCAGCAGATTAAAATAACTCAGTTTTGTAAACCTATAGGTGACAATGCTCGCATTTGTGCGAGCCTTTTTGAACCTCACGTGCTTGCCTACCTACTGTTGCGTTCGTTTATTTGTAACGGATTTTTCCCAAAATTTCGTGTTCCCATTGTACTACGTTTTGTTCCGTTAAATTGGGAATCACTGTTCTGAACCCATGGGCTAACGTGATCCGACGAATCTTCACGTTCAGTATTTAAGTGTTTCACGTCATGATTTTGCCCCAACCCGCAGGTAACAGCCGGAGATAGTCACACGGCCGCTCTAGACACGGACGGTCAAGTGTGGCTCTGGGGGACGTTTCGTGGTCCCAACGGTCCCATTGGGCTTACACAAGCCGGTGAGATTAGCATGCTCCCCAGGCGATTGCTCATGGATCAGTCTGTCTTGAGTGTGTCAGCGACGGTGGACGGACGACCCGTGTCAAACATTTCTATCACCAGTAGTTCACATTTAATGCCCGGTGCCCGAGTCATCAAAATCGCCTCGGGACAAGATCATTTAGCGTGTCTAACAGATGAAGGCCGTTTGTATACAATGGGCTGCGGCGAACAGGGTCAGTTGGGCCGTATCGCAGAACGCTTCGCCCGTACTGGAGGCAGGTCAGGCATGAGTAAGTCTGGTCTATTATCGAATAACTAATTAGAGGGTTGGAATGGAAACCGCATTTTACCATGTCTAACGATGAAAAATCATACTCTAATTGACTGCGACGATTTGTACTAGTTGCCATACGACCTGTTGGGCCGTATAAGGATTTCATACCCTCATATTTCCACTGCTTAAAACGAGATAGTCGGTTAAAACTAGTCTACCATTCGACATTGCCGTGACCTGTCTTATATCCAATGGTTTTCATATTCCTCCATGCTTTCAGGTGCCTTACTGCATCCTGCCGAATGTCGGGTTCGTGGCGCTGTTCGGTTTTCAGATGCATGGGCTGGGGGTTTTGCTACTTTTGCACGTTGTCAAGCCACGAAGAGCATATATGTATGTGGTCTGAATAACTATGGGCAGTTGGGTTTGAAAGGCCCCGTCAATCGAGTTGCAGTTCCTTCCGCTGCTGCGCCACTCTCAGGCACGCAGAACGGCGGGGGGCTTGAAGAGGACGATGAAGACGAGGCGACAGAAGGCATTGACGAAGAGGATATGGATGTCGATCTGCCGGTAGACGCCACACGTGTTATCATTGATCAGAATGAAGCGGACAAATCGGAGGCAGCTTTAGTCGCTCGGCAGGGACCGCTGATTCAGTTCATGCTCACCCGAGCACGTGCTTTCGATCCTGCTCGTGGATGGTGTCAGTTCGCGATCAGCATGCATCATACTGTGGCATTGGACAGCAGTGGTAAGTCCTATCGGTCCTCCACCTAACAAACGGAAGTTTAATTTAGGATGTCCAAATGCAGAGAGGGTTAATGGGTGGTACGCATTCGTTTCTTGTGCTTTGTTAATCAGTTTGCTGAAAAACTCTTCGCGGTTGCTTGCAAAAGTTTACACCTCATCTTCCTCAGTTATTTATAACCTTATGCAGTTCCCATGGGCACTGTGATTCTGGTTACCGGTGGTCTTGATTGATCCACCAAGTTGCAGATCAATACATAGATACACATGCATAGAGAAAAAAACGACAGTGGAGCTTCGGGAAGCAGAATAAAAAAGCTAACAACATGGTTTCAGACTCGTGATTGACCGCGACATATTGTCATATCAAGAAACACTTCCCCCCGGTGGTGCCCTTTTCCGATCCCCCCAAACGAGCAGACAACATCCACCAACCTTTTGTAACATTTAGTCACATCATCGCTTTGTCGTCTGTTACGACCCCCTGAGAGAGGAAGGCAAGAACGGACAGGAAGACCGCGAGCAGTATCTCGATCACGAATGAAACGCAACGATATCGCTGAAGATACGAATAATCGGAACGCAAGTACTCGGACCCAACTCTCGCAACTTAGAACCCCCCAACAGGAAAGGAAAAAGACGGCCTTCAAACGAGCTTTATTTGCTGCTCAGCCCGAAGGCAAAACAGTGGCTCAAAACGGCTGTATTTATAGGTTTTTGGTGGCCTTTGCCCTAGAACACTGAACGGGCCAATCAGAAGCAAGCGCGCGAACTCGCATCTTCCAGAATGATGGCGGGCATTCGAGTTATCAACATAGAAGCATCTATTTCCTTTGGGAAATATAGCGAGTTTTTTTTGGGAAAAATGCTTTTCCCAACATCGTCCTACAGTCTCTTCCAATCAGAGGCATCCTTACTGAGTAGTGCATCCTGCGGCAGGCGGGTTATGTGACCCCATCCAACGCTGGCTTTATTTTCATCATCAGGGTCGTCGGTCGCAAACTTGCACGTTTGTCAAATGCACGTCGAGGGACTGTCACTCTGTTCACACAGTCAACTCTTTTAATACAGTCTGACTGGCAAAGACAACGGTGGTCGAATATCGAGAGTCCAGATGCATCTTCCACATCAATGGGCTAAATCTTTGATCTTTGCATCAAAATCGAGCGCACACACGGATTGTAATCTATCTGCCTGTACGATGCCACGATTGACATGCTTTCATTATCCTCGTGGATATCTCGTTCAGCAATATTACAGGTTGACGAAATGACTGCCCAAGCAAGTGTCGCGATCGACAATTTCAAGTAGCCTGACTGCAATAATAAAAATGGAGTTAGTGCCACCCCATCTTTGTGGCACCAGTTCACATACAATACCGGTCACATACTTTTCTATCGTTTCAGTATGGTCTGCATATTATCTGCAAATAACCCGAGTAAGGCAATACCGTACCTACACTCACGTTTGTATGGTCTTTTTCTATCAGATGGGTTCAGTATTCGTTAGCTTGCTATCTAATAGAAGCTTCAGTTTGGGATCCTCGGAGCCTCTGAAAGCTGCTTCTGGGATGGTATTCATTAAGTAGTTGAAAAAAGGGAGAGAGCGGACAGCCCTACCGAAAGTCACTCTTTACGGTTGCTTGCAGAATTTCTTCACCTATGTTTTGCTGTTGTTGTTGTTGTTGTTGTTGTTGTTGTTGCGACTTATGACTTCCCAATCAACTCTGATGACCAATAAGTAATTTTTTCTCCAATTTCTTTGTGTTAGGCCCCATGTGAATACTCATTGGACATGCTCGTTTGATGATTCAGCGTTACCGATGGAAGTCCATGTTACCACCTTTTACCTGACTTTGAATTGTTAACCATTTCTACCTTTCGGTGTGGACTCAATGGCTACTATGCCGACTCATTTTTTTTCTAGGTACTGTTGTCGATTCCGTATTTCACAGTTGCAAGTTTTGTTCATGCGATACTTCGTTCACCCTTCTTCGTTTTAAGCATGTGACGAAATTTCCAACTTAGGACAAAAAGTCATGGCAGCAACATTTATTTGTCTTTTATGTTGAAAACTGTACTTTTGTTAGCTCGTAGTAATTCATTAAGACTCACATCGTGAATGTTTCGTTATTGTAAGAGCAAACTGACGTGCTGACCGAACGCGCAACCTCTTAACTCCTAGTGTGTCCGCTTTCTGTCATTTGTAATTGAGTTCGTTTTTTAAACAGAATATTCACGTTACTTAATTGTCTTCATTTCCCATGCGTTTCATCGTGCTGTTGATTTCCACACGCATCCTTATACAGGTCATGTTTTTTCATTGGGCCGTTCCGAATACGGCCGGCTTGGTTTGGGCAAAGTAATCGCCTCGTCCAGCATCTCGGTGCCACAGCCGACTCGCGTCCAGGGTTTGCTATCAGATCGCACTTGCTCTTGGGTTGGTTGCGGCGAGGCGTGTTCTTTCGCCGTGGACACAACTGGTAAGTGATATCACCGGTTCTGGTCAGCTTTTTTAATCGAATTGTGCCCACCATAGCTTCTATTCCGAGCCTGTCACTTAAATTAGGATTTCCTTTCTGATTTATGCGTACTCAGCTGTCGCGATAGCAGTGAGTAGTCAAAAATTTATTCACCCTCAATTACTCGGTATATTTTGGCTTTTAAAGACCTGTTAATTGGCTTCATTCATGATCACATTAGTGTGGCTTGAACATACAAACTACGCCATAGATACGCGTGTGTTCGTATTTTTTCTGCTGCATGTCTTTCCAGTATAGTTTCCAGATTGATGGTATCATTTTCTACGGTTGAACTGACAGCTGTACCTTACAGAGTTTTTAAGAACTTTGTAGCAGTTTATGCTGGCATATATCTTTACTCGCATTTAAATCAGTCCAATCCTTAAGGGGCAACTCAGTGATTTTGGTGTTCATTTTTCCTTGCTACTGTATCGGTTGAGACGGTCTGTTAACCTGGGTACAAATCAGATGATGAGTGTCAGTTTTCACGCAAGTGTATGGTGAACCTTATCCCGATGAATGAGTCGCTGAATGATCCGATGCACATTGTTATTGATTTTCAACTACAGTCAGCCGAAGGAGATATGTTAAAGTTATTGATTTTGGATTATCCGTTCACTCGGTTCATTGGCGATGATTTTTGGGCTCTGTGAATGCCAATGGCTCATTACAGGGACCAGCATATTTACTAGACGGGCAAACGCTGTACAGTTTAATTACCGGGCTGTTTCGCTCCATCTACATGTTTTATGGCTGTGAGCACTGTTTACCGCGTCCCATAATATTGACTAGTCTTTTTATAACGGGACCTAGGCATGAAAGATCAAATCTGCAACTTGAAATCGGTAAACAGCTAGCATTGCTTCATCTAAATCTTTCTGGCTCCCCTTGAACCTGTGTCAACAACGTCCATGTTGGAAATTCGAAATGTTAACTGCCATTTCCCGACTTTTGACCGGAACTTCAACTGCGTCGAATGATCCTGACTCGAGCAGTCGGATTCCAAACATTCATCCACAAACTGAAACCTTGACACGACTAACCCCAGCTATTCCTGGTACTTTGCTTGTGAATCGCACTCTTAAGTTCGAGGTGTATGTGGTTTGGATGACTAGTGCGATTTGTTTGCATCACTAGTGAGTGGTGGTCAAGTGGCTGGGCTGTTACAGACTGTTTGACGTGCTTTTTATTCCCACATTTAGAATAAGCAGCCTCAATCCTGAGAGTTGATGATCAAGGTTTTCTACACCAAAAATGAATCAGACGCCGTGCAATTCGAGAACATTTCGACAGGAAGCGTGGAAATTTCACTCGATCTTGCTTGTTTGTTTGCTGAACACCACTTATTATTCCACGTGGCACCAGTTGTATGTCTGTAGTCTATTCTTTCAGTTAGAGCTAACATTTATGACCTGACATTTGAAATGTTTTCACAGGATCATTACATTCAGTTATTTCATGTAAGACCCGTTTCTCATACGACGTTGTCTATTCTGTTTTGTTAGACGTTCCCATTCAACTTGTTTGTTGCTCCTTCTAAATACTTATGTGTAGGTATTGCTTACTCTTGGGGTATTGGAAGTAACCGGCAACTCGGCCACAGCAATGAAGATGATAGTGACGAAGACTGTTGTGAACCCGGAATCATTTTAGGCAAGCAGCTACAAGGACGGTGAGTTTGATTGGGGCTGTCGAGCAAGTTCAGCAGGTTTTTTTTTATTCATCATTGTCCACATAATCATAATAGATAGCAACAAAGTAGTTCTCACTGATGCTTAACTTCCATACAACCATGAAGATAAAAAGCGAAAGCGAGTGGGTCTAATCATCAAAACCAACTACGCCTATTATCGGACACTAATCATTAAGATGCCTGCACCATGTATACAAACAGTCGAGCTTTAGTCGAAAGTAAACATCATCATTCTGACAACTTCCCCACAGCTTCCACTGCCTGCGTCACTGAGTGTAATTATATCACACAACTGGGCCAAACAACGATGATATTCACGTCACTGAGTCTGATTAACCGACATCTCACCTACACACCGACTTTGCGAGTCACGAGTTCCCCAACTCGGGAGGCGAACGTGACTTACGCCCGAACTCGAAGTCCACACTAGGTTATCATCTGCCCACCTTGCGCCAGTCGGCTGCACCGTCTGCAAAGACAATCAGCTGACGTACTTAGTACGTGGTCTAACCGTCTGAGTCCGTGCATACTTGAACAGAGAAACGCTGTTGGCACTTGTTACCAACTTCTTGTCCTTTTCTATGGCTCTTGCCATAATCCTTTAATCTTTTAGGTAATCACGGGTAGCGGGACAACGTTAAAATAACTGGATACACACGACTTGTGATGAAGTTGTAGATATTATTCTATTTCTTAGTCGTTTGATTGTGTTTTGTTCCAGCGCCTGTCGCATTGTTTCATAAGCGTTGTTCAATATCATCACTTTACGTTCATTAACTCTGTAATGGCGATTGAGCTCAGTATGCTCAATCGATTGCCTATACTGGCAGTGTTTGGTTTAGAAGCTCTAATACTATGCGACTTATGAGATAAACAGGATTAACCCACCTAAAACTCATACTTTTGATTTGAAGACTTATCATGTCCCTATTGGTTGTCTCAACCTTTTGAACTTTTTTTACAGATATGTTTCAATGGTGGACGCCGGTGGTCAGCACACAGTTCTGCTCGCACACTCTTCAAAACCCTTCGTTTTGGAACCGTCGAACGAGGTCTCCGCACTTGGAAATGTCGCTGTTGGTGGTGATGATGGTGGCAGTACGATTGTGACCACTAACCCCTTGGGTCCATCGGATCAAATTAACACTGTCAGCCCTAGTGCACGCTCGTTTGTGGGGTCGTGTGTACCCACAGAAACCGCTTCCGGAGTTCCATTTAAACTAGCAGAACAAGTTGATATCTGCACTGAACCGCTTCTTATCCCACCTGTCGGGTCATTGGCACGACGGAATCGTCGCCTTAGTCCGTGCTCTGTTACCCTGTTGGTACCGGGTGCAGGCAGTACGGCGGGTAGCACGGCTGGGGCTACCATAAACAGTAGTGTACATAGCTCAGCTGTATCCGATACGAGTTCAGTGGGGTCTTGTGCGTCTAACACCAGTACGAGTAGCCAGTTGAACAGCGCCAAAAGCACTGATGGCGGTGGCAGTAGTCGATGTAGCTCATTTGATACCTACAGTGTACAAAGTAGTCTCCCGATGGGCCCACCGGCTGAAGATTGTTCTATTCCATCTGCCAGCAATGGGTCTTTGATGCTGGATCCATTAAGCGCATCCTTACTGGCAAATGCTCGAAGCGTCTCACAAACAGGCCGCGCAGTCGGTGCGACGAGCGTACGGGCCTGGAGCTCCTCTCAAATACGATCGGCTGGTATGAGCATATGCAGCACGAGCAGCGAACCCGGTTTACCTAACGATACTATTTCATTGGGGTCCATGACCGCATCCCCGGCGGATCTGATCAGCGGTGAACAATCTAACAACTGAACCGCCCCGCCGAACCTCTTGTTCTCACACGTTGCATTCATTGCATCCCATTTTGCCTGATGCAGTTGTTTTCTCTTCGTCAATATCCGTTAGGTTTTTCTATCCGTCATCTGTTGATCTATGATATTGTGGAAATGTGACTACCTCCTGTTCAGCATTCTGTTACTCTTATTCGCAATAACCACTAATTACGTGTAGTTAATGCATACTGGACAAGTCATGTGTTACTACATGTACACATTCATGGTTTTTCCCCAACCAGTACCTTCGTGAACCCGAAACGTTGTTGAAAAATGCAGCTGTTTTCAGAGTCAGACGGATTATTTTGTACACTGTAAGTATTATTAACCTGTGGATCCATTTTTACTTACCAAAAAGAATCGTTTCACTCTCCAGCTGATTTCTCATTCACACATTTCACCAATGCTGGCAATACGGGAACTCGGGTGTATACGAATCATCCGATAGTGTAGTTTGATGCATCGTTTCCTGTTGATTCAGCCCATTAATGCGGATAGAGCACATGTTGTAAGATGTATAATTTTAATCAAAAACACGTAAAACATTCGAAACTTAGTAACAGAACAAGTATCGATGGGTCATTTTGATGTCTGATCAGGCCTCAACGTTTGTCACAAGCGTAACGTGTAATGAGGGAAAATTGAAGCTGTGTCGGAAGGCGTGTACGTAAACAAGTTGCTGGTTGTATAGTGGTACTATGGAATGTGTATTTTGTTGGCTTGATCAGATTATTTGCTGTGATTTTTTTTCAATGTATCGGTACGCTATTGGTTTGTCAGAAGATGTCGATCACGGAGAGCTCATCTCGTTCTTCTGCACACGTTTGCGGTTTTTTAAGGCGAATATTATTGATTGATTGTCTGAAAACGTTTGACATCTATGTTCAGTTTTTTGAAATCTTGTTTATAACCACATTTGCATATTTCAACTTTTCTGGACCTAATGATCGCAAGCTGTCTCACGGTTATCTGGATTCAGTTGTTTTAGTGAGTACAGATTTGGTCGTTTTCAGCTATTTTGTGAAGACGTTGCGCAGCACCTTAGTTTGTTTGTTTCTCGCGCGTTTACTGGAACACCCGGCTGATTCACTTTTGAGATGAGACGACGATTGTTATGTACATTTTCTTCAGAACCGTATGAACTTTTTTTGCTGTCTTTTTGACATCTTTAGGACACTTAGGATCGTTCCGTTCACCAGACCATTTGAGTTGGCGTTACTGGGTTCATAGACTACGTGTAATTCAGTGATACACTCGGATCGTCCCGGACAGAACCATCACATTTAGTACACACCTCGTGGAGACTATGGGACGAATCAGAGGGATTCTGGTTAACACATCACACGATGCAAGTTGAAAGAGGTGTATAAGTGAGGTTTGCTCAAAATGGATAAGAAATAATCGGGGAATAGTGAAGTCAATTCGGCAACACAACCCATAGCGAATGGTTTTACAAAACGAATTGAAGTGATAGATATTCCAAGTGAGGGATTAGAGATATTGAACTTGTAACGACTCATCGTTAACATGCTGTGGCTAAAAAAGCTCTCTGGCAAGTGTTTGTCAGGTTTAGAAGTCACCCTGACGGTGGATCCAACGGATAGGGTAATGTCATGAGTAGAAATGCCAACTGGTCTTTCACCTCCACGAAGAACAAGGAACTATAGCTATGCAGTTTGTCTATTTTGACCTCATTTGATTACCTTCAGGTTACCGTACCATTCCTGTCAGTACACCCTATAAAATTAAACCTTGACCACCACTATCACTACTATCATGCGCATATTTATGTGCACACGGGGCATTCTGCGAGATCTTTCACGTATAACCTAACAGGAGAATGAAACGCACCCTGAAAAACCCTTCGGTTATTTGGTGTATTGAATGATTTGCGACCATGCAGTACCGAAAGTGATCTTTGATATAATCGAGATTCAGAGGTCTTACCATCGTACTGCAATCGGACGTCCCCGGTGTACAACCGTAATCAAGAAAGTATAATAAAATTTCATCGTATCTGTTTGGCATTGCGGAAATTGAATGAACTAAACCTACAAATGCTTCAGGTGTCAACCAGAGGAGTTGGTACTCGGATGAAAATGACCCGGTTATTTGATGATCGGAAAATACTTGTGGTAACTTTCTGTCAATTTGCGGACAACAGAAGAGCAGGCAGTCGGTCTGTAGTTATTATGCTTTGTCTTCGGAACTGGGGTAGTACCCCCAAACTATCCAATGGTGTATCGTTTTGCCCTGCCCTACGCTCCTTTCAAAAATATCCGCCGATGGCATATCCAAGTGCGCGGAGTCTTCCTCTAACGAGAGTTGTAGAACGACTCTCACTAGTATTGATATGTTCGCCGAGCTTGGCATTTAGGTTGCAAACGTTTCATCACAAAAACCATCAACCCGAGCTACGAACAACACCATCAGTGTTCCCAACGACGCTCACTGTCAGTCGCACGGTTGTAGTTTGGAAGCTCAGTCATTTCGCATGTTGTTGCTTTCTACGTGTGGACACCATGACAGTATTCGGTCCAGATGACCTAATAACAGCTTGTGGTGACAAACTCTAGGCTGTAAAGTTGAGAGCTTAAACCTGCAACTTCGATTTGTTATCTCTAATTTGTTGGCCTGCAAAAGACATCGCTATTGGCAACAACTAGCCGGCGGCTTTACTGTTATAACCGTGCTACAAAACTGGCACGCAAAGCAAATGAATGAATTCCCATTGGTATGGAAATAAGTGGGTGACCAATGCGTTCAAATAGTTGTAATTGAAGTTATTTAATTTTGATAGCAACGTTATAGCAGTGAAACAGCTCAGTACTATGTTTAGGTAAGGTAGTCCACGTGCGACTTTTATGTAAATTGCTCTTACTGCAGTTGCAAGGAAACAAGAAACTGGGAGCATTCACCACTTGGAATTGTTTAACAGCTGGGGGCAGTGTTGGCTTTATTCAGGGCTCGGTTGGTATTTCCTAGCCACTTGTTTATCTTTAACAAGTGACTGCTTGCGATATTCTACGCTCACGAAATCTGTTTGCTCTGCCTCAAACGTGTCCGCTAAATATGTGCTGTTGGTATTCATCTACGGAGCATCAACGTGCGGCAAATGAGAACAGGTGGCGTGTTTTGGAGAACAGACAGCCGTCTTTTACGTAGAGTGCTTTCATAATATCGGGCATTACCTGCGTCTTCCATGTTGTATCTCGTTTGCGTCATCTGGTTGGTGGGTAATATGGCACGACAGGCGGGACGTGATTTGACCTAAGGTCACAATATAACAAGTTTATGCCCGTTCCACTCGGCCGTCTGACTGGTCAGAACTTTGAAGGTAACGACTGGAAGTGCCGGGAAGGTTATTGTTCGTGTTGCATCCTTCAATTGTTCCCATCGTATGTTGTTTCGAAGTAATAACTAGCGAAAGCGAAATTCGAGCACCTTGTAGAACTTGTTTGTCTCATTCTCCGTATCTTCTCACTCTTATTTTATACTATTGAATTGACCTTCAGGATATTTTCAGACTTATATGCAATATATCTGTATACTTCCCGTCACCCTTTCAATTAAGGTCCACACGGGAGTTTCGGTTATCCCGTCATATGATGGACACTACAGTTCATAACCTACTAGTGCAAGTACGGATATCGTGGAGCGTGACTAACATTTGCTAAGCTGGCACCATCGGTAGCGATTTGAAAAGGTCAACCGTTCTATTAAGTGGTAGATGCGCCCCGCCTCCTTGCCTTCCGCTTTGTTACTTGATAACGGTTCGTCTCCGTCGCTCACTGCTTGTGTGTGACAATGTTCCAATCACTATTCGAACGGCAAGTATGTCGAACAACGCATCTCTATAGCTACTTTCCGGACATATCCATACGTAAAGTCGACTACGTTTACTCGGGCACGAATATCATTCTACCGTTTGGCTTGTTGAGCCTTAACGGGGGGATCCGGGGTCGGCTGGGAAAAGGAACGCTGTGGCCGAATTATGGCGCGACAGGCGTAGAAGTTTGCTTCCGTTGACAATGCATATGTTTGGCACCCACAGCACCTGCGGATCGAGATGCTGTCGACTGTGACCGCCAGTGCTTATGAGAAGAATCTATTGCCTTAAATGTTATATGTTTTACCTATCCTCTCTGAGTTTTGTGACGTGCTTCTCGCTGTAGCCTGCTGTGTATTGTATAGAGTGAGTTTGGCTGTTGAGAAACTGACTGTACCGTTGGTAAAGCATAAGTATCACACGAGCTTAGAAATCTGCCTTAGTAGTTCTCACTCTGAAGATCCTGATTGCTGCTGGACCCAGATCACACAGGCCATTCGTGACGCAGGCACATTAGCATGTGGCACGGGGGTACATGGAATGAACAAACAATGGATCTCGGAGAAATCCCTGGAGTTATACGAAGCCAGACGGAACATCCCTCCTGGCAGTTCATATAACAAGTCTAGAAGCGATGTCTGTAGGAAACTGAAACGTAGCCTAAAGGCTGATCGCGAGGCTTGGTTATTGGAAAAAGTTAAGGAAATGGAGACGGCTTTTGCTTCAGGAAACACTGGCAAACTGTTTAAGCTTATCCGTGCCACTGGTCCCAGGCGACCATTTGTCAGTGTAGCTATCAGCGAGACAGATGGTACATTCATCTGTAATTAATGCAGAAGGTTACAGCGATGGGTGGTACATTTTGAGGATCAATTTAACAGGCCTCCTGTTTCTATTGCGTTGCCGCCACAAACTTGTAATGTAGTGCCCTGGTCGGTAGATTTGAAGTCACCCACTGAGAATGAGGTCCGCAATTGCATTGCGGCTCTCAAGCGTAATAAGGTTACTGGCCCAGATGACCTCGTGCCGGCACTTTTCGAAGAAAGGGTAGAGGCGTTAGTAGAGGCTTTGACTCATTTGTTTCATCTTGCGTGGACGACGGAAACTATCCCCCGAGTTGGGGTCATTCGATAATAGTTCCTATATTCAAGAAAGGTATAAGAGGCTCTTGTGAAAACCACAGAGGAATTAGTTTGACCCCGCTCATTTCTAGGGTTCTAGCATCCATTATACTTCGTCGACTCACTGCAGCTCGAGAGGTAAACATTAGGGAAGAACAGGCAGGATTTCGTCCCGGGCGGGGATGTGTAGGTCACATTTTTACTCTTCGTCAAATTCTGGAGCAGCGTCATGTATACCGCCGGCCAACAGTTGTTGTATTTCTCGACTATAAAGGTGCGTTCGATTCAGTGGATCGATCTACACTTTTAGAGTCGCTCAAACGCAGAGGTGTGCCGACTA
>QNGE01000823.1:82477-106259 GCA_008508345.1 Paragonimus westermani | reverse complement strand
TGATGCAGGTACTGTGTCATTCGGCACGGGAATCCGTGGCTCGAACAAACAGTGAATCTCGGAGAAATCTCTGGAGCTGTTAGAAGCCAGACGGGCCATTCCTCCTGGCAGCTCACATAGCAAGTTTAGGAGGGATATCCTTAGGAAGCTGAAAGTTAGGTAACTGAAGACCGGTTCAGGTTCAGAAACATTGGTCCACTCTTCAAACTTATCCGTGCTACTGGTCCCAGGCGACCGTCTGTGAGTGAAGTAATCAGCGAGGCAGATGGCACACTCATCTGTAATAATTCCAGAAGGTTTGGGCGATAAGCGGAACAGTTTGAGGGTCAATTTGGCTGGCCTCCTGCTTTTGCTGTGTTTTCGCCACAAACTTGTGGTGTCGCACCTTGGTCGATAGATTTAGCAACACCCACTGAGACCGAGGTCCACAGTCGTATTTCGGTTCTCAAACGTAATAGGGCTGTTGTCTCAGGTGGTCTGGTGCAGACACTTTTTAAGGGAGGTTTGGAGGCTTTAGTGGAGGCCTTGACTCAGTTGTTTCAACTTGTGTGGACGACGGAGACCATCCCTCCGTGCTGCGTTAACTCAATAGTCATTTACGTAGTCAGGAATTCATTGCGACTCTTTCGCGAAATTCGTAGGAGAATTAGTTCGACCCACGTATTGTTTAGAGTTCTAGCATCCCTCATACTTGGGCGATTCATTGCAGCCCCTGTGGATAGATATTCAGGAACAACAGATAGGGTTTTCCCCTAAGCCGTGATTTATTGATCACATTTCGCTAAACTCCTGGGCCGTGTAAGTTCCCCATCATGGATACGTGGAAGTCTTTTTTCTCCTCTTCATTTGCTTCCGAAGAATTTTCTTTTTTCCTTTTAATTGTGTGGCACTTAAGCATCAGTGAGAATTACTGTTGTGTTGCTGTCTATAATAGTGATGACTGTCAACGCCAGGTTTTTGACAAACTCCATCAATTGGAAATATTTCGGCCTTCTCTGGTTTAGTCGCAAAACCATGTCCATTCGATTGTAAGCCGAAGTGAAGACACGGCCGACAGTTCTCTAGTGTGTTTTAATAAATCCCGGCTAAGTCACTTTGATCCATTTGCTGATAACAGTCATATGGTACTATAGCTTGACAGCTGCTGTTAGTATCGATGGTGTGGCGTAACTCTGAATTTAGGGTGATCAGAAATAATGAATATGGATATAACAAGTCTAAGCGGAAGAGCTGGATATGTTGTGGACGCAGTCGTCATTTACTGCTGCATACTACCATCTTTAATGTCGTTTCTAACCAGCAGTTCGAGTGATCACGGGTATCCTAGCCAGGCGAGTGACACCTATCTAGTTTGCTAATCGGAATTTTCCAGTGTCTTCATATTTCGTGACCACGTTGTTGGTTGACTACCACACGGTATTATCCGACGATTCTCGGCCTTAGTATGTAATACCCGGATAAAGTGAATGCTTAACTGGTATGTAGATTAAACGACTCGACCGTTGTAATCTGCGCACCCAGGTCAACTGATAATTGGTCACATATTCCGGGCGTTTGGAACTACGCACAGATGAACAGCTGCTTTGTTTAAACTAATAATTCACTGAATGCGGCCTAGTTGACGAAGATAACGGTGATCAGTAGAGAATCTGAAAGCTGGCGTGTATGCAGTTGAGTTCATGGCTAGGGTAGAGTTGTTAGTCTTGTATGTCATCGTCACCATCCACAATCGTGGTGCATTGCTGCATATCTGGTAGTGGTCACGATTAATCAGAAACAGTCACTGGCGTTGTATACAACCGTGTTGAAGAGCTGTCCGCAATGCCTACAGAACGTGGTCGAAATTACACTTGAACCACACGACCAGTTTGCGGACTTTTGGCTCAGCTTTGCACAGGTTGCATCGTAATATGAACCCTAAGTATTTATTTGGAGTACTAAGAGAGGTTACACTAGTGGAGCGCGTAGAACTACCTTCGACCGCTGTCATAGCGAAGGCCGAGATACCAGATTATAACTTGTTTTAGCGGTCATATCATTATAACGAACGAAATACAAACTATATTGATTACATCATACTCCGCGATTATCTTCAACAATGTTACCTGATGCACACACTGCTGTTTCTCCCCCTCACTTATTTTATGGTGCAGGGCGTTGAAATCATTGATGAAACAGTACCAAACTCAGATTAGGTATGTGTAGTTACATGCGTTCAGCGAAGAGCTCTGACAATAGTTTAGTGTAACGCATATGACCAATTTCACTTTTTGAAATGCTTCATGATACTGACCTTCAAATCGACACTTCATGTGCGGATTCATCTGTGCTACTTACTGTATGGAAGCTCGCATGTGTAACGTCGTCTGCCGTATATCTTCACAATTGATCCACTCAATCACATTGGTAATATGTACATACATTCTTACATATCACACTACCAACCAGTCCAGCGGCTATTTGGGGCCACATGACCCTGAATTTTGTCAGCTGTGAGGTCATTGTACAGATGTCTCTTTTGAAAGCTCTCTTCACTCTTTGACACGACATTTAATCGATGGGGTTTAGTATCATCACAGTGCCGTTTACGCAACCGAACGTGGCCGAACAACACTCATCCAGTGCTTGTTCCAGCTAATCACCACAATCACCGCTGCCTCATGTTTACCTTCGTACCTTATCTGGTGTCATTTCCAAGCATTTCTGATTCTCGTTCGGGCACATCAAGCCAAACACAACTAGCGGACGTTGTGTTCATACCGACCCCGAGCATCTGTCACTCAAGTACCTTTCTTTGCTTTCTTATATGTTTAGTTGCGATAATACAATGCGGTGCAGTGCATTTTTTAATGCTGGGGTTCTTTGTGGTTCAGACATTCGTCGATCTGACATTTTATTCATTACTATGATCTTTTCGTTGTAACATCACTTGTCATGGTGGTGCCCTGCTGTGTATTCTCTAGCAAGCCTCCGTATTAGGTGATTGTAGATATGTTGTTATATTTTGTGTTCACCTAATCCCGCTTGAGAAGTTCACTAAGTTATCTCATTAACAGTTTTAGAGGTAGCTCCTGTCGAATAGTTCGTTGGTATTAGTATGTATGGGTGTCTGTACAAAATACCCTTCGGAACAACGTTTTCAGGATGGGGGGAACGTTCAACATGCTAATGAATCTTGTCATATTCCTGACTCATTTTGTCATCCATTGTATCTCGAAGCCAACTCTCAACTTCTTATCATATTCTTGGATTTGATTTTCGCAGAAAAAAGCCAAGAATTTGTTTCACGGGCTTAAGCCGTTGTAGTATTTGACAGAAATATTGTACCAATGGAGAGGGGATAATGAATTCTTGGTGCGCTTCACAAAAACGTAAAGATTCACTGTTTACATCCATGTAGCAAGCCAATGGAGAGATGATCCAAGAAGTCTCCTGCAGACTATGATATCCTTACAAAGTGTGTTTTTAACAGAAACAACGTCCGGTACGCAAACGCGCTTTGGGACAGGGAAAAAGTAAACGCTGAAGCACTGCTGAATATTTCTGCCTTAGTGAACATAGGATGTAACGATGCTCTGTTTTTGGTAACAATTTAAAGTTGGATAAATGCTGTTAGAACCTGACACTAACTTAAAATAACATCTTACAAAATATAATTCAAAGGTTGTATTTAACGTTGAGAATCGTTGTGCGTACACCATCCCACTTCCTGGGAGTTCACTGCTTGTTTGTTCGTTGTCAACCCATCTGTTTCTAACGGGAGGTGCCAAAATCTTTGCTGGACAGAATGATTTCTCAAACCGACTTTGTGGAGCGATCGTGATGGGAATGACGAAGCTCGAATACCGGGACAGATTTAGTCCAAGTCTTGAAATTGGATGCGGTTGAGTATGTTGAGGCTAAGAGAAATGGAATTGGGCTGTTCTTCTCATTGTGGTGAGTACCCTGTCCGAAGCGTGTTTTGCAAATTAGCACAGAACATTTACGAACTACAACGGGACTTGGGGTTACACAAAAAATGGATATTGCTTGAGGAAACCGTAGTCACTCAAATGTTGGTTCGGCCTGCGCTTTGGTTTACTAATAAGTAGATTGGCGGGTTTTTTAATTTCAGAGGAAACCCAGTTGTGAAAAATCTAGACGAATCCCGGGTTCGAACTAGCAACAGAAACAGCATGCTCAAACGCAACAAGCACTGTGCCAGCTGAGATGTAAAATTACGTGGGGAGCTCGGACCTGTTAGATTTGTACTCAACCGTTTGTTTCACTGTTTCATGTGGAATTCACCAAGTGATCAAGTGGATCATTTGTCCAGGCTGAATTTTTCAAGCGATTCATGCTGTAATCCATCCACTTCATTATGGAACTTTGAGACTATATTACTAAGGAGCAGTTTAACAGCTCCGTTAATTTAGGGGAGCCCCAACTGTGAATCTTCTGCACTTCGAGTTGATTTGAATGCGAATTTCGGTTTTGTTTCTCAGTTTCAAAAAGCTCGCTCCGAACCATAAATCACATTCGGATCTTAGCTTTCATCTTCTGTTTATACAATCTCTGTTATCAGCTGAAGGAAAATACGGATTGGCGTGCTCGTTGTGGCCCTGTGACAACAACACGCATCTCTCAATCACAACACCTCTGGTTTTGATATCGTTTATCACCACTTCGCTCGATACCTGTGCTTGGGCGGCTTGTTGGTATTTAGCTCATATGCTATCCTCGGTCACATTACAGATAACAGCGTACAACATTATGAATGAAAAACTAACTAGCCTTACCCAACCCAATGTTATGAAGGCATGGGCTATGACGTTGTCTTGATGCTTTGTGTAATAGACACTCTTAACACCTATCATCTTAAAAATAATGATACTTCGGTGGTGGATACTAAAACTTAGCTTTGGGAAGCAAGTGGATCAATTTTGGTTCGGAGATAGAAAAGGAGAGTGCACAGGACTCAATTTACAAAACTCCTTGTGTGTAACTTAAAACTTTCAGCCACATGGTTTGTATACATTAGGTAAACACATGGCCAGGCAGGTGAGAGGAAGATAACATCCATAAACTCATTGTGATTTCCATTGGTCAACTAGATTAGTTGTCCCAACTTTGCGGATAACTTGTTCATACAATAGCATTAGTCGGGTCACCGAAATTATTTGGTTGCAGTCTCAGTTTCGAAGCAGAGCCCAGTTGAATCGCATGGTGCACAACAGGACAGTTTTTAAATGGCCAATGGCTACTTTCATTCCTCCCTTATAGATCACCGATCGACCACTCCGTATTTTACGTCGGTTGGCTGGGCTTTAACAAACAATGTAGCCAGTGACTGACGATTAAATGGCATTTTCAGAATATTGCCTAGCTATAAAAGTGTATGCCTCCCTAACGGTTGAACTTGTTTACTCCTCTTTGTCAAGTTCCAGCTCACTAACCTCATCGTCGATCTTTATTTAGTGTCACTGTGCGTGTGTAACAGAACACGATGGATATGGTTCTCATCACTTTGGATTAACGTTACAATGGCCAAGCAAAGTCAGGTTTCGATTGAGCTCATCACTTCCATGTTTTCTACATAATCACGGAAAGCATCTGCAACTTGATTGATTTCCATTACACGCTTTCGATTTCTTTCGTATCCTTCTTTTTCACTGATATATTTCACTTCTTTTTCATACCATTCATGAGCTTGTTTGATAATCGTATCAGCCAAGTTGTCTATTTGCAATAAATGTGCGTCGTTGCTGGCTTGTAGCGCGTTTGTTAACGATTCTTTATCGCCAAAAATCTGAACAAAAACGAGAGAACAAAATAGGATCGGTTATATTACAGTACTACCGCTAAATCGTATGTGTGCTCTTGTCGAAATATGGGTTGCTCTATGCTAAGCATGCTTTGTTCAAACGTCAGTTTAACTTGTAATTTTCTTGAGAAACATGACGTGTGAATAAAAATTGTGAAAGTTACTTTCTGAAATCAAGTTGTCAGTTGGTCTATGCAGTGAATGATAATACCGGAAACAAGAATTATGATACAGCTTGAAATGTTAATACTGTTTGATAATGCTGTGCGTTTTTTGATGTCCACTCACAAACTAACGCTCGAAAGTTTGGCTCTTGCCTTGTTTGAGCTCCTCGGATAAAAATGACCAGATCGAGAATCGTATCGACTCGAAAAACTGCAGAACGTATGAGCGTGACCTGTCTTGAGATGACTGAGACATTTTTTACGACTGTAATTTGAGAAAACTTAGTGAAGTGGGATAGGGAAGAAGCAAGGAAGCAGCCGTTCTACAAATATCATCTTACTTCCATCACCAGTTTGGATGATCATCTCTGAGATGGAGACACCTTGATGTTGATTTGTTTAGTTTAAACAAGCTTTTTATTCATCAACTAGGGCTGTTTTTTTCCATCTTTTGTGGTTACATGACAGTTAAGTATCACTATATTAATATCAGTGGTATTGGACTGAATACCTTCTGATGTGGTTGGGTGGACAAGGTTCACTTCTCGAACAGTTTATGCCAATTACTGTCATGTGAAGATAGAGCTGTGTTGTGTTTTAAATCAGGGGTTCATCATATGACATTAAACAGATTCAGGTGCACAACCAGTAAACCTTTGCACGGGATCAGAGTATAGGGCTAAAACGTCCTCAGTGAATTTAAACGATCCAATACTGTGTTGTGGTTTTTCAACTCAGAACGATAACGATACATTTCGCTGCATGAATTGAAGTACGGTCAGAATTTGTGATGCTTGAATGTGTGGACAACATTGTGCAAAATTAAGGAGATGATTGTTTCTCAAACAAATCATTGCTTGACACGAAAGGTAGATTCATTACGAAAACAAAACGAACTCCACAGTGGTTGTAATATGACGATGCTCAAAAGCATACATGGAAACTGCTATTTCACTTAAACAGGCTACGGCGGCCGAAAAACAGATTAATCCACTATTCGTTTGCAACCGGTGGATCAGCTACAGCAGTATAATGTTTTCAAGAAATTGAAACCGTGCCTAGAAAATTGTTAACAAACTAACAGACACTGTTTAACACGTATGAACCAATTATATCGCATAATTGTATTCTTCGTACGAGTTGCAGATTGCCTTGAGAAATTGAATGAAGCAAACTGTGAAATAATATCACATTAACCTTTCCGAAAGTCTTTCGTTTATTCCATCAAATGAACCTGTTTTATTCGAAGTAATGCGTTCCAAAAGCTGGTGGTTTTGGTTGGATTCTAAAAATTTCTATGTGACATGGAATTTTTGCTAAACGTGAAATATATTCGTTGGTTATTCAAGGTGCATAAGATGTCTACAGGTTACTTACCGAAAACAGAACTACACTGATTACGTGTAGGTCCAACCCAGTGAATCTCAATCCGTCAGACATTTTGTAAGTCGCTTAGTGTGAGTAAAAACAATGCTTGTTTTGTCCATTGTCAGACACAAATCGAATACAGGTGATCAGAATAATCCCGAGTAGAAACTTGGGCATACACTCCACCAGGTCAATTTGCTCATCCTGCGTTTTGTTGTGATAGCCATCTCAAGCTAACGTTGTGTACAGGAACATTTATATATCAGCCTTGAAATCCTGTGGATTCAGTACAGTGCGCTCCGCCTGTTTGACGTCTCTTGCTGATTGTTTGGTTCTTTGCTCTACCTCATCAGTTACATTTTTCCGGTCATGGATTTTCGATGCTGAATCGGCAATTGCCAATGTGTGGCTTCTTGCAGTTATGTTCAGTTTTATGAAAGAGACCATCTGCTTGATCATTACACAAAAATGTGTTTAATGTTTTTACGGTGACAATAGTTAGCGTCCGGTGAACTCAACTCCTTCGTCCTCGCAACTGTATACCATCAGGTTTTTGGGCACTTCACGTGAATGAATTGTGTTGAGAGTGATGTGTTGGCCTATGTCTCCGTCAAAACCCCACATAATCCAATTGTGGCCCATAAAAGTAGTGTGGAACGAAAAAATGGCATTGATTCGAGGGTTATCCTGAAATTAATTATCGTACATTTGATGAAGGCCGATGATTTTTCACCGTGACTGAATGTTGCAGATAATTCACAGCCGGTGGTTTACGCACGATATATGACAACTAAGATGAAGAAGTCTCGGTCTACAATCCAATTTCAACCACCACAGTAACCTTCAGAATTTGTAGGCGAAGGCACCTACGGTTGGATATCCGTTGCTTTTTGTATACTGATGTCGGAAGCGATGCAAAGTTTGGTCATGGGTGAACGAATTTATAACTTAAATCATGATTACTCACTAATTAATTGACAGAGAAAATAGGTCAATAGATCAATAAATGTTTGCATATGATACTTCTGTAGTGCCTATTATTATCATCAGTGGCTTGGTGATCAACATGGTTTCCTCATGAAAACGCAAACGGAGTTCAACTTCCTGCTGTAGAAAGGATAGGGATTACTGACGAGCTCCAACAAAAAGGGAACTCGAGTCTACTGTTTCTTCGTGGAGGAGTCTGGCCAAAATGTCCGTGAGTACGCAAAAATTGTAACTCGTTGTGAGTGGTGCTCAATTCATGAAATCGAATGGATTATTCAATCAGAAATGGTGTTGGATTCTTCATTCTTCTATCTATAAGACTACGACAGTATACGTTAACCCAGGACTTCTCTAACAACGGAGCACCATCTTTCTGAAACTAAAGGAATTCGTACAATTGACAAATGTAAGGGTCGTACTAATTTACGGTTCCGCTTAGGGGAGAAGGCGTGAACCATCCTTAGATATTTGACCACAGATGTGTGCGTTCGATCATTTTATCGGGTGGCACCAACGAGTGAACATTGGAGAGGTTAGGAACCAGGTGTTTGGTAGCGATTGTCAGGCGAGTTCCTTTGTAAAATCCTCACACTTGCACAGGCTTAGATGGTTAATCCATGTACTAATGATGCTACTCGGTCACTTGCCAAACCAAGCACTCTTCACTGATGCTGCGGCCAACTGGCGTAAGGTGCGAGTTGGGCAGATGATGTCCCAGTGTGGAGAAATGAACCCGTTCACTAGGGGACTGGCCACTGCAGATCGGGTTTGTCTGTCGGGCTGGGGACCTTGTGACTCACAGAGTCGGTGGCTGGAGACCTTGAGTGAGATGATAGCTAATCGGTTTGAGTGAAGTGAATGTTGTTTGTTCGGGTTGTCTGTATGTTGATTGCATTTGATGACGTGGGGCAGTGGACACTGTGAGGAAGCTGTTATGATGATGAGGCTTACTTTCCCATGTAGCTTGTTTATTTGTTTGCAAGGTTTTGTTGTGTTGACCTTGAATGTTTCAGCATGGGTATGGTCTTTTTTAACGAGTCAAGTCCTTTGTCTTCTCTTCATTTGCATGCAAAGAATTTTCTTTTTTTTTCCGTATAACTGTGTGGCATTCACGCATCAGTGAGAATCACTGATGCACTGATATCGTTGATGATGGGGTTCACCAAGCTCAGCTGATCTGGAGAGAGACATGTCTTGAGTTACTCACTTGATCTAGTAGTGAAATTTATTGGTAGTTGGCAGAAACCTTTGAAGAAATCGACCAGCCGTGCTGGAAAAAAAATTAGTATTTTCCCTGTTTTGGCCTTATCAATAAATCTCTCACCAACCACTGTATGTGGCTCGGCATTTTATTTGAATTCTAAGCTGAGGTTATCCTGTCAGCCTTGATGAAGTGAGTCATGTAGCTTTTAATGGTTGAGATTTGCCGGAATCAGGCGAACGGTTTCGTGAATACTACCTTTGTTGTTGAATTCATAATGTTACTGGGGACTTTGAGGCAAAGTGGATTTATACACAATTTCTGAGACTGAGATGGACGACACAGCTAACGTGCAATTGAGTTCATAACTACGAGTTTAGTTGTCTTTTGCTAGCACCGCTAGCATATCTTCATTTGTCGCGTTCAGCGATACTACTGTCACCCGTTAGCTTTCCATTCGACTTAATTGCATGGACAAATTGCATAGGCTGAAGTTTGGGCGCATCCGTTTGTTCGGACGGTCTAACGCAGCGATGAGTCCATGTGGTCGGATGTTACAATAAACGATCCTGACCACCACTGACTTTGAGTTTAGGGTGCGTGTCCACTCACGTAACTAAACCTCTTCAGCCGATCTTCTTTCAATCAGATTTTTTAGTTGAACATCATTTACAGTTGAACTGCAGCCTTAGCAATCAGATGAACTTTCCGTCCAACCCCTTCTGAAATGGAACATTAGACTTGAATTCTGTTCCTATCAAGGCATATCTTCGCCATGGCCGAGATCAGAACTTCAGTTACTTTTTCATGAGACAGTTGTGTTGACCTCTGTACCATCCACCGTGAGACAGGACCGAGTTATTACATCTGAACCCTCAACTAATTTTGCTTGTGAGTGATGCTCCGAATGCCTGATCGTTTCGATAGGCCATACAACTAATATCTAATGACTGCAGTCGATAATCGCACGACAGTGAACCTCGAGCCTAGTGCTTCTTCTCTAAAGAGGTTGGCTGGAAAGTCTGTCTCACTAGAGAGGCTGCGATCATATGTGAGCGGTACCCATATTTGGCTTAACGGCTCCCTGACTACTCAACAGTAATCAAATTTTGACACCATTCCACAGTGTCTAACATCCAGTTTGCCTGTCTCGTGACAACTGAGAAACCTTTGTGCCCACACACGACAGGCATACCGAGGCGTTGAGCCCACCATACACACTTTGTTCAGTCAGGTCACGAAGCAAACTCACTGTTGTGACTAGTACAGCAGTATTAACCTGTGAGTAATTTTCGAATGTATGGTACGTGGACTTCTTTGACTCCGGATTGGCCTCTCATTGTGAACAAAAGGCAAAAGTGGCATAAATGACTTGCCTTTCACCAACTGTGGTTTCAGTTACATAACGTATCCAGTACAATACCAACGAAGAAAGACAGGTAGGAGGGTGAGTGTTGATCATTGTAGCGCAGTCGATGAGAGCAAGGTAGCCACATGCAGGACTAGGATGAATGTCTATCTATCTTTAAGAAAACTGAAAACTGTCTAGTGGCGAAGTCTAAGGTGGATAGGTGGATGATCGTGAAAGATGTCAGACAACAGGAAACAGACAGCAAGGTGTAGTCTATAAGGGAATTCCATGTCTGAATGTATATGAAAGTGTAATTTACATGAGACGATGCAGCCATACAAACTTAAGTTTTAACCTAAAGACCAAAAAGTTTCAGTATACATTTCACCAGCAGAATCCAAGAAAACCTAGTGAACCACTACTAGGCACATGTATGTGTACACTCCGTAGTGCGCATCAAGGTATTTTCGTCACACATTCCTTTGGATTCAGACAATTCTATTTTAAATGATTAATATTTATTAGCATTTAGTATAAATTTCGTCAAGCAGTATGACTTTGAATATCATAAATGCTGGTCCTCCTCAGAGTTCACATGTAGTGATTCAGTGTTGCCATAATTTACAACAAGGCATTGTAGAACGAAAATGCAAGCATTCGAATTCGGTGATTGAGGTTACCGAACTACACTGTGTTTCATTGCTCATGTTACAAAAGTGGTCCATGAATTTACAACTTATCACGATGATTTAACAGGTAGATGTGGTTAGTTATGACATCCCGATGTTCATCAGTCAGAAACCGAAGTGGTTCCTGAGCTTAAACACTTAAAACGTAACAAAAAAAACAAAGTTGGGACATTCCTCCACCAGCTCTATTCGAAGATGGTAGTGATAGATTGCTGTTTGAACTGATCTCATTCATCTGTTCCATATGGGAGACTGAAGAGATGTCTCGTGATTGATGTTTACTAACAGTCATTTCCACTATCAAAACAGTGGCAGAACTTCACGTAACACACACAAAGGTATTATGATTAGCCCGGCATCTGTTGCATCCAAGATGCTGACAGGTGTCATACTGCGACGACGTCTGAAGTGGAGAGGGAAACGGATAAGGGGAAAATAGGTTTTCGGTTTAGTTACAGGGTGCATCGATCATCCTTTCATTTTACGACAAACACTGGAGCATTGATGCTCTTTTTTCAACCAACAGTGGTAGTATTTACGGACCTAGGGTGTACTTTTGATTAGAGTGCCTGACATAATGTTTGGAGCCGTCTCGATCGCAAAGGAGATCCAGTGAAATATGGCAATTCATTGAAGTTGTTACACACCTAGTCTAAGTGAAGATTGCATATTTATGGGCGACTATCGCAACTGTTCTTCACTTCAAGTGAAATTGGACAGGGATGTCTGATCTCCTCGTGCTTTTCACTTGCGCGATGAGTGTTTTTAAAGGCATATTCGGAGGTACTGGTAATCTTAAACTGAAGCTTGTGTAGGGTAGTAAGCTGACAGATATTAAGTATGCAAACGATATTAACAAATTCGGTTCTATTGTACAGAACACAAATTTGGTTGAGTTATATGGCTAGTCTGTGTAATATGCATCTTGTACTTTTAAATTGTAAAGTATTGTTGTATGATTGTGTGAGCAGTGATCTTGCTTTTTTATTGAAGATAGCCCGTTTGTAACTGTCGATCAATTTGCCTACCTGGGTAACGTCACATGATCAGCGTGTAATATTGCTGTCCATGAGCATGACGGCAGTACTTAATATGTTCGTTAATCTTGAGCATTTATGGCATCACGAAGACGTTCAAAAACAATACGTGTGCGCTTAGTTTTTCACTGTGGCCCAGTCACGTGGAGGATATGTCCAGACTCTCGGTTGCTTTTAATGTACTTGAGAAACACCTGAGATTGCAAACAAGATAACTGATTTAATGAAATTGCTTTTTCTATGCTAGCCGAGGCTTGCACTGTACACACCGGTAGGGCTGATACCTCTCATTACGTCGGTCAACACAGCGAGCGCTGGAAGAAAAAGTCGGAATGTGGCGGTAGAGTGATTTGATCACGGGTTGCGAAATGTTCGATCATCTTGCTTAGTTAAGTTGGAGGATTCTCTGTGACAGGATGAGAAGATCATGACCATCCACATCACTGTCTAACATAGTGGTATATCAAAATCAATGACAAACCCACATTCGTGAGACTGCTGTATCTTTTTTCCGGGTAATCCTTAATTTACACTGTGCTCCTTTTTCGTTTAGTTATTCTGTACATTCCTGCCTTTTGATTTGCTATTTGTCCGACTATTGTCGGGGTTGGTGGCAGTCCGATCCAGTCTATCTTTGGTATGGTCCTATACTAATTGTGTATTTCTCGTAAATGTGCAGATGTTTCTCTGACCCCTCTGTGAATATTAGCAAAATAAAACCACTGCATTACAATTTTATTCATTCAATCCGCAGGAAGTGGGATGTGTAGAGCAACCGGCTAAACATCTCATAATAACTCCTACACTGATTCCTACAAAATAAAACGGATACACTTACTAATACTAGTGACCTACCTTTATAAGATATTCTAGTCTCTAATGTATCTGATCAGCAAAGGCTTCTAAATGCTCTTACGTCATTGAAGAACATGTCGGTTATCGTCTAGCTTTGTTTGTTCAGCTACATAAATCATTTCAAACTTCTGAATGATAACAAATAAACCATTCCATTTAGAATAAAATTGAGTTGGTTCACAAACACGGGCCTCTTGATCGAGCAGTCATCATACATGACTTACTGAAAGCAAGTCGTCCGAAGCAACCACGTCACTATCAGTTCGAAGGAATCTGTCTAGAACGGAGGGAGAAATATCGGTGAGCCTCTCGTTGAATTGTGATTGTTGTTCTCGGCATTCTGCGAAATGTTCCTAACAAAGATGAATTAAATCCACGTGATAATATATTTGTAAAGATGGGTGGATGAAGCATACCAGGAAAACGATTTTTTGGCCAGTCAGCGAGATATAAAATGGTCTGTCGTATCAGCAAATTTGCACACAAAAGCTGATAAGCATTGCTACGACATGTATGGATACACGGTGAGTTAAACATTTAATTTGTAAAGACCTTTAGTTAGTGATAATCAATTTTCTGAATTGATGAGAGTTAAATAAACGTCGAAACGTACCTAATGAACCTAACAACGAATGACAGTATAAAGTCATTCAGGATGAAATGTTGATAAAATATCCGGGATTTTGTTTATTGCCGGTATGTATGAAAGCAAAACTGTGAATACAAGTGAGCAGCGTTCACCTTTTAACAGTCGAACTTCCCGATTAATTATCAGTAATCAGAACATTGTTTAGCAATTCCCAAGAAAACAGGACTGTTAGTTTGATTCCCAACTGGTACTGTTACGTAAAAATGAGCGATAGTCAAGAGAAGAATGCCATGGTAACAAAGGTTGTTTGCATTCCAATTTAACGTTGCACATAACAATATCCGTGATATTTCCCTTAAAAAACGAAGAAGTTTAGTCCGAGAAAGACCAGGTCACACAATTCTGTTTACTTCCTGTTTTATTCATTTGAGTGTCCTCGTGGTTCAGCGAACAAGAACTGACAGCCAAATATTAATCAGAGTGAACGCTGTTCTGAATGGCTTGGTTCTGGTAGGATAGAAATAGCTAGCCCAACTATCTGATCCATTGGTCGACTGTGACTGAGGTATAGGGGTGTAGATGACGTCCTGTATCATCTAGCCAGTGTGCTTAGAAAGACCAAGACACTCATCCTGTTCATGAATGAGATGGTAGCCAGCTGATTACGCCACCTGTATTTGTGCGTTCAGAAACAAGTTGTTTCGACGCTACGGTCGCCATAATTAGGTACGTACACTTAACCTGTTCTTAACTACCAAATAAGATTAACATTGATTACTTAATGTTTACTACCTTTTGTTGTTGACTTTGACGCGGTCGTATTTGACTTTGGTGCAATCGCCCTATTCACTGCTAAGGTGTTCGATCAATATCTGCCTGAGTACACCAGCCAAAGGTAAGGATTTATTGAAAATGGTTTTTCTTTTCCGAACTTTTAGTTATCGATTTTTACCGAGGGTTTCAACTAGTTGGAACAAATCAAAGTTCAGTGACACCAACGGCTGACATGTCTTGACTACGCGGTTGGTGATTGAAGTTTACAAGTCTTTTATCACATCATCCATCAATCATCATTGATATACAACTATTGTTAGACATGTCTGTACGGTTATTAAACCAGATCGAATACAATGTCATTGTGACGACATGAATTGCAGTTCCATATCCTGTAAGGTACACACAACGCTAACGCACCTAGCGATTGAAAAAAATGCTACAGGTAGAAATAACAGTCAACTTCATTAGGGCATCAATCTTGACAGTGCGGGTTGTTTCAGCGTTCTTTTGTCCCTAATGAAATTCTCCTCGTTATACTTTCTGTTACTTACTTGATATCGGAGCTGTGGACACTACTAGAGGTCACCCAACTCAACCTAGCTTGACTTCTTTGTGTACTCATCTGCAAATGCAATGCCCGTTGTTAGTTTAAATCCTATCCCTCTGGTATGGTATTGTCCCGGTGTATAGAAGCAGGAAATAAACATTATTTATGCAACGTCTTTTATACTTGTTGATTCTTCGGACTTCCAATTCCAAGAGCAATCGCCGTGACTCACAAAATTGTTTGAAGCATTCTGGTTTGGTTCTTCTCTTCATCTTTGCCTTGTTTTCATTAACACTGTTTCGAAAACACCGTCTGGATCATCGCGATCTTAAGTTTCTAATAATTTTTAAAAATCGAGTCCAGCTTGTTGATAATCTATGGCTAGTGCAATGAGATTTGATGAAATTTGCTTTCATACTAGAGAAAGTTCAACCAGTCGGGGGTTATACACAAGTTACTACAACCGCGATGGCGGGCGATGGCCATAGCCAATCATCAGTCAGCCACAACATCGGGTTCGTCTGTAAGAAGCGGTGCTTAAAACAGTGCTGTTCCCTTAAAAGTGCTGTTATCTTTTGAACACGTTGAGACTGCTTAGTGCCACCTGAGCCGCTGTTTCGACGTTTTTAACACAGTATCCAGCTGCGCGCAATCTCTTGCACATTTATATACCTCATCCTTACTTAAAAGAGCGATGCTTTTTGTAATCACTGGCACAGTGCGATCGCGATTTGCTCTGGACCATGCCGTGGGATATGCATTTAGTGAAGTTACCACCACTGTCGAACTGAGCGATAAGTTTACTAAAAGCAGGCCGCCTCAGTTCGATGTGCTCTCTGCGGTTACACGTCAATCGGCTCCTTCCTGGAATTCACAATGTTCCTTTTTTCTAGAGAAAGAAGTTGACCGTATATTGGTTGAATGGAGATTTATTTGATTCACCAGTTATCCAAACTCCAACACAGTAGACAGTCTAGCCACGGACCAATCCAAAATCCCTTTAATGTGCAGCATCAGGATTCGACGAACAATTCCAATGATACATCTTTCTTTGTTCACGAAGTTCCATGCCCTGTACCGCACCAATCAGATTACAGCTTATGACGCTACATTTGTCATTACATCAGCCAATGACTAATTAAATGCTGATGTGAATCTATAAATCCAGGTTCTTGTCTTATGAAGAATAACTGCCCATTGCAACCGGTTCGAAGTCTTCCTTATTACTTACGCAGAAGATTCCAATTCAAATATGGTTTCTAGGGTCATTCGTATTCCCTAATTTCAAGTATGACAGCTGGATATACGGTATCGATAGAACCTCAATACAAGCAAAACTTGCGTCCAATGTTTTTTTCGAAGTAAGTTGGCCGAAGGATATAGCTGAATGCAAAGGTTCCCTACATGTATGAACGGTGTTCAGACTGCAATCAAATATACTTGCATGAAATGGTCTTCAGTCAGTGCAAGCTTACGTAATCACAGCTGAGCTTTTAAAAGAAGTATTTTAGTGACACCTGCTTGCTTATGCTTCGTCTTATATTTTCGTTGTATATTGCGCGTTTATTACTATAAGTTTTTCTGTTGAACCATCTTTTACCAACAAAACTGGTAATTAGAATACTTCTGCCTCTGTTGGGTCGATTAAACACGAACTGGGTACCGGTTTGCATTCAAAACAGACATCTTCCGCATTAGTCGCTAACACTTGTGTTTTGTATTCACCGCATTACTGTGCGATTTTGTGGATTGCAAATTAAACTTTGCAGCCAACTTGTTGGTCACCGTGTTTTTGATTCTCATACCACTCAGGTGTTCTGTCAACTCTGGAACTCGATTCAGTTACCCACCTCAAACCGGTTATAAAACCGATAACAGTTGATCGAAAATAAGTAAGCGCACCAAGAGGGTTGTCTCCAGTTTCTTCATTGTTTGTTTTCTTTGACTTAATACCTGGATCTGGAATCAAACCTCTCCTTCAGCCAGCATCATGTTTTGTGTCTTCTCTCGCTCCACATTTTAAGACATAGTTTGTCCTCCGGTTTCACAGGTTGCTATTGAACAAAACCGGTTTTGTTGCTTAGATATTTCTTCCACACACATATTGGTCATTCACTCTGGGCCGACTGTAGTATAAGGATGTTGACGTTCACGCCTGTTGGTCACAGTCTTTTGAGTTTAAACTAGATACGTCGCATATCAACCGGAATCCACGTTCGGACTTGGCTTACTTTTCTTTGCTAAATATGGCGCTTTTGGTCCACCTGTCTAACCTTTTAGCGATAAAATACTAGATCGGTGTCACATGACCGTGAGTTTTTCGTGATCAATAAGCCTCCCTGTGTGCACGCTTATAACCAGTGGTTATTATTCGTTAATCACGAATTGCCAACGACAGTCTTCTGGTTTACCATGATCTCTAGTACGTGTATTCAGGTGATCAATATTCATGGCAAATTATAAGCATATCTGTCGTTTACACAAAAAGATGCTGCGCCAGCCTATCATATTGATTTGGTATTGTAATTTCAAGCACTGGCTAACACCTTCAACTGTGACAGGCTAAATCAGATCTAAAGGCTTGTAAATGTGCATGTGTGAGCACTTCGATAAACTAGTCCACAGGTAGTTAGATCAGGCTGTCTGCACAGTGAACAAGTAAACATACATTCAAAGTGATATTTATTAAAGGTAATGGTAAGCTGCTGGAGCCTCAGGGCAACACGTTCGCATGCAATACACTTCTTTGAAAATGACCAACTCAGCTTGGGTACTTCAATACCAAAACCTACGAACATGCGACAGACAACCATGAGCATACATTAGTTTTGGGACAGTGTTGATATATACATGCATATGTATGCGTGTGAGTTTATGAATCTCAAATAAACCTCAGAACGGGTTACCTTTACAAAAGAGACTGTTATATCGGGATCAGGAGGAGAGAGGGTTATAAGTGAACAGCGTTCAAATTTTTCGTTGCTCAAGGTTGTTCAAGTGTTGTTCGCTGACCCTCCAGTCGAGCTTTCAACCTGTCCTGTCGTGCTGGCAATAAAGATAAACTATTCACGACTGTAAAAATGCAAGACAAGTAAACACGGTGCGATAATTGTGACCTGCTATTTGTGTGTAGATTGCGTAATCTTCTACGCAGCTGATAAACAGTGTGACAGTGAACTGATTGACCTCATTAACTACACGTACCCCGTTTATTCTCCTAATGATTCTCCCGTGAAATATGTGATATAAATGTGATGTATTTAGCCTTATGATGAATCACTGAAAACGAGCTTGTTCGCTACACGTTATTTTTCACGAATAAACTGGGAATTTTTACGAGATTGATAAACAAACGTTAGCAAACCATCGTAACAGAAAATCGAGTCCTGTTTAACCGTATTTGGACTAGGGAATTTTAGACTAGGCAATCGGCCAAAGTTTGCTTAGTTGAAAACAACAGATTCAACGAACTATTAGCAAACTTACTTCGACTTTCTCCAGAAACATATCAATCATGTCTTTCATGTTTCTGTTAAACTCATTTATAACTTCGTCCAGTTGTTCCACTAACGTCATTTCGATATGCATGAGATCGTATCGTAGTTTCTGGACCCGTTCGATATAATCTTTTATCGCGTACTCCATCATTATTGTATCCGCATTGTTTTCTAACTCTTTAGCTGTCTAAAAAAATACAGCAGTGATAAAAATGTTGAAATTATTCTGTAGGTATCAGGCGAATTATCATTATTTACTCGTTCCACTTCTGTGCAGCAATCCGACAAAAACATTCCAAGATCATAACGAAGGCAGCTGAGTCAACTAGTACATAACTTGCCATATTCGTCTGAACTTTCCAGAAAGCTACTGTTGTTTTGTCAGACAATATTCAATTTGACTGTAATATGGCTGAAACCGATTGGCAATCCCTAATTTCTAAGCAATTGATAAGCAAACATTAATTTTATCAACTGATTGTGCTTAATGGCACAGAAGCCTTATGAGACCAGATGAACCGGGGTGGTCTTTAAGGCAGATAAGACATGCGTAAGCTAATGAAGCCGAATGTATTAGGTCACGTGTCTTGTCCGCAGAGAGACGCGTAAAGACTACACTAGCATGAAGGGTTACAATAGATTGAAGACGTGGATAACGAGGCAGGAACGATGGTGACACAACTGGTCAGACGGATCTAACAAACAGTCAACTGATTGTAAAAGAGGTATTAAAGGGGGTTTCACCTTGTAGTCAGTACAAAAGTTACTCCTTGTAACCATCATTATGCATCCTTTCGTTTGATTCAAGACCTGCCGCCATTTGTCAGACACGTTGAAGTCATTGATCCAGTTCATAATATATCAGATCTGTGCTACCAGGTAGCCTCAACTTCTAATCTAATCGTCTTGACATCCTCCATATCAATTTTGTAAGATTTGTATGTGTTAATAGCTTATCTGATTTGAGTAAACTGATAGGTCATAAGTATAGTGTTATCCACTTGTTACAACATGTGTTTAGAACTGGTCAGTTCATCCACTGAACTTCTTGTAAAGTCAGTTGCCGAAACTCTTATAGAAAGTCCGTAATACTTGGTCATCCGTGGGCGAAATTTTTCAGGTGTAATTGCTTGACCTCATTGATAGAGATATATAATTTTGTAGACACGTCTGATATTGAGAACTGAGGAAGCTAGAGACAGTAAAGGCGGCTGATTGATTTTTATGACAAAAATATATTTCATTGCTGACAGCATTTGACACAGTGCTAAAGCGTTTGGATTTTTGGCGAAAATAATTTGAATGAAAATCTAGCATGCAATTATGTCGTTTAATGTGATCCCAGTAAGCTCTTGAGACATCCGAATATTACTTTGCAGACAAGCGTTTGCGGTTTTATTTACACAAAGTACGACTACACCGTGATAAGGATATTATTCGTAAATGATAGAGATATGACAAAAACTGCAAAACATCTCGACAATAAGTTAGAGGAAACAAACGGGAGACAACACGTATATTGGGAGAGCACACGTATGTTGCTCAATCGAGTGAATAAGTGGTGCGAAACGATTAGTGATTTTAGAAGTCGGACACATTACGAGTTCTTTGCTTGTGGTGAAAACGTTAGTACCATGAAGTGATCATGTCATGCAGTTGCCCAAAACAATCACCAAATGTTTAACATGAAGATGTTAGAGCAGAGGTTCATTATGCACACCATTGGATAGACATGCATTGCAAATCTCTCATACTGAGCCTTCTTCATAGACAAAAACAACACATCAACATGTCTGGATAGTATAAACTGAGCATCACCCACAATCAATACCAGCTCTACAACTTGGCCATGGATATTTCAGCTATTTCTTCTCTAAAAGAAGCAGTAAACTAGGCTTTTGCTCTAGCCGGAGCTCGTCTGTAGGGCACGCTTATGACAACCAAAACCCCTCACTACTTAACAGGAACCAGAATACGGTTAGATATGATTTTGTGTTTTTACATTGACCATGGGGGTATCGGTGCCGTTACCGTGTCTTCTCTCACGGCGATCGGGCATGCTGATAACAAGCGGATATGGCAGGAGTTCAAATCCTCACCGAGGCGAGGGTGTGCACTACATTAGGATATAGTAAGAGACAGACTGTGTCATTTTGATCCCGTTCTGTATGATATGGACCACTGCACGCTTCGTGTTCCCATTCCGTTATAAAGCATTCCTTGGAAGTGATACACGATAAGCATGCTTCACCGGATTTCAACCGAATGAGTTCTTTAAAGATAGCCGAACTATTAACAGAGAAAGAAAAAAGGAGCTGGGATGGAACTGCTCGATGTCCTGTTGAAGCAGCGATTAGGCTGTTCCGTGTCTATAAAGCGAACCGTTACAGGAGACGTACGCCAGTCAGCTCAGAAACAACCATTCAGTGTATCGGCCACATATTCCATATTCCTCCACATTTTCTAAGAGCGTCTAACGGAAAACTTGTTTGTAGAATATTTTAACATTCAGAAATGATCCACACTTTTAGCTATCAGAGTGGGAAGGGGCTGAAATTTTTAGTTGAATAATAAGTAACCAATGTGTTTCTGCATGCGTCTAGCAGATCCACAGCGTTCGATCCTCCATGTTTAAAAAGACATTACAGAAAAATTGTGGGCCTCTTTATAACATATTGATGTTTACTAGGTATCCCACTCACACAGCCGTTTAGATTTAAACGTTATTTTTATTAATCATTGTCGTAGAACGTTGGTTCGATAGCGTTCGGAATAGATCTGTTAGATACATCAAACTACTCCTTTACTTTGGAGAGTGTTAAACATTGTGAGCATTTATTGACCACCGATCATGTGGGCTCTCTATGGATGCCAGCTACAATTGTGCTTTATCGTTTTTCTTTTCCGTATACGTGTTTTTACGTATATCTGCTATAGAAGACCTGGTACGAACTCACTCTCACTAACTGCAAGTAGTGTACTTCCCCTCTTCTTACGTCTCATCTGCTATTCTATTCTTCAAGGTCAGTTAGCACGCACTTTTTCGAGCCCTGTTTAACGTACTCGAAGGTTCTATGCACTTTTTGTTTGATATATTTTCGAGTACCATCGAGTGGAGTGGAGCCTTTCTCGCGTTCTCTCCCTTTCTCCTCTTGGTTGCTACCACTAGTGGCAGACCAGGCTAAAGCTAACTGCTTATTGTTTCCAAAAGTTGCTGAAAATGCACGGTTTGTTTCCAAACCTTACCGCGCGCTTTTAGTTCGACGCCTTTTAAAGTTACATTTTGACGGCACTGCAAGAAGGGCGTTTGAAAGTGTTAGTGGTTGATAGTCGAGCTCATGTCCATTCGTCCAGTACAAGCAGGCATCTTTAATCGGTTATTTTAACTGTGTCTAATTACAGTGTCTCATGGTCTGTCAGTTTCTCACAAGCGCCTATTGTTGTAACTTAAACGAAGATTTCGATTATGTTCAACATTTTGACAAACTCGGTTTGTACCTTATTGTCAAATATGTAGCAATATATTGAAATTAACCCGTTGCATTTACAACTAGTGACGCTAACTTCGGCATAATTCTAAACCATCAAGGATGTCATTAAAACAGCGCTCAACAATCTGTTCCGAGAAATGACAGTAACGTCCAATTGAGTGTTTGCGCTTTTCTAAGCACTGCATACAGCAAACTGATGTCAGTCATATGAAGTGTGCTTGTGCCAGAAGAACCAAGTTGGTTGTGGTAACTTTGTTCAACATCATGTGAGACTACCACAATTCCAGGTCACTTGTGTATAACAGACGTGTATGCTGACATAACTACGTTGATGAGTGATACAACTGTACAGAGCAGTTAACCACGGAAAGTAGGAAGTTTCGAACAACGAAAACTTCGTTCTCAAAAATCGTTTTATCCAATCACATCTCCTCTCGTTTGTGATAAGCTTGTTGAAAATTATCATGTTACTCATGTCTGAATGTGCTATGATTTGAAACATAGCAAGAGGGTTAATAAGACGTACAATTAAACAACCAACAAGCATCACACTCACTTAAGTCCGAGTTTGGGACAACATGGAGAAAAAGCAGAATGTGTTACATAAAACATTTACAGAACTTTTTTCGATACACTACTGAGGTCTAGAAGCTGGGACAAGTGGGAAAAACCAAAAATAAATGAGTACAGTGTGTTGGAACAAGGACAAAATCATGATTCGGAGTTTGCATTGAGTTTAATTCCGATGTCTCGCTGACAGTTAGGCTTGAAGTAGAAACCTGTAACGTCACACGGAACAAAGTATGAACGACAAGGTCATTCATTGACAAGCCGATTACTTCTTTCAGTCTAACTCTGGTCTTTACAAAAGAGTTTGATGAGATTGCCAGTGCGTCGGTATTAGAAATGCGTGTTAACGTCAGACTTGTTTGGTGCAGCCGAATTAATACCAACCTCTACGAAAACGTCGTTATTAATGTCTAAATTCTTACATAAGCATTCCATTCTAGTAGGACTCCAGTACTCAAAAGCTGTTAGTTGTAAAACCGAATAGTGATGATCAGGCCTGGTGTTCCATTTTGAATAAACCAGCTAAAACATCGTGTGTGACAACCACAGAGGCATCAGTTTGGTGTCTGTTGCGTCCAAGTTACTCACTGGCCTCATTTTATGTCGGCTCACTAAACCCAGAGAAAGTCAGATACGCGAAGAACAAGCAGGATTCAGATCCGGTCAGGGGTGTGTTGATCACATTTTAACCTTACGACGAATCTTGGAACATCGGCACTCATGTAGGCAACCGACGGTCGTGGTCTTTTTGGACCTGAGGGCTGCTTTTGATTCAGTTGCTCGTAACGTTCTCTGGAGCTGTCTGCTTCGCAAGGGAGTACCAGAGAAATACGTGAATCTATTGAGATCGCTGTAC